>JACXIK010000058.1:0-600000 GCA_014737385.1 Bombus superbus
CTGAATATTGTCTTAAATATCTTTTCTATTTCTCAATTTCATCAATTTGACTGTTTGAATACGATAAATTTGCGCGCGCTCGTATATACGAAACTCGAGCGCTCCTATTGGCGTAATATATTGTCAAACTCAAATCGAACGTGCCTATTGGCGCAGAATATTGTCACGTCAAATGGAGCTTTCCTATTGGTGCGAAATATTTGGAAGACGTAGTTCTGCGGAGAATCGTGCCGTGAGACGTCATTGTACTCTTGAGAGTTGTGGAGCGAAAATTCGTCTCGTCGAGCGTTACAGTGTCACTATTAGTATTTTCATTTCGACTTTATCAACATTTCTACACTTCTATCTGCCTCGTTTAAATAGTACGTTCGTATTTAATCACTTATTGATCATAATCTCAGTAAAATTAAGAAATTTCCTTTTATTTTCATCGTTGACCGCGTACTTGACAAGTTACGATCATCGATAACTTATATCATCGGTCTTTGAGGCAAAATTCGGGTTCTGTTAGTACTTTATTTCACTATAATTGATTTCATTATTGTAAATGATTGGTTTATTATACATTTATTCTTCGCTTTATTCTTGATGGTTAAAATTATCGAAAATTCACATTACCTGCCTTTAAGGCAGACTTTGGATTTTATTATTGCATTATCTAACTATAATTTGTTCACCTACTGTTCTGTTATTGTAAATTATGGGTTTTGTCATACATTTATTTGAAATTATTGGTTTTTGTTTTTGTTTCTGTACAGATTATTGGCTGGTCAGGTGACTGAAAGAATAGGGGTTCGCATCACAGACGCCACAGACGATTAACAATCGATAATTCGAACTGATACAAGATGGACGTCATGGGCGATTATTCGTAAATCGAGTCGTTGATTTCCCGTGCAGATTTGGTAATGATTGAAGTATTATAACAAAGCAGACGTACGTACACGACTATTTTCTCTTTTTATTGGATCAATGGTAATCAATATTTGCTAAATAACTGCTGTACAACTTACAATTAGCATATAATAACATGATTTTATGCATAGTTGCATAATCTGTTGAAAATATTAAGATGAAAGAAAAAGGGATTAAAGAAATCACATTTAAAAATATTTCAGGCATATAGATTATCGTTAATAATCGGATATTCTATTAAGAAGTTAATTAATGTTTTTATATCAATATATAGCAAATTATGCAAATCATTTAACTGTTATTAGAAAATAATCTATTGCGAAATTATTATATTTTTGTGCATTGGAATGAGAAAATAAGTTTATTGTTTCCTTGAAAGGGTCTGAACACTCCAAACGCTTGAAAAAGTTTCATTTGTTACAAGCATTGTCGAATCTTTATAAAATGCAACATAATATATTAACAAAAACCACATTTCAAACTCTGATAACGAACATTCACAATTGAATTCTTTCCAAGGAAAGAATTGGTGTTATGTTTTAGAATATTAATAAATATTTGAAAATATATTTGAAGATATCTCGCGATTCATAAACAGTGTTTGAAATATTACACGTACATCCCATTTTCTTAATGTGTACATGTAACACCTGTTCGTCCGTGAAGAATGAATAATAATCGGTACATGTATAGTACGTACGTTTTTCGAAAACAGCAGTATTTCGTAAACAAACACTCTGCCCCCTTCCCCTCCCCATCTTCCTTTCTTCCAATACAACTTTTTTTCAGAGAATGTTTGTGATCGCGCGCAATGCGGTCGATAGAGTCAGTGTTTGCTGCGTAATAATATCTTTTAGATTTTCTAGAGCACAACAGCTCTTGATAATTGTAAATACAATTACAGTACTTGTACGCGAAATTAGAGTCAGTGTGTTCGCCGATTGTTACTTAAACGGACGCGCTAATAGTCTTTTCTTTTTATTTTTTTTTTTTTTTTTTTAGTTTTAAACATTCGCTTTCGGTAGTAGAGTCGCAGGTTTCGCAAGAGGACACAGCCTCTCCTGGAACTCAAGAATGTAAGTATTTCTGTATATTGCATTCTAATTTATTCTCTTATTCGTATTTCCATCGAACTATTATTAATTTCCATTGACATAAAATCTAAAAGTTACAATATCGAAATATACGATAAAAATATCGAACGTGCTTCAGAAATGATTAGATTGTCATTATGAAATTAAAAAGAAATTGTTAAAAATTGTTAGTTCAGCGTTCTTATTTTTATAATAATTAGATTTCACGTGGTTTGTTTCAGTTTTTCATACATTCTACTTTTTCCTGTGCTTCGGGAAGGACGCAGCGATGCTTCGATACTAAGCATGTAAGAATCTTTGCATATCGTACTCCAATTAATTTTATTCCTTGTACTTTGCTTGAACTATTCACGGTAAAAGACCAAATCTGATTTTACACTTTAATATCGGAGTTTCGGTTGTTACAGTAATTAGAGTTCACTAGCGATTTAGTCTTTTTATTGTTATCAAAGTTGAAGGTTTTCATGGAGTTTCGCATTACATTATCTGAAATTTTTTGCTGAATCGTTACATAATTTTCAAAATAAATTATACATATATGTATAGGAAGTTATATTTTTTGTTAAAGGTTTGTCACTCCTTCCTCTTCCCCCTGCTTCTTGAAAAGGACCTAGTGGGGCTTCAAAAGCCAAGAGTGTAAGTAACTTTGTAATCTGTACTTTATTTAATTCCATTGCTTGTATTTCAATTCGCTACTCCTGATTTGAATATTGTCATTAAAATTCTAATAGGGATTAATAAAGACTAATCGTCCACTGCTTCATATTTTCCAACTAATTAACGTCGTATTTAAGAGCAAATTATGATATTCCATGCATTGTTACAGTTTTTTCCATGATGGGATTGCATGGCTCCTCCTTGATGACGGCCTTCGCGACGACTTTCCCTGGGCTACCACAGCATCGATGATTACGTTTCTCGCGTCTTATCGTGAGTCGCATGCATTTTTGTTCCTCCGGTCACTCAATCATGTCGTAGGACGAAAGGTCCGAATCGACACGGGTGACTGGTTGTATTACGTAGAATTTTTTGCGAGCACAGTGACCGCGGGTATTTATTATACCCGTGAGTAGTAACATTTTCTTTTTCTATGTATTATTTATTAGTTCAGGATAGGTCTTCTTGCACAATTCGTTCCTTTTTTATCTTAATTACACTATACTGACAAATGTTATATTAATAATATTAGTAATGGTACTAACCGATAGAAACGATATTATATTGACAATTAGTTTGAATATTTCTGATTGAAAATATACATGTATGTTCACTATAATCACTTTTAAAGTTGGAATGTATTAAAAATGTATATATACGGAAAGTTGCAATGATTTAATTAAATATTTCTTAGTGACGAAGTCGGATGCCCTCCAACTTTGTTGCATAAAAAATTGCAATTATTGTATATTTAATAATAATGATAGTAAGTCATATTTTACTTCACCTTCCATTCTCTGGTGGCATTATTAAGATGAATTTAGTTGTTTGCCATTCATTTTTGAATTTGGGTATTAATTTAAAATATAAATGTAGAGATAGTAAAGTTCAGTCCTGCGGTACAAAAATGCATTGAATTTTATGTGCAAGAAGACATTTCGCGACAGGCAAATTTTGGAATCAAAGCAACAAGTTTTAAACACTGCTTTTGCGCTTTCGAAAATGTGCTTTGACGAAGGGATTGCCTGAGGTTGTTTGCAATAATATCTAACTTTGAGCCAATTATTAAATAAATGTCTTATTCATTGTCAATTTGTTTCTTTTGTGATGAAATTTAGATAGTTCATAGAGTCAATTATTTGAATGAATTACTATATTGCACTGATCTTGTTTGCGCTCTTTTCTATAAATAAATTCAATATTAGTATTTTGGTAAATTATTGAATTAATAATCTAGAGTGTACAGTGATAATAATAGAGATAAAGTTCGAAAATGCAAAATAAAGAAAGCCTAGCCCGTTAAATACAAATTAGATGTGCTAATACGTTTTTTAGCTAGGATTTTCAGGTTTAACCCCTTCCGTATTCATTGCCAGGACTTCGCTCACGTGCCCAGGTGCTACTTGGGTGAAAGAAAGGCAACGAGTACGATGACCATTGATTTCATAATGATTTGTAAGCGACTGACGATGAGTTAGCGCATCGTGCACGACGTAATTTCCACATAGTGTGTGTGGTTAGGCTGTGGAATTGCGTCGTTTGGTATCTATTCCGTTTACTATAAATCTAAATAATAAAAAATAAATTCACACAAATATCATTTGAATTTCAACAGTCTGTTGAAACAGAGATTCGTTATCGAATACAGGGAATCATAGATATTAGTATCGTTAATTTTATCGTTAAATTATAATAAATGGTACCACATTTCGTACCATTTACAATTTCTTTGCAAAATAGATACACTATCTGAATTAGGAATATTCGTAATTAAAATTGAGATTTATTTTTATCGCGTTGTACGCAATGGTCGTTAGCCTTCGTCGGTCGATTTCAGGAAAATGGTACGTAACATTAGAGTATGAAAGTTGTGTGTGCTAAACTCGGGTGTCGGAGGCGTCCCGGGACGTCTCTCTAGTGTAGGCCTCTTGCGCCCGGGTTATGCGTGAGAACCGTGGAGTGAATGTGTTGGTGTGCTTGTTTTGCCATTTTTCAAATTTTAAATATAGGTTTCCGGGTAGGATAGGTAGCATATTTTCTGGTATGAATGTTAATTATAAGTAGGTAGGGCCGGGCAGGTTGGCACAGTCTCTCGTCGGATTTCGAGCGTTTTCGCGTGACCAACCTGTTTCAGGATATTTCATTTGAAAAATCGACGGTGAAGCTGACATCACGAATGGAGCATACCATTCGTCTTGAGCTCTGCCTATCGACTTTTCGAATATCGCGGTCGTGGTCGCGAATAGGGACGGGGGCGGGGGGTAGGTTCCGAAACGAACGATTATCGCTCGAGCACGCACATGCGAACGGACAGCGATCGCCACGATCGTTGTTGATCCACGTGCGCTTGGATCAGCTTCCGCGATTTATATTTTTATTTCACCTTTGTAAGTTATTTTTTAGTTTGCGATTTAGAAAGTCTCGAGCCTAGATGTAAGTTTCAGCGGGCATCGCGCCCGAAGAAAGAAGAGGCTATATGCCGAAGAGGCCCGGCAAACTGCCGTTCAAGAGGGCAACTACCAATGACTTTCCACCCTCTGGATCACTCGCATCCAAAGCGTGGAAAGCCATTCTCGTTACTACTTTGTCACTGTGCTCGCCTTTAGTATTTGTAGTAGTAGTTGTTTGTGATTTGTCTGTCAGCCAACGTACATGGCTAATCGCGGTCTTTGAATTTGATTAATTACAGTTTAGATATCAGTATTAGAGTTGCGGAAAAATTTCGAGGTTTTTCATTAGAGTCACGGGAAGCTGCTTACGGGTTGAATAGAGTTGCGAAAAAATAATAATCATATTTCCTTTAGTGTTGCGAATTATGACACCGCGATTCTCTTTAACAAGTTTGATTATGAATTTTTAGAACTTCTTAGAAAGTAAAATACGTATTGGAACTTATCTTATTTCCTATCATTTAAAGTTTAATTTAGAAATGTTAACTTTTCGCTAGTGTAATAAATAGTAATTTATATTAAATTTGTTTTAAGAATCAGTGTACCAGATCAGTGTATCAGTACCGTGCTTAAAAATTTAGAAAGTCTTCCGTAGACTACAGATTTTTATGAATTTATTAGAAATTTGAAAGTCTAAATTACATAAAATACGTATAATTCGAAAAAATATATAAAATATCCAATGTATAGCCATCTATAATATTATGTAAACCAATTTTCTACCGAGGTTTTATTTTTTTAATTATATTCTCAAAAATATGCATTTGCATAAAAATCCGCTTTGTAGTCTTCACAATTTCGTAGTAAAATTTAATTTCAATTCCAACCTGCGTAATTGATGTTGCAAGTTTCTTCTATGAATTATTAAAAAATTCATGAGATACCTCTTCTATATTTCGTACGTTTCAGAAAGGGATATCTTTCCACAGTTACAGGCTTTATCTTTTTCGACGCTTTAGTTGAATTGTTATTACATATTATTGTAGCAAATCATAGAGGACATATGACAGAGCTTATGACCTCATGTCGATAGTCCTATAGAATGTTTCTGGACACAGACGATGATCAGGTCAATGGTGGTAAGGACCAATGGTCGGTATAGCAGGAAAGCGCGCGCCGCATCTGGTAAAGCTCGGTGCTTGGCACTTTCGAATCTAAGTGAAATTAAACGTTATAAACTGAATTTTATTAACTAAAATAGTAATTTGTTATGGTTTTTTATTATTTCATCGGTGATTTATTAAAATTGATTATCTTAAAGGCGCTTAGAAGTGCACTGTTATCAGTTTCATTCTTTAAATTTTATTTCGTTTTATTTTATTTGCTTTTATAATGTGTCAATACGATTAATGTTTAAAAGAAATTTTCATTTTCATATATAATTCGTAGTTCCATGTACTTTAATCAACTATGTTTCTGAATACCCGTGATTTATTGAACAAGTAACTTGAACAAGTAACATTGACTACGGTTGTTTATCGTAAATAATGTCATATTCCTATTTATTCTTTATTCCTTATTAAATTTCGAGTGTTCGAGACGTGCCTCCTTTCACTACACCTATTATCCCTATTTGGTGCAGTATTTTGTTAAGTTTCGATGGTTGACTGTGGAGGGTCGCCACTATTGCATCTTTCGAGACTCGTGTATCGGTAATAAAACGATTAATAGCGCGTAAATTCCGCACGTGAGTCGTTCATTTCTACGTAACAAGTTCGTGGTGTATTTCGCGGTACTGTAAAGATTGTCCTTTATTATCCCATTAGCGTTTTACGCGCGCGCAATGTTCGTTTCACGTAGAACACATAGTAACATCTCATAGGGTGTACGACACTCGATTCCCTCGGTTTTTGAAGTTGGCACGGCTCGTTGTCAGTACGTTGCCAAGAAAATTCGATTTCCTTTCGTCGTAAACATACGACGAAAATGTGGTATGGTGAATACGTTGTACGCTATTACGATTTATTAAGGACTCTCGAATGCCGGAAGTTTCTCGAAAACTGTAATTTATTTTATACAGTTTACGAGTCGCTCACGCATTGTTTTCCACCTCGCGCAAATGGAAACGTCAGAGTTGCGGTCATAGTAGTTTCGAAGTCTCTGAAATACTGACATTTTGGTTCGTATCTATCATAGGAGAAGGAATGCCATGATGAGAATGGTAAGTGTTCCTCGGTGATGTCTGACATTTCTATGCGGTTACGGGTATCAGGATACATACTTTGTAGTGTTACGGTCCCATGGGTGATACGAAATGATCTTTTGGAAATAAAATACCAACATTCTCGTCGTTCTTTATAATTATTTGCAATTAAGCCTGACTTATGGTTTCCTTATTGGCCTCATTTTCTCTTCCTATACGTCCTCTGCATTTCTGTGCTCTCTAATTGATATCGACGACTTTCCCGCATTGACATTTTTGCACGTGAGATCAGTTAGATCCAGATAGATCGTTATATTCAAAAGTTCAATTAAGAATTACGATATTAGCGGATATTTTATAGCGTAATTCCTACGTTACCATTCAATGTTCTATAAACTTCTACATTCGTATACGATAAAACAAATATGCTTGTACTTCCTGCCAGTATGAAGCTTCGAAGCGAATTTGGTCGGTTTAAAAATTTACCAGCTACATAGTATCGATTTCTCTCCTACTATCGATGCAATCCTTAGTTGCCGTTATATACCTTCAAGGAAGATCCGTTAAAAAAAGAAGGCAGAAGTTTCAGCATAGCCCTCGGGACTGTTCGACCAAACGTATCTCAGCATGAGCTGGACGCAAATTGGCCCGCAATCGGTATTCTAACCCAGACTCATCTATCGGTCAATCAATCTTCCCCATTCACTCGTTTATCCGCGCGGTTCGGCAATTCTCGAACGTGTCGCTGACCAAGATCGATATTTCCAAATTTTCGTATCCGGGTATATCCCCGGGTCTTTGATCCAGAATAGCGCGCATACTGCGGGACTACATTGGGATACGTGCTGGAACGAGTAATTCGTGGTTCGGCAGAGTTTGACAGTTTGCTAAAAAGCTCTCTGTACCCGCAGGAGGTGGTTGGCAGTCAGGAGGATGCGTTATGCCGATGTATCGGCGTGCGCGTTCTCATCTATGTGTCTTCTGTGCGGGATCCGATACGAGGCTACGAATCTCCGCGTTCTAATGCTGGATTCACACGGAAACTTTTCACCGTAAAGAGACCATTAGCGTATTCGAAATTGAACGTTTGTCGTTCATTTTAGACGGTCTCGCTTCATTCTCGGTTCATTCTATCCGATCCTAATGCGATTAGTAGCACCATTTCGTTTCGTAATCTATTCCTTCGCGCTTGTGTACGATATCGATTGCCACTATAGCTTGACCATCAAGCGACATTCCCAGGAGTTGAAGCGAGAAAGGAGGTGACAAAGGGATTTGTGAGATATGTTTAATAGTCAATTGGCCGATCGTAACATGTGATCTGTCCACCGTCTCGGATAATTGCCTTAATGAAAGAACGTAAGCTGGAAGTAATAGTGGACCGATAGAATGACGCGGACCAAAGCATATTAAACTTCTTTTCGCCCGTTTATTCGGCTATGCGAAAACTGCATTTTCGCTACGACCGAAATATCGAAATGTGGAAAGTTAGGAATGTTGAGCGCGTTGAAAAGGCGCGAGATGTTATAATTAATAACATCGCGCGGCCCATAATTAATTAACAGCATCGTATCCGGTGTGGGATAATCAAACCATGATTAAATCAATATACCCATACTCTGTCAACATCGGTGAGGTTTTACTAATTATTAGGTAACACTTGCGAGCGATATAGGTGGCAATCGATGTGCTGGGCCGATTACTTGTACGAGCGTAATGCCGAACGTTTTTCCGACGAATGGAGTTTAATCTGACGCGAGATTTTGCATGCGGAAATTTATCCTTGGGAGAGACACCGTTTCGATAGTGGATGCTACGCGCGAACGTGGCTTAAACTCGTACTCAGTCGTACGTAGGCGCATAAACGAGCGTATTAGCGCCCGTCTCCGGTCTCGTCCGTGAATACTTGAGTAGCGAATGTCTAAGCAGCATCGGGTATCAACCGGCTGTGTGCGCGTTGTTCCGACAGCGAGTGGTGACGTGGGCGAAGTTAGTTTCGTGAAGTCGATGAGTAAGAGGAGGAGGTATTCCGTGTTCCTCTGTAAAATGACATTCGTTTCGCGCTAAGCTTTCGTCGTTATATAAGCGAATTGTGAGAAGATTGCGAGGGTGAGTTGGCTGGAATTTTATGAACGCGACTCTTTCCTCGCGTTAACTTCCTCGGTAACGTTCGATTCGGCAAATAAAGACGAACGAGAAACACATGGCCGGAGAAGCAGAAATCTTTTAATTACCTTAGCTGGCGGTAGACAACGGTAGAAACATCTTTTTAATTATGGTTTATTATGACGGAAGGGTCGTTGCGGTTATTGAAGAAAAACCAACGTGGAGAAAAAAATTTGTTGTGGTTAAAAGCACGGTTGAAGTAGTTAGCTTGGAATAAAACAACGGGAAAGTAGAGGCAACCAGGGTTTTCGTACGCGATATTACCGCACGCTTCGAGTTTACGTACTGAGCTGAAACAAGGTGAGAGCTTTCGGGGCTCTCGGTGAGCTTTAATTTAACTGCTGCATACGTCAGACATATTAAAGATACTAACTCTCGGACTCGTGCAGCCTCGCCGGTGTTAACCGGTCCGCAGCTCCTGGAAACTGGCTCTTGCGAGGCCCTTATGAAATTTTACATCGAGTTAGTATTACTTGAACGCCCCCTAGTCCGACACCTTGGAGTTTTAAAAGAAAGGTCTCCATCGAGTAGCTCTATTAATGTATTGAGCGGGAGACTTTGCAAAGGGTTACTGCTACTTTTATCCGAGGTACTGGTTGGAAGAGAACCGCGGAGGGGTTCGGTAAATTTACAAAGTCGATTTTCTCAGGAGGAATTCGATCGAAGAGACGCGACGCGATCGATCGCCGAAAGAAAAAATTGCGTTAGACGCAGCGTGCTAATGGTAATTCGTCGCGAAGTCGGTAATTAGAAGTTTCCCGCGGTGGTAATGTTAAAGCGATTGGAGCGGGCGGTTACAGACATGCATAGTCTGGTAGAATAAATTCGGGAACAGTCGGTCCCTTGGTTTCGAAACGAGATTAGAATGGTAACTTTGTTCGCCAATCAGCTGGCTCAAGAATTTCAACTCCACCGAAGTGGATTTCTCCAGAATTAAGGTTACTCTTGTTATACGCTCCGTTTGTCTCGATCGAAATAATACCGCCCGCGCGCCCAAGAAACCTGAATAGAAGACGTACAGCACGCCGCAAGTTCGATTTATTTGGCCCCGTTTACACAACCCTTTCACGTTATTTCTCGGAACCTCGCCTCGTCGTATCGTCCCATCGAATTACAACGTCGAATTTCGAAACTCGGTTCGTTCCTCCTCGTCGTCTTATCTTTTCCTTGTTGTCTTGGCATCGCCACTAATCGACTCATAGTATCGGCTCGTCGTCACTTTATTACGGGATTCCGCGCAGAAATTACTTTTATCGTAGCGACGTCCGGAGAAAAGCTAGGTAAGACGATACAACTGAAAGTTGGCGCGAGTCATAAACGGCAGAGAGAGAGAGAGAGAGAGAGAGAGAGAGAGAGAGAGAGAGAGAGAGAGAGAGAGAGTACGCCGCTCGATTATGGAAAATCCCCTGGTGTCTCGTTCCTCGCCTCTGATATCGTCGTCTTTGCCCCTGTCCTCGTACACATCCGAGACATTGCGAGCAGACCGGATGTCTTACGTGGATCCATGGGTTGGCATACTCGCAAGTGGAACAGACATGGCCGCGAGGAAGTGTAGAGGAGGTGGTAGAAGAGAAGGAGAATGTGGAGGAAGGGTTTGAACCGGAGGACGAGGAGAAACGGGGTGGCGGAATCAGAGGAGAATGGACCACCCCCTGTTATCAGCTTGGAGCCAGCCGCCTTCCCAAGCCGACAAATTACTACATCCCCACCATCGCTATTCTGGTACCAAATCAAGCTCCATACCGGACACCCGTGTCTCTCCGTGTCCTTTGCTCTCAACCGAAAGATTCACCGCCCTGATGCTTCACTCGATGGAGCCTCGTATCATGGCTTACAACCTGAAAGAGACATCAAACAATCGCCATCTTATTCTATCTAAACTTCTTACTCCTTCGAAACAATCGATGGTGTCGGAGGACAGCCCTATCGATAAGAATCTATTTCTTGTCTGCTAACGTTGCCACGAGTCTCGTTCGGTTCATGCAACTATCTTCTTTGGTATTTTTACATTGGCTATAGAGACAGTGAATGGAAGGTGTCCGTGTTTAGTTTGTCGTCGGTCTTCTTTTTAATTATCAAGGAATTAAAAATTACCCGTTTTTAATACAACTAAGAAACATCTTTGAACGTTGCGTCAGGAACATTTTCTCGAGAGATAGACGTCGTCTGACAAGGTTCTTCTTTGCTCGCTAAACGTTCGTTTCCATAATGAGAGGAAAAAAATTAAATTGCCCGGAGACGATAGAGCAGTTGTAATACTTTCTCTTGTCTTCCTTTTCGTCTTTGCGGATTACTACCGGTTACGGACACGTACAAGGTATTCGGTGCAATTCTTGGCAGAACTCCGCGGTATTTTTCAACCGATAACGTATTGTTAATAAACCTTGACCATTTCTCTCGACTCTGTTCGGCGGATGGAGACGTCCCATTCAGAGGAGGAGATAGATAAAGAAAGAGAGGAGAAGAAGGCGAAAGGAGGGTGGAGGCAGTTAGGGGGTGGAGAATGGTATGCGAGGTAAGGTAGGATGACGTCGAAACGTATGGCCGCTGATTTATAAAGGAAATAATTTCGCGAGCGCAATTTCTTACGTCGGGTATGCGGCGGCGTACAGCTGAACAGCCATGGGGGCTCATCTACCGTTAAAATTCATTACTTCTGCTAAAAGCGGCCTTTAATATCGCGCTGCAAAGCTGAAAAATCTTTTTTTTTTCCCCTCTCTCGCTTTTTTTCGTTAGTCGGGCCAACCATCGTGGCGTACCGCGGTTTCTGTACTTATAGGTTGGCGTGTACGGATATGTATGTACATCGAGTGATTCCACGCGCACGGAACGGGCAGCGATACACGTTGCTTCTGTATCATAGAATGTTTTCGGAACGCCGAGGTTATGTCGCCGCTACAAGATGATGTATATTTACGCGAGCAGTACCCGAAATTACGCCAGGGGTAAGGGAGGGGAGTGTATACACATATTTTTCCTTTTTCTCTTCTCTCTCTCTCTCTCTCCTTTTTTTTCTATTCTCCCCTGTACTTTCGTAATTCAACCGTTTTGCCAGCAAGTAGAGCGTTCGCTGTCCATACAATAACCCCGGCCAGCTGCACTAAAATTTTTATTGTTCCCGGCGAAGTTACGCGTGGGCTACTGTACGGAACAGAGTAACGAACCGACTTCGCTCGCGACCGGCAAACCGGTTCTTCGTTTTTCACTGTGGACTCGTTTATCTTGCGAATGCGCGGGAACAAATCGACGCGTTGCTATCCGGGATATGAAATTCCCGAGCGAGCAAAACTGACAAAATCTAATTTCTCGATTATCGAATTGTCACAAAGTGGGAGATCTGCTTCGATTCTAACCGTTTGAAGTTTCGATCGATACGTTCCCGATGGTGACGGAATATAGGAATATAGTATAGAAGCGAAGGATACTCGAAAATGTCGAAAAAATGCTAATGTTTACGAGACGGTTGGAAAATGAAGCGACGGTGACGCGTTTGAAGTTTTGTCGCTGGGTAACGAATTAATACGTTTGCGACAACGAAGCGACGGTATTATGCACCCAAAATAAACTGCCTTCGGCCACGAATTCTTGATGAAATACTTAGACGCGCTTTGCGCAGCTCGTTTTCGTCGTTGTCGCCCCTGAGAACAAACAGACTGTTTTATAAGGAGGACAACACAATGTGGATAGTGGAAAGAGTGGGATACCGGAGAAAAAGGAAGACACGGCCTCGCGAGGAAGGCGGCGGAAAAGAAGGAATAAGGAAGTTGATGAAATATTGGAGAGCGGCTTAGGCGGGACAGTATTCTGTTGTAAACCGTTCCTTTTCCGCGCCAATAGATATCGCTATATAGCGTGGTACGCGTTTCTCTCGTATCTTTCTTTCCCTCCCGCGTTCTTTTTATTCTCTCCGCCCCTCTTTGTCTTTGTTCTTCTTCCGATATTTCCATCTCTCGCGCTCTCACGGCCAGAAATCCTTTGGATTCGTACAAAATGAAAGACCGTTAGTGAAATCGAAAATTCGACGTGGAAAATGTGCGGTTGGGTGGATGCACAATTTATGAGATGCAAATGTAAGACGATAAAATAGCGGATAGATAGGAAAACGAAAGATTGGTGGTAGAGTTGGACATTTTTCGACCACGTTTCTTTTCAGTTTCATCGTCGTCGTAGTCGACATCATCGTCGTAGTAATTGACGTCGAACGGACACTCGATTATAGATCGTTCGGCTGTAATTTCATCCGTTTGTCGAGATCGTTCCGAGTGTCTGGAGTACCATTCATCTGTAGGACGATTCCCCTTCGATTTGCAATAAACGGCTGGACATCTCTCTTCATCGTTCGCCCGCGACGATTCTTTCCCCGCAATTAAATCGAAGGGAGAAATCTCAGGCGAGACAAAAGGCGTCCGGCTTCTACATTCCTTCTTTGTAATTTGCCATCCTCGTCCGTCCCTTCTCTTTCTACGGCCGGATGACGGAGAACCAGTTGGAACGAGGAGAGAAAGTCTTCCGAGCTCGTATTTACGTGCCAGTTGAGCAAAGTACCTTTACCGCTTGTAACACCATCCAACTGTCCACTTCCAAATCGTTTGGAGTAGTACGACGAACCAATCGAGAATAAATCTTTTGCGTTTCAAGCTTGCATTGCATGGCGTTGCATACGCAACAGAATTTTTGCAGATTGATCAAACAATTTGACATAATGGGTCGGTTATTGGTCGAATAATTAATTAAAACTTCATTCAAAGATGCTATCGTCGCAAGTAACTTTTCCCGGGCAACTTTCCGAACGTTTCAACTAATTTCCCTGCCCCTCGTACCCATCCGTTTCATCTCGGTTCAGAGTTAGGTAGTCGAAAAATTTGGAGCGTAACCGTGTCGACAACTATGAGCCAACTTTTGCATTCGCAGTTCGTTAGAGTCGTATTTCCCCCTCGTCTCCCACGAGAGACACCGAAATTCCTTCGCATGGTTGCAACGGGGTCCCGGGTCGAAAGTAGAAAAGAAATAACGTACGACATTCGGCGGATGTGACATTTATTAGACATTAAGTAGTAATACCCACGAATGGGACGGACGGGACTAGCCGGGTAATAAGGATGGGCTAGGAAAGCCGTCATACTAATTGTAGTAATTCCGGCATCCACTTTGGATATTTAATTAAGTTTCCGCTGACAAGCATCTACTTAGTGGAAAGGGGCAGGGCGGTTCTTACATAGCGACGCGCTTACTACTCTCCGCTTCCATCAACCCTCTGCTTAGCTACTATGTAACCTACCGACCTGCTTAACTGCCGCCGCCTCCGAACCTGCATCGTTCACAAATTATTTAGTACCTTGTTATTTGTGCCCCTCTAGCCGGAGAAAAAAGCCCGATTTAACGTTTTACGGTCGACCCGTAAAAAAACCCGCGTGAAATTACATCTCCGTTTATTTCCAAATTACATCTGCATTTATTTCCAAGTTACATCTTGGCACGATCAACTTGTCATACGTCCGAATACAAATACAAACACGCGTACGTTTGCGAGACCGTTGAAAGTATTACGAGAAAGAATCAGAGAAAAATATCAAACACAAATCTACGTCAAGCACGCGTGCTACTCTTAGAACGTGCCAAATTCTATAGTCAAATAGCGAGCAAGATAGTGGTCGAGGGTGGTCGCGGACCGTTTCAGAGTGATTTACAGAGGATGAAATCGGAAGTGAAGAGTTCGTGGAAGCGTAGCCAACGCCTAAATATCGCGGTAGACGATCCTTCTCCCGGTGGCGGCTGGGACAACGGTATTCCTACTATTATCTATTGTCCGGGCCAAGATTTTAGTGGGGCAGTATATAAGAGCAGCTAGACACGAATGCGGTCTCCCATTCGATTCCGTAAAGTATGAAGCTATCAAAGCCAATGGTCCGAAAAGGCCGGCGCAATTACCAATAACTCTTTGACATGCTCCGTCTACGTTTCTTTTTCCACTCGAAACATTTTCTCGTTGGCTCGCGCCGGGGAATTCGTCAGAATTGTTCGCGGAAATCGAACTGACCTCCGTACGTCCACGGAAATAAATGTAGTAGATGCTGCGCCCGCGAAATTTTTCCCTGCGCTAGGTAGAAGGAGAAACGCGAGAGAACGCGTGCATCATCGTGACCCTGTGGCACGAAGTCGAATCGAACGATTCTATATTCCACGCTTGGGATAAGGATATTGGGGAAACGGGTAGGAAGGTAAAGGGAAAAAATAACGACGCGAATGGAGGAAAATGTTGGTTCACGGGCCGGTAGCCACCTCCTCCGCTTCTCGTTTCTTCGCAAAATAATGATTCTTCCTTGGGTAGCGTTTTTTCGAGTAGCAGACAGAGACTTTGATTTCGCGGGCCGATCAGGTCGCGGGGAACGAGCGCCCGGCGTCGAAGAGGGACGGCACTCTCTTTTCGCTCGGATGAATTTCTCGAGTTAAGTAATCCCTGCTCGTGGATTCGGAATGGAAACAGTGCGAGCGCACGGATAAGAGGGATAAGGATCCTCTAACACCTCCTTCTGCTTTTCCTCCTACTGTTCTCGTCCGTCTTTCTACTCCAGCACAATCCTCCGTTCCCTGCTTCTCTCTACGTATCTATAGATAGAGGGAGAACACAGCTTGGGAAACTCGTAGCTGCCACTCTGATATCAAGCCACCATTGTTTACCGAATATCGAGATTCTATTGTGGTCTAATGGAGGAAAAAGGAGAAAGAAAAGGCAAAAGAGATCGACGATTCTAAAATCAGCCGCTGATCCCCGATTCGGAATTTCGTTTCAGACGATACGTAAATTGATTTAGCAAGTAAAAATAGGATAAAGATTAGACGCGCTTCAGCGAAATTTACACGGTGGATTACTTTGGCAGAAGATGGAAAAAGGAAGCATATGCGTCGATGATGGAGCGGAGGTAGGGTTTCCTGCTTTACGCTTCCGAGCTCTTGCAGCGTTCACGATATCGAGAAGACGATTCTATTCGTCTGACCATCTTCGCTTATCGGATACGATAGGACGCGAGCGTAAGTACCCTCGCGTGTCTTTACTCGACACAGGAATGCTATTTTGCTATTGGTTCGTGGTCTGAGAACAACAGGAGTGTCTCGATTCATAATACACGACGAGTAAAGTGATTGACGTTGATCATCGAAAAGTATTATCTGCTTTCGATTAAACGAGTTAGGAGCACGTCTCGAATTACAGAGATCGAAAAGAGAGATGGTGGAAAGTTTTCTAATTGAGAAGAACAAACCATCCGTTTCACGATCCCGTACTTCCGGTGTTAAAATAACCCTAGGGTTAATGCGATTTGTAGGTCGGACCGAAGAGGGTTACCGCAAATGATCAATAGGCTTGTACGGCCAAGATAAGAGAGGTCAGAGCAATTTCCAGCGAAAGACGACGTTTATCGTTCGAACATCGAAACGACGAAAAAATTGAAAGGTATTGCAAGTTTCTCAAATATGTAATTACAAGGAGTAAGAACGATAGCAGAAGGTAAAAGACGGGACCGATTTGTAGCAGAAGCCGTTCATCATTTGAATATCAAAGTGGCGAAAGAATGGAAAAGCATACCGAGTCTCTGAAACGCGTAATTATAGAGAAGAAACAGACGAATATATTTTCGAAATCTATAGAATTGTACTTATAAAACGATGGTAGCAAACAAATTTCAGTTTTCCAACGTTTATCGCCCAACTTTCCACGTTACCTACGAACTTGCCAGGAAATTGTTGTTGCACGCAGCTGAACATACCGCGCGTGTCATAAATTAGCCAGAGGGGCTCGTTAAACTCTTTTCCAAGTCGGCGCGTGCTAGCACGGATTTTCCCTATGAATTCAATTTTTGTTCTCTGTATGAATACTCGTAATTTGAATTCGGTTTAATTACTTGGTCTCGCGGGAGCTTTGTATCCAATCAGCTATGTTCAATAAATCGCAAAAAGCGAGCCAGAGACGAGATACGAACGTAAAAAATAAACGGCATGATTGTGGAAACGCGAACAAGTGGCGGTTCGATTGCGCGTACATTGCATTAATTGTGTCTATGACGCGCGTGTTGGAGCACAAAGGGCGTGTACATCTAGCGGTACAAATGTGGTCGTCCTTATGTACCCACGTAGCCGCTTCCTCCTATAGTCATGCTAAACAACGCAGCTAGTCCGTACAAGGGTGTTACAAAGTGACGACGGTTTCGTGTTTGTTGTCGGACGTTGGACGTCCATGAATAATTAATCCGTTCGTTTCTCTGGCTGTCTGATGTTACAGCGGTCGACTCCAAACGCTTCGCGCATTATCTCCGAGCGAAGAACGCGTGTGCATCGTGCGGATGAAACGAGACGATACCCGCACTGGCATTGACTTTCCGACAGACAACTTCTCGGCTAACCGGAGTCTCACGATTGATTCGAGCGATTAAACGTTGCGCGGGAAAGCAATTGGTAGAGTTTGGATTAATTAAGGTTGCTCGTTCACCGGCTGAAAACGGGCTGAAATTTTGCCGAGGACTTTGAAAGTTCCCCAAGCTTGCGAACGTATTGATTCTGCTTGTAAACGGCCCGCTAACGATCGCGATTAATCGACGAATAATTCCGACGCGTTTTCGCGCAGAATTGGGCGATTAATTATATCTCTTTGACGAGAGCTCACTCGTTTCTCGGTTCCATCGGACGCGACGCGACGCGACGACGCGACGACGCTCTCGTCGGTTAATCTATGTGCAGTGAGATATTAATTCGGATAAAAGTAACCTAAACTATACCGATACGACTGGGTATCGTAGAAAAATAAACGGAAAACCTGAATCGAATTAAATTGATTGAATTAAAACAGTTATTATTCTGCCGAGGGGCAGAAGGAAACGCTACGACGTTCACGACCGCCAATGCGCGTTCACGCTTTTCGATTACGTGGGAATAGTAAAAAGACAGTTTCAGGAGTGAGCAGTAACATTTAGTAGCATGTATATGCCAGAACGAAGTTTAAAGCCAGATGGAGTGCTGTGTAATAGGATGCACACGCATTACGTAGAACGACCGCAAGTTCATACGTTCTAGTAGTCTTATCGACGAATTTAATAGTCGTTGCTTCCATGTATGATGTATGTTTTATATCGGTATCGCTGTTTCCGAAGCATATTGTTCTGTAATCTCTCGATATAATATCTACCTTTATATCACGAAGAATAACGTCAACAGTTCAAACAGAATTAATTATACGGAACGAGCATCGATTCAATCGCGCGATCGGTTATCCTCGAAACAATTTCCAAATGGGAAATTGTTCCTGTTGCTATTTCCTATTTGGACATAGTCTCC
The DNA here is from genome assembly GCA_014737385.1 of Bombus superbus. NCBI lineage: Eukaryota > Metazoa > Arthropoda > Insecta > Hymenoptera > Apidae > Bombus > Bombus superbus. Next base: position 18,750 of record JACXIK010000058.1, read on the forward strand.
TCGACAAAGAAATCGAAAACTCGATTTATCTTGAAGCCTCGCGCGTTAATTAAGGGGACAATTGAATTAGCATTTGTAACACGTGGATGGGCCAAGCTGCAGCGAAATTTCAAATCGACCGGCTACAATTTGGACGGGCATTAAACAGCGTCGTATCATGCATAATGCACGGAACATCGCGCGCCGGCTGGCCTTTCGAATATAAGTGGTCCGCGCTGTTCCTTTCCTGTTCCTCCTTCATCCCGGGCGTCGTTTCCTCCGTTTCACTCGATTCGTCGTCCCGGGTGCTAAGTACCTTGGGAGAGAACAGACGGAGCAGGCTGAACAAGCCGGATTACGGATTAGGATCAATTTCGAGCAGTTCAGAGATATGCACTGTTTCACCCGCGGCATCGAATTCATTCTCCCGTGCTTCCTCTGTTTTAAACGCTGCCACGCTTTAAGCTTGTCGCCTCCTTAAATCAGCCGGGTAGCTTCTTACTGCTTCGAAACGAAAAGCAGATCGACATGGCCTGCTACCTGATGTGCCTTGCTTTAGCTCTGATTAACGGAACGATTAGCAGAACGTGATTGCTTATCGTTTAGTTTATAGTAGATGATAGGTTTACATATCATATAAACTAAATTACCTTTGAAATTAATCGAATGGATATTATCTATTTGGATGATTATTAAATTATTGAAATTATTAATTATTTACATTTTATCGAGTAATCGAGGATATTTGACATTCAAATTCTCGGACCTCGGATTATAAAACTTGTATCAGAAAGATATACGAAGAACGAAATATGTAACGCAAGGAGAAAGATAAGCGTTTATGGAGAATTACGAATGTTGGTTGTAGCGTTAAAATAAAAGAGTCACGATATTGCAAGTAGTACGATCGATCTGCGTCGATGTCAACGATAATCACTTTTCAAGATTACTCTGTTGGAAAAAATAGTCCTGGGACGCGAATGATACAGGCGTGCACATGTGCCACTGATTATCCCAAATTACTCTGTGAAAAGTAGTAACCCTAGTAGAATTGCCATACCGCGAGTAGTACGATCGTGCATTCATGCCGTTGATAATCGATTTTCCAAAATCTGTTCTGTGAGAAACAGCAATCCTCGTATTAAAATTCTAAAGCTGCGATATTCTAAGCGATGCAGTCGTGCATCTGTGTCGTAGATAATCAATTTTCTAAATTACTTTGTGAGAACGAATCTCGCCAAAGATAGTGTTACAAGAGAAGAGAAGCGAAGCGAAGAGAAGGGAAGGGAAGAAATTTGAGAAAAACGTTGTTCGAATAAAAAGCGTTGTTGGATACGAGGAATCGTTTCTGGGCAGGTAGAGCTTGTTTGTCGTTCGACTCGTTACGCGTGCAACGACGGCGTTAACTAAAATCGAAGTGATTTCGCGCCGGCAGGAGGCGTCCACCGATCCAGACGAATAAACTATCGGAATATTGAAACATCGGTTCTCTGTGCAGGTGCAGTAATCGTTCATGGACAAACGTGCACGTGCGCAAACGGCTCGCATCCACGTTCTTGGCCCTCTGTGTGCGCGTACACTGCTATAGTCACGGGAAAAGCAATCATCTCGGCCGGACGCAATCAGCCTCTAACACACGTTCCATCGCGTTCCACACGCTGCTAGGCGGTCCCGATTTCGACCTATGTAAGTCGCCTTCTGCGAGACTCCCGTTATACGATGGGCGTAACGCGAAACTATTGCTTCGTCGAATGAATCGTTTCGATTCCGACGGTGTGCTGGAAGGATTGCCTCGAAAAGTATTTTTCGTTAAACAACGCGTTTTAGTGCACCGTCATTATATACGTGATGACGTAAATACGATGAATTTTCGATTTAGGAGGTTTGATATCCCTGGGGTGAGTAGATACGGTAAATATGTAACAACAGTGAATTACTTCGTAATTAGTTGGTGTATGATTAACGCGTACAGAGTAGTTAGCGATATGTTGTATTATCATCGGTCCACGTAGTGCAGCGATCAGTTTCCGATTATCGTGTTATAGCATACAGACACGAATAAACACGAGTAAACATACGAAAATGTAAATAAACGAATTGACAGTGTGTCAATTTCCATTCATACGTTCCGCGTTTTGCGTCGAAAAACGACGATAAATGTTAGAAACGAAAGGATGATTTTGCATCCTCTTCTCTTCCGTCTTTCGGGCGAGAATTTTCGTCGTGTTAGTAATTCCGTGCGACTCGATGAAGCTGTTAACATTTACTTGTCTCCGAATTTTCGAAACACGAAACCCGGGGTAAATAATTAAACTCGGGTCGGCGAAGACTAAAGATTTTCCGAGGTTAGCCAATAGAGAGCACCGGGCGGTCGAAACGTATTCCCGGTCTCTCATGAAATTTCCACGTTGCTTTCGTTGGCACTTTTCTCTCGTCCCGTCTCGCCACGCGTATGGCTCTGCTGGCCGGGACTTGGCTTAAACGCGAACTAAGAAAATCATGTTACCTAGAAGTTTCTGTTCCTAATAGAAGCGAGCTCGACTATCGGCTGGAAATACCAGTAAGAAGATGGTAGAACGCGTTCAAGATCGTCGATTTCGAACGGTGTTAGGAGCGGCACGAAATTCCATCTCGGAAACGTACACCGACACTGGGAAATTTCGCGGATGGGGAGCGTAGGCTGCGGAAACAGGTTGCAGCATGGAACGAAACGTTTCTCTTCGCGGTGGTTTATGTTGTTTAGGGGAAACGGGCGAGTTGATGTCTGACGCAAATACGGGATGGCTTGTTCGCGGGGAACGCGCCGGTAAACTTTGGACGACGGCAGTTAACCGGAATCAGGCCGAATCGATTATAACGGTCGGATCGTTGCCGCGAGATAGCACGAATCGACAAGGGGGAATTTAATGGAAAACTCGTTGCGCCGTGTCTCGTCGCGAGCATCGGCGCGCGTTGGCTTCGTGCCTGTGTTACTTTGCTAACTCGAGTTACTTGGCTGGATGTGTAGGTGTGTGCGTGCGAGAAGGCGCGAGAAGAGAGAGAAGGGAAAGAAAAAATAAGGACGAGTCACGACGCAAAGGGCGAGAAAGTAAAAGAGTAACGGCGAGGGATGGCGAAGGAAAAGGGGGAGGGTGTCGTTGACTATAGGAAACTCGCGACTTTTTTTGCTCTGCTCGTTAATGTGAAATTTCTGAAGGAAGCGAAGGAGCCTTCGCCGGATGTCACGTCACCGACTTTCAATTTCCGGAACGTGGCCAGCGGGGAGTACTGCCGCGTCCCTGCAAATGAGAGTCGCTGCGTCTTCTGCCGATGATGCTCCGTGTACGCTTCAAATTGATTGTCACTGCGTCGAAGGTGCAAGATGTATGCCGGTTTCTCGCGTAAATCGATTCCCGGGAGCCATCATAGGGACGAACTACGGGTTTCGAGGGTCGATCGTAGGCCAACTATCGTTACTCTCCTTGGCCGATAGCGATACCGATGGAATTTTTTTCTCACGACAAAGGTCTTTCTTTTTCTCTCACGATCCTCACGCAGAAGCGACGTGACCGGAACGACGGTCGCTTCTGAAAGGACGCAGCAAGGAATTAATACTCGCGCGTTGAAATATGAGAAACACTCGGTTTTAATTTCGTGTCAGTGAAAACGAAACGTCGATTTCTCGTTTTTATCCCGTTTCTCTTTGTAACTAGAGAGAGAGAGGGGAGGGTGGAGGAGGGTGGAAGGGAGGCAGAGAGAAGAGAGAAAAATGATATGAATCGAAGCGTGTAAAAGTTTGACCGGAAACTCGTTCAGATTCGTTGGAAATTGTTGCGTTCTCCGTGATCTAAAGTTATATAAGGGCGACATCTCGTCAAGGCTCTTTGTCCGGACTATTCAATGACGTATTTAAAGGGCTGCTGTCTTGGGCGTTTATCAACATCGGAAATAGCTGTCCGGTCTGAACATAGCCCAGGGTCAGAAAGGTCCAATTCCTCGTAGATCACAAACAGTCTGCAGTACACAGAGAATGTGTGCGCCGCGCCGTCCGGAAATTTGGAAGTTGACGTTGCTTTCGAGGGTTAGGGGATGCGGTAGGATGCACCGAGTTCGCCGACATTGAAAAACCGATGGAAACGCGTAATTCACGATGGATTTGCGATAAATCCGAACCGATGAACGACATAATACGGTGACCAGTTAATGGATGAGGCAGCGAAGCTAATTTGACGCGTGTACTAGCCGAGCTTGGACACTCTATCGCGCGTTTATTAGCGCAAAATGAAAATACAATGGCAACGTGCTCTACGATACGGGGAAAACATAGTCGTGAAATTTTAGCGGAGATGTAATTGCGTTGTAACGCATAAACGTCATTTTGTAAAACAATGTCGGCTTTATATCTGCATAAGTAAACTTACTCGTTTATAAATAACGCGGACGCATAATATTACGGATTGTACAATTCTATCGTCCGATGGACTATTTCGGATTTACTTCTTTTTCTTAGAAGGTGATATCGGTAATTTCGGTGAATCGTATCAAGACCTGTCCAAAAGCTTCTTATCCAATCCCCAACAATGTGCCGTAACACCTAATAGTATTCCTGTGAAAACCTTTTTTGTCCCCTCTTCCGGCGACAAGTTGCCAGATCCAGTTTGCCGTTGCGGCAATTTTAATACAGTCTCTGAACCGCCAGGACAGTATCGCGTCGCGAAATAGAGTGCCCAGTGAGTGTGCGGGCCAGATATCGTGTAAGTCGGACTTAAACCTCTCTTCGCCAGTTTCGCGGGACAACTTGCACCCCCTCGACCAAGAGAACGACCCCAGATACCAAGCGGCCAAGCACCTCTGGCTTTCATTTTAAAAAGCCTTTCTCCACGTGTTCCGTGTTGCCTCGTTAATCAGAAAATACAATCGAAACGAATTAGTAAATAATTTCGAATATAATTCCGCCATAGCCGTTAAGGGATAATGATAAAAAGTTGAAAAGAGTCGCGTGGAATTTTTGTGACAGTTTTCTCTCGTGAGAATATAAAATATATTATAATAGGATTATTTTGTTGCGATCGGATAAACCGTGTTAAACTCTTTTCAGGATCGCATGTGACAAGCATAATGTTTAGTAACGTGGTGTAAACACGATATCGAATTTTATATAGAATGTCTTGCAAACTGTATTCGACATTAGTCATTCCTTTTGATAGGTTTGACACGAGCCAAGTTATAGACAGCGCATAATCACCTGCTGATCATTATTCAGCCCCATTCATTGCGTTATCGTGTTCGAACCGATCCGTGATTCGATCGTGCAATATCTGCTAGACCATTTGTAGTCACGGCGTTCTATCGGGTCATCCTAATAGTTTCCATAATTCCCAACTATTTACAACTATTGTACTATACTCGTTAATAACTTGTATTATTTTTATTATCTCTTCCGATGTTATTCCACGATATCGAGTTAATTTCCAATTCCTTCGCGATGTCAAATTTCCTTGGCGATGGAAGACGGATTTTCCGAAATTTTGCGATCGATTGTACTTTCCGTGTCAGGTAAAAACTCTTCGAAATATAGGGGATTTGGTTGGCAGCAGTGTAAACGCACATGCATACGTATCAGAGACACATAGAAACTAAAATAGCGATGTACGGTACAGAGGCTCGCATTGTTGTCGAGGTGAGCTCGCTGGTAATGAAAAGAACTCCAAACTCTGTCCCTCTGTACTTTACCCTTTCTCGTTCTCTCTTGTTATTCCCTCCGTCCAATTTCTATCTTTCTCTTTGTCCCTGTAACTGGCGTTCTCTTCTTTGCCTCGTTCACCGTGTTCTTCTTTCTCCCTTTCTCTCTTTCTCTCCTTCTCCCTTTCTCCCTTTCTCCCTTTCTCCCTTTCTCCCTTTCTCTCTCATTATCCCTTGCAAAGCTCGGGCGAAGAGAAACGAGCATCCGCTCCCGCCTCTCGTTCTCCCTCGTTCGGCTCGGCCTCTTGTTTTAATCACAGCGCCACAAAGTACGCCATTGTCTTGCCAGTATCGGTCTGAGAAAGTATCTCAAGAACAGCACAGCCATCTGTATGCACGGTCCAGCGAGAGCTGATTGTAGAAAAATCCGTCTGGGAAACCGCTTGGCTCATCGCCGAGGGTGCACCTGTTTCCGCCGCAGACCGCTAATCGGGCCAGATCAAACATAAAGGGAATCGTTGTCTCGCGAGCTGTTTCATTATGTTCTTCCCTCGGTTTCGAGCGATTCGACGCGCTTTTTCCCCCCTTGTTCCAGCTAAATCGACGACGACGACGACGACGACGACGACGACGATGCCGATGCCGATGCCGATGCCGATGCCGATGCCAATCGGTCGTGTCCGTTTTTCGATGGAGCGCGTGTCACGAATGCCCGATACGACTGCACGTCGCGGCGTTCTGCTTTCACGCGCAAAATCATCGGACGCAGAATCGGCAAACGTAAATCGTACGGTAAATAGCGCGTGTACGTGACGTAAAACGTAAACGCGGTTGGAAAGGTTGTCGAAACGAGGCTCGGAAGCGTCGCATCGGCAAACCGTTGGACGATTTCGAACGATCGCTTCGACGCCCTCGGTACCCGTGAATTGTATCGGTTTTCCAATGGATATCGGCAAATCCGATGATTTGATTGTAATTTCGTTTCATTTATGTCGTTGGGAATCACGAGTGCGTACGACTATCGGCTAGCTCGCCGTATAATCTAGGACAGAAATTATCGAACCGACGCTTCGTACGTGCTCAAGATCATCCTGCCAACTCGATATTAATAACCGAAACTGGGTAATCGAGCGGAGATGCTTTGCCGCCTTTGATCTCGAGTGTTGTTTCGAATCTCGCACGAAATTGGCTATCCTGATACGCGTGAAAGCGTATGTTTGTTCCAGGTTAGCCGGAATTGCTACGCCCTATTTATCGAATCGTATCGTTCAGTTTCGTAGCTGAAAAAATCTATTTATTCTTACGGAATGTTGCGTTCGAGTTCCAATCAGGGAGAAGTAACAAGTTTAGTTTGCCATTATCGTTTCCTGGCTTCGTCGTTCATTGCTGGCAACAGTTGGAGCGTAGAAGCTTTTTTAAGGCACATAGATACCGACTCGGTTAGGAGCGTTCGATTATGCATTGCCAGGGTAACGCGAGACGCAGCGAGATGCAAGATTCGGAGACAAACGCCCTTAAAGGAAGTATCTTGGTAGCTCGAGGGAGCGAGGCAGCGCGAAGGGTGAGGCAAAGGTTGGATTGGCGAGAGGGCAGGGGAGGACAAGTAATTTCCTTGGCGGAGGCGTGAGAAGCATGCCGAAGGGGGTGGGTAGAACGCGAGAAGGTGGTCCAAACTAAACTAAATAATATTGATGGCCAACGGAAATTGAAAGCCGTTAAGGTCTTCAGCGTTGTGGTGCGAAACGGCGTTGCTGCATAAATAAGACGGTGTGCATTAGGATTAGGCCAGTGTCTCTCAACGTTCGATCGTTCCTCCTTTTTTTTTTTTTTTTTTAATCGGTAATGGAGCAAATTTTATCTAATACGTCTACTACAGGGACAAAGATACGTTTTCCAGTGTTAGAGAAACGACACGTGCTATTTCTTCGTACAGTTATCAGATTTTCACATCTTAAGCCAGAACTTTGAGATATAAGCGTTCAAGTTTGGCTGGTAATTTCCGATGACTCGGTGTATCAGCTTCATCTAATTATCAAACTTTTAACGAAACTACGACACTGGCAGAATGTTAAATCTCTCACTCGACTAACACGCAAGCGTCGGACATTATTAATAACGTAAGAGAGGAAAACAAGGCGAAATCTTTAAAAATCTGCTACGTAAAGCCTGTGAAACATCGACTCGGACCACTGGCTGCTCTTCAGTTAGCATATTTCCCGCGAAACATATTTTCTTGGATGAAAAATAAGGAAGATATTTAAGCTACTAATTTATACCAAGCCGGTCCGCTGGCCACGGATATATACGAAAATATAGTCGGGTGGAAGAAAGTCGACACGTGGGACGAGGGAGGTGACGGTATTAGAGAGATTATGATCCCAGGAAAAGCACGGTCAATCAGGAGATGGGAGACCGAGATAGAATAGACGGAGAGAAAGCCAAGCGACTTTCGAGCCGCGCCACATAGAAACGCCGAAACTTTTCACGGAACAAGGCTGGAATCGTTGGTTCATGCAAATTTGACGTAGACGTATAGCGTAAATGCTGAAAAATGGCTGGCTTAAAATATGCGAGAGTGTACGGCCAGCGATAGGTGAAACTGTAGCTTGCAACACGCGTAATAAGTCGGCCGATGTTTCAGACGGTCTTCTTTTTCTTCGCCCGACTAAGGTCTGCGCTGTCTCACCAATCAACAGTTTAGCTGCATGCAATGGCGATTACCGATCGTGTCGCCCATCGTTAGCTGTATATTTCGCAACCGATAAATCTAGGAATTAAATAACGGCGTTACTCGAGCGTAGCTAACAAGTTTTAAATAATTGAAATCTTTACTAATATCGCCTATCATAAAAACTGTTTGTTATATTTATTTGTTATATAGCAGTTCGCTAGGGTTGCTTTGCATTTAATAAATTCTCAAAGCGATAATTTCAATGGTCAGAAGTTCCGCTTGAACGAGCTACAAAACGTATCCAAGCGGTATCACCGTTACGTTTTAAAATCCCGTCTAAAGTGGCCCGCTGGTTTTAACGCAGACAGATCGCGTTGAACGAGCAATCGTTGCATTGTACCGCGTACATATATTCAATTATATTAAAAGTACGGTTTCTAGTTCATCGACAAACGCCGCGTCCGGTTAATCAGCGTCAAATGTCGCAGTCACGAAGGTCAGGGCAGCCTGTTTCGCATTTCATCATTCATACGGTATCTGAATATATTTTCGAGTTTTATAACGATCAACAGGTTAACGGATACGCATTTATCCCTGATACTCTGCACATTCGTGTCTCGTGGAAACCGTTTTGCGATTAATATTCGATCCTCGTTATCATATGTTATTACCGTTTAATATTAATTGCAGATTAGAGCGGTATCATTGGTTCCAAATAATTATGGCGATCGTTGCTGAAAAGGTGCGCGTTTGCCTATCGCAAGCTTCCCCTGTACGTAATTCATCGACGTGCGCGTACGTGCTACCTGCGAGATGCAAAGGAATCCCACAATCAGTCGTTCGAGATATCGTTTAGGCGCGCCGTGGCTGAAAAGGGAGAAATCTCGTCTTGGCTTCATTATCCTGACAATGGCCGAAGCCACGAGGTCCAAAGCGCAACCCTCCATAGCCTTCTTTCGACTTCCTACGCGACTACCTTCTCTCTTCCACCGTCCTCATATTTTCGATGCCTCTTCTCTCAACGTTCACCCCACCGAAAACTATATAGAACCACGTACCACTACCACGTACCGTTTTCCCACCCTTCAAGCCCATCTCGACCGGCCGATGCACGCATAATAGCAGCGAAGCTATGCCCATAAAGCGGTATCCCGTCATAAAGGGCTCTTCAATCCAGGGAACGTGGAGAAAAAGGAGAATTGAAATGAGAATGCTCCTCTCCATACTTCTATCCCTTTCTTGAGCCTCCGCTTCTTCGTTTCGTTTTTCCCCTCGCTTTCTTCTTCTCTTTATCCCGTTCATTTGATTTTCATATTTTTCTCTAATCTTCTCCCTCCTTCTTCGTATTCTTCGTCCGTCTCCTTGGTCTTTTTCCTTTACGCAATTGAACTACGACGGTGGTGGTGAACGTTTATGGCATTACTCGGAGAAACACGCGCACCTCGAACGTAAGGGAGAAAGAAAGGGAAAGGTGTGGCGCGGTCGGATAAAAATAACAATGGGGGAGGAAATACAACGGAATTGTTGATCTTTTAGCGAGCTGACGCTTTTAATTCACAAGGATGCCGTCTCTTCTTAATTATGTCCCGCCGTCGCTGCCGTCGCAGCCGTCGCTCCCGCCTCTCATCGCCCGGCGGCTTCTCTAATTCTATGTTTCGAAGTTTCTTCTCGCCCTTACTGCGAGGCGGCAGCTGCTTCCGCAGTTTTTCATCTGGAAATTTTCTATTTTCCACCGACCACGGGGATTTTTTTTACGATAACGTTCCGCTGCTCCTCCGCGCCCCTTTCTCGCCAACACCCTTCCCCTCCGGTTTCGTTTAGTCATATTTTTTTCTCTCTGCCGATCCGCGATTCCGTTCTTCCGTTCTTCTGCTCGAAATGCGCACGCACAACGCGTTTCGTTTTTAATTCCGCGCGGTAAAGACGTTCGGAATCACCTGACTCATCGAAAAGACGATTGACGATATACAACCAAAGGGGGATATGATTTTCAACGATATTATATTCCCGGCCGACGTCGGATATAAATTTTTATGCAATAAGATAGCCGAGCTCGCGAGGCCGGCGAAGAAATAAATTCGACTCGATGGTATCGGTATCTGCTTCCATCGGAAAGGGGCTATGTCGTATAGATAACCCGACGTAAATGCCACAACCTTGTCCTTGTCGTGTTCGCGGAACGTAATAAAAGAGCCAGGGAATTCACGAAGGAAAGACGTATAGTGGGCGCGTATTGCGATGCGAATCGTAAGAAGGGCACTGGAAGAAAGTGACAGAGGGTGAAAGAAGCGGACTGTCCCTGGCCGTAGATAGGGACCGACTTACGAGCGGCTTATGTTTCAATTTGTTCAACCTCGAATAAAATCGCGTTTTACGAGACATCGGGACACCATCGTCCGAGAACAGTTCTCCTCGTTCCTCTCGGTGAACCATGAACACCATTTTTTTCCTCGTTAATAGAACCCTGTTAGCAGCGACTACCATGGAATCCACGGACCTCGCTGATTCCTTAAATTCACGCTCTTTCCCTTGTGAATCGTGGAGCGAATTAATCCGCACGTCCCTTCCGCGAAGCTAATTTCTCAAGAGCGCGGCGTGAAACAAATTCACCACTTTTGCGCAACGGATTAATTTTCTTGGCGTTGTACCGTGTCTAGTATTGCAAGAATTTCTCGAGGTTCTTAATTAATACCGCGCAATTGCAATTTGTTCTCAAAGTATCTACGTATATGTAAGTATCGAGAGATCATGAAATCGTGTTTCACAATGTCGTGTTTACCAGGTCATCGGATTTTAAGATGTTTTAATGGGTTGTTAAATGAAATTTAATGGTCGTTATTAGTTACAGTGGGATGAATCGAGTGAAAGCAGAGACGTAAGAATCTAACCGGAATTCTACTTGTATGTAAATTTCACGCGAAGAAATCGTTGGAAACGATGTCGTTTTCGAATTCCACTGAACTTCATCGAGCCGTTCCAACTTTTCGTGGCTTGTAGAATATATACGAAGGACAGCAGGGAGGGGTGAATGGGAAACGCTGGACGCGAAAGTGACTATGTATTGAGCTGTATCTGGCGCGAGCAATCAACGACCGAAGAGACAGGATATTCTCGTGGTTGTTCGCGAAATGCACGATCGCAAAGATCGTTCGTAGCCTAGAGGTATCCGCGACGATCGGGCCAAAGTACTTCCGCGTTCGTGGGCTCGATTCGTCGTGAAATCTATTCATTCCTATCGTTTCAATCCCACTCTCGTCTCAATAGATTCAGACGCGGTAGAAACAGTCAATCAATCTGTCTATTCCTACTCTTGGCTCTATCGCTTCACTGTCTGACTGCAGTCTACGATGGTACGCCTTGCATCCTTTGCAGATGCACGAAGCGTAGGACGAAGAAAGCACGAACGGTAAAATGGACGTAAGAAGATAAACGGGACGAGAGAAGAGAGGCGAAATGAAAGGATTGAAAAAAAGAGCGAAAAGAATAAAATCGTCGATCGTACATTCTGCGACTGGTATTTTTGAAACGGTATTGTCTCATCTTTGTTAAAATCATTCTCTTCTGTTCGAATCGTTCCGCTGTATCTTTTCATTCTTCTACCCCTCTTGATCCCCATTACTCGCGTACCATTTGCTCGGTGATTTAATCGATCGAAGGCGTTTCGACGTGCACGTTCCACGAGATCGAGGTTGCGAAAATGGAATCGTGAATCGATCTTCAACAGGTACCGCCGCGTCTTTCTATCGCGGGCCGACTAATATGGAACGCAGGATTTCAAAAAGAGGATCACTCGTAGATACGATGGAATTGTCGAACGAGTATATAAGCAAACAACCGAGGAGATCGATACGAAACGAACATGTCAGTCGAGGCGGAATAATAACGAGATAGAATAATGGCGAGGCGCGGCTGCGTGTAGTACATTCTTCGTTTGTGCGCTGAATAAACGAATTCTAGTAACGACGCGACGTTACAATTTGCATGTTCCTATTGCGCATTCGGAAAAATACGTTCGAACGGCTGTGTTGCAGCTATGTTGCCGCTATGTTGCGGCTAATAGAATCTACACTATACCATGTATCTATACGTGTAGAATTAACGAGTTGACCGACGCAGCTTATTAAACGAGTCCCGCAGATACGATCCTTCGCGAATATGACACTTGTCGCGCGTCGACTCGGACGTGGGGTTGCCAAGTAAAAAGTAGATGATAATGCGAAAAAAAGAAAGCTGGTAGTACGGCCCTGCAGCGTAGAACGCGCGACCGCTACGCTGTGAAAACGGAAAGTTTATGGAGGAAGGACGCGGGGAAAAAAGTTGCAGCGGCCGGCTGGGGGAAGGAAAGTGCCGCAATATCGTTCTCGCAATTTCCTTGTTTAGGTGACGATCCATTTTATCAGGCTGGTATTAACGGCTATTATTTCTGTACCTGAGAGAGCCAGACTAACTCAAGTACATCTTTTTCAAAATTGAGTTATATACTCCATCTCGCCGTTCTTTCTTTGTTTCATTAGAATAATATGGATCTCACTTTCCGTTACGTAGGAAATAAAGAAGATTTAATGGTGTACAGCGTTAGCCCGGAGCTGGATGAATCCGAGTCCTTCTCAACAAGGATTTTATTTTAAACGAGTCCTTTCAAGTTTCAAATGTAGTCTGGTTACAAGTTTGAAGAGATAGTTTATAACGTATATAGCAGCTATTCTTTGTCAACAACTTTTACAATACGCCCGCTTAGAAATAGTATGTATTTGATGTATCACCGCGATTCCGCAAGTTTAATCAATATTTACAGCAGTTATTGAACATAGTTGAGGCAATCAGTTAAAGTTTACAGTGTTTCGACAGTTTGAAATTTGTAGAATGCTCAAACCGGATACAGTCCACTCGCGGTTAAAAGTATTAATCGAGTTATATCGTAGCACGATAAATTTAGATTTGAATAGTGGTGGCAGGTTATGGTGTAAAAATCCTACATTACTCGGACATTTGGGTCGTTTCCGAAGAAAAGGAAATTCCTTCGAGTCATCGTTTGGAATCGTTCGATCGTAGTAGGGTCACTGTTCGACGCTTGTATTTTTCTCTTGGTGTAGTTTATACGAATGGTTTTGGACGTTACATCGTTGGAAATAATTAGAGACGTAAATGAGAGTTACTCGGTGAATAAGGGAGATTCTCTTTATCGACCTCTTTTTATTCGATCGCAGTAAATAAATCAAGTCGTTTAATACGCATCGCAGGAGTAATAAGAAGTATTATTCAGCCGCAGTATTACTCGTAATACGTATATTTTTCATTAAACGATATTTGAAGAAGACCTGCCAACGAATTTTCGCAACAAGATGGTTCTTTTGGAAATTGATTGAAAATTAAATAAAACATTTAAACAATGTTCAAAACAGATCAAATTTTATAAATCATACACGTGCAGCAGTTTCGAAAGGTATCGAAGTGTTTTTATCAGGTCCTATATATTTCATTTCGATGTTATCAAATCCTTCTAACCATCTCTCAAAGTATCGCTAAATAATCCGAAACTAATTAATCAGTACGCGCATCGATCAGTACCAGCTTTACGCTGTGCGCAAACCAAGGAAAATCTTTCGTCCCAAAAATTGATTCACTCTGGAAAATCCACAAATCATTTTTGAAAAAGTCTTCCGCGACATTTACCCGCGATGTTTATCGAGTGCCTTCCTTCGTCGATCTACTTGAATTTACTTGGCGAAATACTCGCCAAAGTTCCGCGCCAAGCTGGACTAACACTAGATACTTGTCGCTCGCATGATGCCATCAGGAGGAGTTTATCCAGACGAGGCAGAAGGGAGAACGGCTTGAAGGGAGGAAGGACAATGGTTGGAGAGAAAAGAATAGCCGACAGTCCGGGAGATAAGCGGCGAAGGTGGTGATGGAACAGGACAGAGAGTATTTAGTCGCGTATAGAAGAGAGAAGCGACGGTTGAAGAGCAGGAGTAACTGTTAGAGAGGAAAGGAAAGGAAAGGAAAGGAAAGAGGGGAAATTGGAAGGGAGAAGGCATCGGTGCATGCGCAAGAATTTCACACGTGAGCCCGCGAATCCGCGAGAGGCTCACCTCGGGCGCTAGACGTCCTGGCGGTTCAGTGTCGTGCGCGATTTCGTATGCGACGCTTGTCAACTTCCGGCCGTGACGGGCTTCCACGTACGGGGTCGATCGTTTCGATTCTAAAGTTGCGTCAGGTAGAAGATAGCAGATAATTGGAAGAACGTATTAAATGGAAGAGATGTGTGGTTCGATTTATCGGTGAATCATGAGCCAGGAACGAAACGAAAGACCCGTCCCGACTTCCTGCCACAAAGGTTATCCTAAAGAGAGCTCTTGACTCGGACGGTCGATGATGAATGACTTTTGAGGCCGAGAAATTAACTAGGATGCAGCGTTTCGACGACGGTCTGACAACGAAGCGAATAAAATATTAAACAGCCCGTCTGTCGGTAGAAATATATATATATAGAGAGAAAGAGAGAGAGGGACAGAGGGGGAGAGAGAAAGAGAGAGAGAGATAGAAAAGAGAAAAGGGAGAGGCGTGCTGCGCACCCTGGCTGGAGAGAAAAGGAAGCGAAAGGGAAAAATAAATTCTCCGTGGGAATCGATGGTAACGCGTTAGCATAATTAAAATCGGTGGCGGGCTCGCGGAACAGGAATGGTAGAATAAATTTTCTGACAGATTAAACCGAGCCGCGGTTGAAGTAATTTCCTCGTTAACGGAGGGATTAGAGGAGCAGTGGTACTCGTGACTCTACCGGTGAACTTGAACTTTTCACGCACGAAAACGTTCTAATCGTTCGATTCGGTGATAGCGTAGAAAGTAACAGGTTTCGGTTAGCCTGAGAAGTATACGGCTGATCGACGATCGAAAAGAACCTGTCCGAATGCAACGACGAAACTGAAGATCTCCAACGAGATTCTGAAATCGATTACGCGTGCCGAGTTATTTCAGAGATCGATGAAACATCGTCGATCGTCGTGCGACGGTCGTTATTATCTTTAGAATCGCTCATACATCGCGCGATCAGAAACCGTCCGATTCGGGCAATCGAGCCACAAGTTGCTTGATGGTCTGCAAATAGCTGAACAGCGGCGTGCGGTAACTGCAAGAAAAGCATCCTGTGTATGTGCTGCACGATGGAATCCCGCTCGTAATGACTCGTAATTGCGCGAAGGAGGAGCCAACGTCGTGCTGGGACGATTTAAGGAACACCTAGCGCCACCCTCTCTCCCCCTGGCTATAATGATTAGGTGCACGCGACTTCAAGGATTACCCGGTTGAAGTGTGGTGAGCCGAGGATAAGAGATTGCGGTGGACGTATCTGAATACGGAACGTCGACTTTCCGACCAAGATAGGTTATCGCCATCCGAGTATTCAGTCGGTGTCCTACGTAAATTACAGATCGACCGTGACGCTGTTGTAGCGATCCTGCTCGTCGGCGTCGAGAGGGTTCGACCAGATTTAATTAAGGGGTACGTGTCAGTTTTGCCATAGCACTTTCTATTCGACCTAGATCCCCGTCTCGATTTTGTTCTTTATCTCTTCGTGACATGCTTTTGTTTCCATTTTCGTCATTCCGTTCTCCTACTACTACTCCTCCTACTCTCCTTCGTTCGTCGCGTTTCTTTTTGCTTCTTCTAGCGTCGCGTGTCTGGCCGGGCCGTGGTCTCGCATCATTCTCCTTAATGCTCGTCGACGACCCGTAAATCCTCGCCGGCTGGTTCTTTCCTTCTTCGGCTGCCGCTCTCGTCCTTGGCGCGTTCTCGTTCTTCGGCTCGCGTTTCTGTGGCCCCAATGAGCTATCATCCTCGAGTTAACGAGCTCGATTACGCTCGTCAGATTTCTTTACGGCGACGACCGTGTTTTCGAATCGCCGCTTCCTACGTCCTAAATGTTAATCCTTTTACGGTAATTTTTAGCCCCGCCAGTGAGCTGCGTCCATTCGCTGGAAAATGTCGTTCGGCGAGAATGTTTTCTTTAAGTCGTCTAACCGACGGACGCGGGTAGGTGGAGAAGAGACGAGAACAGGAAGAGCGTATCGCGCTCTTCGTCCAACCATTGTAAAGTCGTCGTTAACCATAATTTCACGAGCGCGCGATAACAACTTCGCTAGTAAAACCAATATATTCCGGCACGCTCGTGATGCAATTAATTATATTACAGATACCGCGATTACGAGGAATTATCGAAACATGTAGCCCTCGAAATTTCATTCGGGCCTCGCGTTCCAATACCATCGTACCATGCTCAAATAACGACGCTCGAGCATTCTCTTCCTTTTTTCTTTTTTCTTTTTTCTTTTCCTTTCTTTTATCTACCTTGTCCTTCGAAGAAGTTGCGCTAAAAATTATCTAATATCATTCGGGGTTGCGCAAGAGTCGGAAACCGAATGAATAAAAGTGTTTCACAAAGACCGACCCACGGTTAAAAAAATAGCTACCTACCTATTCGTTTGGAATACTTTTGGAAGCATTCACAGTTTCGTGTAATAGGCTTCATTAAATTCCAGCTGAATTTCTTTAAATTCCGCCCTTCTTTCACGATCAAATATTTCTCGATGTAATTCACATTCAAAGATATAACTTTAATGTACAATAAACGTGGGCACATTTTTTCCATCTAATTCGAACGGTAGGGGTGGAATTGTTTTTAATTTTCATAGAATCATTTTCATAGGTTTGGTTTTGTTTCCAAGGGGCAAACATGGACACGTCACCAACGTTGAGTATCGGTGGCTCGAGGGCTAGGGCAGCGCTTTTGACTACCAGCGGTACCGGGACCGGAAGTACCGATAGACGTGTCGTCTTTTTAGCTAGTCAACCGACTGTTGGGAGTAGTCACGAGACCAAGACTTGGCCGCACCATTGGTCACCGCATACGGTATGTACTGCATTATTTTACGATCGCGCATTCATTACGTCACGACTCTCGAGATTTCGCGATAAGGTCACTTATTTTTTTCTTTTCTTCTTTCGCGCAAATTTCATTGCAGGTAATCGTTAGATGGTCCGTGTCGTGTGTATGTATATGGCAAGCGTGTGTGCAGGGTCGTTTTAACGAGAAACATTAGGTAAATTAGCGTCTACGGTTGGAGTCGTTTGAACAACGGTCGTTGGTTCGTTCGATATTCATCAGAAAGAATAACAGGGCTGAGGACGGCTGACTATAAATTTGGATTCCGTAAAATGTTTAAACGAGTCGTGGGATGGGTAAAGAAGGGCGACAATTTCGATCGGTTCGCAAACTTTTACGAGCCATGGATTTACAATCGATGGTGGTAGTATGCAGCTCGTCGTTGCGATTGAAATTAGAACGATTGATCTAACGACACGCTTCGCTCGGCATAAGCACTTGAATGCGCCGCGCGGAAATATGCGGCGTGTACATGTAACAGGCGACACATCGAGATGGATGGCGAACTCAGTTGTAATTGATGCACGGCCGTGGTGACACTCGAGATCATACATGTCGAGAGACGATGAATCGATCCAGTAGGCTCTCCAAACAATCAATTGGCGCTGCTTACAGTTGAAATTCCATACAACTCGTCCTACCGTTTGACGATAACGTCAAGTGTCTGTAATGCGTCGAATTAGAATCGAAGTATTAAATCTTCCAATAAGTTTGTGCCATTCGTTACTGTGCCATTTAGGTCACGTTCTCGTACTTTTTAAATGTCAGTAAACGTTAAAGACGCTTTGGACACTGTGGACACACAAACTACGAATTTTGTGTTTGAAGTAGATTTAAATTTATCTTGCGAAAAGTACTGGATGATAGAACACCCTTTATCAGTGGTACGAATATTGTTTGTAGCAATTGTTGCTGTATTTCCTTTGTGAACTGCAGCAGCATACAATACCAGATGTCAAAAGTATTCGTTATCGAACGTATAAAATTAATTATTTCGGTCGCTCGTCGCTTCACGGAGAACGGTAAAACTCATTCGGCGACCTAAGAAATCGAAACATAAAGAGAGTCTTACAGTCAGCAGCTATCGTGTTTCAGAAGAGATAGTTTTCAGATGTGTCTTAGTCGTGTTTCTCGTATCGGTAATTTGACGGTGTATTATAGCACAGAGTTGAACGGGGTATTCGATTATGACGTAATTAATTCACCCATTCTTATCAGTCACGTAGTCTAACAACGATACGGGCTGGTTGTCATAGCACTTTCTGTTTGCTCACGTGAAACGCTAGCCACTCTAAAGATCTCCGTACCTATTTGATATAGAAAGCATATAGGTTAATTATGTGTGGGATGTACGAGGCTGTGCAACATTCAAAGCTAAAATATCTTCTTTTACACGAAGAAAAATGTGCAATTTCTTATCACATACTGTTTATTAAGAATAGTACAATAACGATATTTTATTAGCGTAAATGCTTAAAATACTTGTTAAAGCGAAAGATGCAAAGGTATTAGCAAAATTTGTCGAAGCAAAAGTTAAGCATAGGAAAAGTACTCCGAATTTACAAGAGTCGCCTCTCAAAATAATGAAAAACTTACGGTGCATCGTAAATCGTGTTATAACATCGTGGTAACAAAAATACCTAAGTACACTCTTTCGCTAAAGACAATATTTTCTAACATATTATTATTGTCGCTGACAAAACAAACGTTTCGTCTCTGGAACGTCTTCTTTCTTTATCGAAAACAACTGCGAGCAACTTTACCACTAACGGTCGGCGACTCATCCTCTAGAACGTGTTGTATACGAAAATTCGAAGCCAATCAAGAAACTTGTAGAAATCTAATACGACTGAATGTCACGATCGTTGGTTTAATAGCAACGAATGTTTGGACTCTAGAGACTATCGTTTCAATTGTATTTCGCTTCGGGCAAATCAGATTGCCTCAAAGCGTACCCCTGAAATCAAAACTTCTCTTTTGCCTCGATCTTTTGTCGAGTTATTTGTTCATCGTAAAAAGCGATGGTCAGAAATACGAAACGCAACGAGGAATGTATTATAAATGTATATATTCGATGGAACGTATATTCAAAAGGAATGTGTTGATCGTTTAGAATAGAGCTAGGTTCGATCTTTGCCACGCGTCTCTTTGTGGGCCCGTTTGCGTGCAACCCTGGTAAAGGTATACTGGGTCATCAGAAGTCTGCTTAACTTATGGAGAAATTTACATAGTTATTCGCCATAGAGGACGAAGATCGTTATAGATTGGCTCGGCGAATTCCAAAAGCAAAATTACCTGGTTCAGAATCTCGTTACTATCTCTTGTCCCTTTAATATCCTGCGATTAGTTGGATCCAACTTTTTTAGCGACAGAGATCTGTCTGGCGTTGGTGTTATTGATTAGATATATACATACGTCTTCCTTCATACCAGGAATCAGTTATAATTCGTATAAAACGTGAAACGAATTTCGGGCGTTATTCCATACGCGCGTGGCTCGCTTTTATTTCGCGTAACGCGTCGAAATGGAATAAAATTGAAAATATATTTAGAAGCAGCACTCGTTCGCAAGCGTACGCGCCAACACACGAAACATTTCACGCGTTCGCGATAATGGTGTTCTTTTACCGTCGGTTAGATCCATTCTTCTAGCATGCTGTCAAAGGATAATTCGCTTTTCGTCGCTTACCAAAATAAATACGTGATATTTTGAAATAATTGGAGCAAACAATACAAGAGAAGAGAGACCATGTGAGGGAATATACGAATAAAAGTAGTTCGACACGAACGCAGATCAGCCTGTATGGTAAAAGGAGGGTCGTGGTATTATTTACACAGCTATGCAAACACGACCACGATAATCAAAGATAAATGTTGTTGGCCCGATATATGACCATAGTAAAGCGTTTTAAAGTGAGACCTGTAGGTTTGTTTCGCTGATCGATCATTGTGTGCGTCCGCGTTTCCATCTACTCGCGGATGTGCACTGGCAAAGTTCTTGATGAAAGACGCAGCCTGTCTTTCCATACCACGCACGAAGCAATTGCAGCCTGCCAGCAAGAACAATTTCGATCATGGAGTAAAATTCGCAGTCTCGTTTTCGCGAAAATCGTCAACGAACGGTCGGTGCTTCTCATTTACTCGCGTAATTTCCCTCCGTCCGTTCTCGTTCTCCGTTTTTCTTCTCTCTTTCTTTTGCGTTTCTTTTTTTTTTTTTTTTTATTTTACACGGGCGAGGAATCTACCACGAACGTCAATGAAAGTTCCGATTCCCACGAGCAAAAATTTCTGAGTTTCCGCCGCGGACACGAAGTTCGCCGCACCGATTTCCCTACAGCTGTAAATCAGGATCGCTCGATGACATTTTTCCACGAACGTTCTACACCCTCTCTCTCTCTTTCTCTCTCCTGTTCGCGAATCCAACCCCTCTACTCGTTCTTCCTTCCACACTCGTAGAAATTTTTTCTCCCTTTTACAATCCTCTCATATCTCTTTTTTCCTCTCGACCCCTAGGTTCGAGACTTTGCCTCTAGAGTTCCATCGTTCGCCGCCATTCGTGGCCGCCTCGTATATCCGCCAACGTCCATTCATATTCCATGGCCCGCTGTATCTGTCGTATCAACTGTTTTGTCAGTTTTCGGCACGACCGTTCGATGAATGGGACTTCTTAAACTTGCTTTCGTCGCACTGCTCCTTCGTTAAAATTATCGGTTCCACTCCTCTACCCTCGAACGTGCGCCGGATAGTCGAAATATAACGGAGCAATCGATAATGCAAAAATAATAATTCTGTTTTTGCACGAACCCATCGACAGATTTCGTGCTCCTATTACAGCTCCCTGTTTTGGTAATTTTTACGCCTCGCCGCGCCGTTGGCATAACGTTAATTCATTCCGTGTTATCTATAGGTAAAATATCGTGCATGCTATTTTTCGCCATTTCTTCCTGCCCTTTGAAGCATCGAGTTGATATAGAAATCTCGATTTCTTGGTATAAGTACGCTTTGGTTACATGGAATATTATTTCAAAATTCTGATTCGATCTGCCATACGTATATGATCTATTACACGTATACGTATGTCTGTGACCTGTATTTTTTCCTCAAATATCTCAAAGATATTTCTTGTATGAAATATCATCTCTTTCTTTGCTTCAAAGTATCGAAAACGGTATTTTTACGAGGGTCCGCCTGATCGATCACAAAACGGAGTTACTTAAAATGCAAACTCGTCGAACGAGGGACGAATTAAAGAGCGACGAGGGGACGCGGTGAATTCGTACCGGCGGCAGTCTATCAAGGATTTTATTTCCGCATCCGGACAATAGAGAGTATATAGCCAGGTCGGAGAAGTTGGACGCGCTCGACTTACAGAGACAATGTAAGGTGTGCTCAGGTTGATCGAACTGCTGCGATTTCTGGGGCGTTGATATATGGGAGCCTATTTATTTGGATCCTGGTCGAACGAAAGCCTGTCCTGTCTTTCGTACAATGCTGCTTAAGTGGCGGAGGTACACGAAGTTGGAGGCTTGACAAGGAGATTGGAGGACAAGGGTACTGAATTAGTGCCACTCGAATACAACTCTACGAGATTGATGATTGCCAGTCGCGTCGCGTTTCTGTCCCCTTCTTCCTCGATTCGTCGCCCCTGCCCGGAGGAAATCGACGTTTCACATGGGCGTCATAGTGTTATCGAACCTTTTAGAGGCGTACAATTAACCGTTTAATAGCTGTCGACCAATCGCAGCATCGTATCGTGACGGATATTACCACGAGGCGACTAGTTGTCGAAATATAAGCTGCGATATTCTTTCCACGACGGAACTCGTCGAGTATACAAATTCCAGTTTGTCAAAGCGAAGGTGAAATATTCAGTAACGAGCACGTTCGCACATCTACACGACGATGTGTGGATAATCGCGTTGATGAAAGAGGAGGCATTAATTGTAGATGCTGGAATGTATTGGGTAACAAAATGTGGCGATAAACTTACAGCGTCATTCTTAATGATAATTCTATTATCACCGATGTATCTGTCTTTTTCTCGATGCGACATTTTCCAGAGGTGCTCGTATACGTTTTATCGATCGTTTCACCGTCTCTAATAACGTGGCCATAAGATATTCACGATGGCGAGCCGAGGTGTTACGCGAGGCGTTAGTAATAATTTTAGGGGCATCGCGGCGAGGTACCTTAGCGTTTACGCGAAGACGTCTATACAGAATTAACGCGTTGCTCGAGCGACTAGAATCGGCACGGGACGATATTTCGGTCTAGAAAATAACGGATCTCCTGTTCTCTCTTCGATGGGATGTTGTTGGTGCGTGGTAGGATGGAATCCGTTTGACCATGATGGGATCGAGGTATATTTTACCTTGGCGCTCTTAAGACTCGGCTGGTCGTGCAGAAAGATAGATTTTTCAAGTAAAGTCGCGAGTTGTCGAAGGGCCGGGGCAGCAGCAGCAGCAGCAGCCTCGAAATGGAATTCTTCGGCGGCTGAGAATACGCGGAGCCACCCTGTGCTCGGACGGCAAGGATCTAACCAGTAGAATGAGTTGGCTTTGACCCCCACCGCCCGACCTCGGCTCGGAGCAAATTGAAAATAGGAATTGGTCCTTTGAAGTTGGAGCAACGACCCGTCCATAATCTTCTTAATAACTTTCCCTCTCTCTCTTTCTCTCTCGAGGATCATTTTGATTCTAGTCGGCTATCTCTTTCTCGGAAATTGCTCGCTATATGGTTTCTTAGCTCACGAACCTTCTGGGCTGCTTGATGGGCGGTACATCCTGCAGGAACGTAGCACGATGCTCTAGTCGTAAGTAAAAAATTATGGTTCGTCGTTCGACAGAAATGAGTTGAGATTTCGAACGGAGGAAATCGAACAAGAACACCTCCGTGATGTAGATTTTTTAAATCTTTCAATTTGTTCTTCTCGTTGATTTGCTCGGATGATGTGACGCGATATACATGTACGATACGAAATATGCTCATCGTACGATCTAAGAATTGGTTTACATAGGTGGACAACCGATAAATATACGTCTTTGAATGGAATCACTTGGCAACGAGTTATTTCTGAAATGTCAAATGAACAATCCAATTCGTTTCTGGCTTATAAAAATACGAATAACCTAGATCTAGCGGGAGGCTGTACAACTTGGTTGAATAATTTGTGTTTACTCAGCCGAAATGAATTTCATCAATAGTCAATTTTTAGAATCAATTTCTCCAGTCAGCTTCTCTTAATCTAGCGATTATGGACGAACAAATCGCCCGTTCAACCTACAGTCTTGTTAAAAATGTTATCCTCTGTTGGCAATCCGTTTGATTAGGAACCAACCAATTTTTCCGCATTCATTGGACGACTGTTAGCCGCGACAAATGCTTCAAAGTGATTTATTAATGGTCGTAGAGCACGTACCGACCAACGAGGCCGAGCCATATGCGCGCTTTGTACACTCGGAAGAAGTATTTTTTAACGAGCGTAACATTTTCTTTTTACTACTTCGCTAACGACTCGACCAGCGTTACAAGGGGATGAAATTAAAAATGATTTTGCCTAAGGAACGTTCTCTCCGGTCGCTTCGTGGGAAAGGAACGTGTGCGGGATACGAACGAAATTATGCACGAGAGAACGGAATAATCTAGTTTTCGAATATTATTATCTTCTTCTTCGTTCTTTTCATCGAATCGTTCCATTTCTCGCGGTAAACGCGTTAATAAATCTATAACAGTCTCGGAACGCCTGTGCAATTAGACCTTCCAAAGGCTTAATTTACGATTGTACCAGGGACATTCGCGATCTTCCATCCTCTGCCCATATTTTATTCGATCAAACGTCGAGCCACGAACACACTGTACCACGTCCCCACGGAGTTCTTCACTTTGGGACCAGCGGTCGATTCCTCTTCGTCGCGAAAAAAGAACTCGACGTAACCAGCGCACGTCTCCCGATGCAACGACAATAATAAAGTATCTAGCTCAAGCGAAGCCCGGAAAATAGGCGTCGTAAAGTGAATTCATCGCTCAGCTATGCGCACGAACTTGTCGTTAACGCGACAGCCCATTACGACTTACGACTTACCTTTTCTGCTCGCGTGCACGCACGAAACTCGCCAGTTTTAGCCACGGCACCGTGGGGTTTGCGATACGCCGAGCTTCAGATCGACTTTGAATTTCTTGTGGCAGGAAACGAGGGGTTTCGCGCTGTTCACTCTGGTCGAGAGTTTATCGGCTTACGATACGATACCACGTAACAGAATAAAATACACCATCCTCGATCGCCGATGTTTCCCAATTTACGATTCCACTAACTTCTCGCGTGACATACGCTTATCTTCGCGTCGTTGCCCGTGTTTCGATTTTTCGGTGAAACATTTTCATATAATATATTTCGTGGGTGAAATTATTGTCTCGATATTATATGGCCTTATTGGCTATATAAGATCGCGTAACGATGGAGGCAAACAACATACATTCAGATCAAATAGAATAGAAACGTTCAAACATTAGCATAGACATGTATACTCAGAGTCGGCGGAAGCATTAACGCGGTACAAGCATCGTGACGATATTGTCTAACCTTCTATATATTATTATATATACAAAGCTTCTTTCGTTTTATAATACGACCCATTTCGTTCTATTGGACCGAACAAGAGTGGACAGCAGAATGAATTCTACATAATTTAGTAGAATAATATAAAACAGAAAATGTTGCGCGTCTATTATTTCCTTATGAAACGAAGGCAAATTTGGAGACAACCTAATACCGCGTTAAAGCGTGTCATCAAAAATTAAACACTTGGGACTTTAGAAGTATTAAATGTGGAACAAGACAGAGCCAGTAGAATACTTGTTCTATCTATGTCGTCCTATTAGCCATCTTCTTATCTCTGTATTCTACGCGTTCCACCGAACACGACGAAAGGAAAAAGTTTCAGATGTTAAACGCTTTATATATTTTTGTAGAAATTCAAGTTGGCGAAATATCGCGAATGCTTCTGGTGTACATATTCCATTTAGTATGTTTCATTTATTCCTGAATCCGATGTTAATCGTTTGCAGACGAATTGTCTTCCCTTCCGTCGGAATAGCTGGAAAATCTGGGATGTTTCTCCTATCATAAGTCCGTCCGTGCATAAAGTTATTTAGGCAACGTTAACGTTTATTCGCGAGATTCTGAAAATTCAGTGGAAGTGGAGCTTCGCGGAATTTTCAACGGTTCGCGCAAACCCGTCGCCCACGATTCACAGGAAATATCGTACGTATCGTTGTCCCGTGGGAACATAAGCAAACGTGCTGCCAGGGAATGACACGGGCGGCAAAAGCTACGAAACGGACGAAGAAAGAACGACAGGAAAATGTCTATCGGTTCGTGCCTAGGTAGGGGTGGGCGAGTCGTTAATTTCATTTAGCGCGAACCACGAATTCGATTAACGTCACGCTTGACAATCGAAATGATCGTCGACACCTCGACATTGGCTTTCATCGAACCGGTTCTGCTTTCCATCCTCGCGTTATCCGCGGCCTTCGCGTTTCCGATATTCGTAAAACACGCCCGGAGAATGTAAGTCGACAGTGTTTCGATACGTCACGCCTAAGCAACGTAACGTTTCATTGGCGATTAAAATAACGGTGGAAATCGACGAAGGGAAGATTTGAACAGCGATCGCGCGTACTGATCTTGTAACTTTGAATAGGGTTGCTACTTTAGGAAATTTTAATACCAGCGTTGCGAGAATTTGTTTCCCTTTCACCGCTTCGCTTTATTCGCAATTAGAAGCATGATATGCGATCGTGAACGTCGGTATGAGGCTCCTTACTTTTCCCTCTCTCTCTCTCTCTCTCTCTCTCTCTCTCTCGAAAACAAGGTGAAACAACCACCAACGTCGTGTTTGAGCGAAGGATTTAAACAAGCTGCAACAAGAATGCACAACGACGAACGGCTGTTTGCCGGAGTGTGTGCCCGTTCCGTCGTATCCGCTTCAGTCACCTCGAGAGCGGGGGTGTCGATCGACGCCGTGCTTGACCCCGGAAGACAGGTCGTTAATTTTTTACACGCCTCGGCAACCAGCTGCAATGCAAGCCACCAGGCCCCTTTCACCTGCCGTGAACCAAAGTGATTAAAGATGCACATGCAAAGTCCTGCGTGGCCGTGCGCCTCGACGCTTCGTGCCGAGCCGCACGAAGAATTCCCTCGCGGAAACCTTATCCGGCGAGTATCGTACCGGGCGTGCTCGATGCTGTCGCATAAATCATTGGGCAATTCGAAACGGAGTTGGAAAGAAATCCAACCCCTCTGCTCGGCCTGTGATTAATTCTATTCGTTAAGCATGGATGGACCTTGTTCCGTGGACAAACCGAGGCCAATTCCTCCGCGAATCAGTCCAAGTCACGATAGCGGGTGGTCATACACAGGGACGTGAGTAACCAGAGATAACCGCAATGGGAAAGATATCGCGAAACCATAGGTCGTGTACGATTCTCTCTCGTTCCACTTGGCTCGCGATTCCAATTTAACGCGGCCGCATCCGTTTCTCCGAGGCTCGATCGTTTCTCCGAGGCTCGATCGTTTCTCCGAGGCTCGATCGTTTCTTCGTTGGCACGGATCGTTCGCATGGATCGTTCGCTCGTTCATTTCTTCAAGCTCGTCAAGCGAAACTGAAACTTTGCTCGTTCGATTCGTTGGTCGGTTCGTTCGGTGGTTGGTTGGCTCCGATTCTACCGCGGATCCTGCCAACCGGGAACGTTAGGTTCGATATCGGCCGGAGAATGAGAAAGGAAGGGGTCGACAGCGAGTAGTTAAGTAGCAGCGAAGGGTAGTCAGGTTTAAGCGCCACCTGTGCTTGTCAATTAAGTTTACGCGTCTCTCGACCCAACGCTGTGCAGCCTGTCACCCAACCTCCACCATCACCCTTAGTTATTCTCGTTCTCGACACTCGAGCAGTTTCACCCCGTTCCCGATCCCGCCGCTTTGTTTCCTTGTTCGCTTCTGTTGCCCTTTCTTCAGCGCTGTTACTCCTTCCTCCTTCCTTCTAACTCCATGACATTTTCTCGCTTTGTTTCTCTTTTTTTCTCTTTTTCGTTGTTTTCCTCTGCAAGCGTTGCGATCTAGACGAGCGTTATGAATTATTCGCTCGTCGAGGTAAAAATGTCTTCAACCACGAAATATTCGACTACGAGATACGTTTTCAACGACTTTAGCTCGCGCGTTCGACGATGACGCGACGTAAATATGTGATATTAGAGCGTACAGTAAAAGTCGAGCGAAGAAATTACGTTTCGAATTTCCAAATCGTTAACTAGGAAAATCTATGATGCAGCAATAAATATGAAAATGTAGACACGGATTTTTTTCCATTCGAGGTTAACTCTTGTCTCTGGTGTTTTCGGGTAAACATCAAAGTGCAGCGTAGTTCCGTTCACCCGTGTTTGGTCTCTTTGGTCAGCCACCTTCCAGTTCCATTTACGTTACGACCTCCTCGAAATTTTATGCTCTTGAGGGAAAATATTTTCTTCCCTTTTTTTTTTTTTTTTACGAAAATGTGGACACAGCAGCTTTCTGTTTCGCGGTTTTCGCAATTTTGCTTTGTTTCCATTGACTGTGTATGATTGACGGAAACAACTACGTCGAAATACAACATACCTACTGGACGAACAACGAATCGTTAACGTTTACCATCGGAAAAAAATAGCTCTCTGCTACCAATCGTACATTCGATGTTGCGTTTTTTTTTTTACATAGTCTGTCGTACAGATTCGTACATTAAACCCCGCGAAGATTGTCAACGAAGGTGAATTCTGTCTCTTTCGATAGTAGTTACCCGACACGGACTCTTAAAGAGTACTTCGCGTGATTGTAAAACCTGCCATTCCCTTGGCCCGGTCTGAGCCAAATCGGAAGATACGAGTCTTTTACGATACAAGGAATCTTGTGTATCATCCAGACGCACTCCTTGAGTAAGTACAACGCGGTTATGTGTCGTTTCGCGACTCGTATGCGCCGTGTAATTTTTCGACGTGTGGCATACACTCGCGTGAAATATGATCGTTCCCTGTTAAAGCTTCTTTCTCGGAATTGATTTTTATACGTATTGCTACAGATTTACGGAGCCGTCGTAAATTACACGATCCTGTATTTTTTAAAAGAAAATAAATAGAACGTATTAAGGCGACATCCCTGGCCATTCATACAGGGTGATGTTCCCGATGCTCTACATACACTGCCGTGAAATATAACCGTTGCTTCGTAAAACTTGTTTTGCTAAATTGATTTGCATAACCTTCTCGAAAATTTATCAGACAGATAATAGATTACGATGGCTACAAAAAAAGGTATTCGCGCAACATTGTATTTATTATAGGATTTACATACATACTAACGAATTAGAATCAGGTGTTTGTTACTTCGCATAGCTACAAAGATTGCATAGGTACTACGTAAATGAAATATATATAGAACCCGCCAAAAATTATAAAGTAATGGCAAAGAACAGCAGAAGGTAACGCAAATATTCTTTTATAGCCACTATACGCGAATCTCGACTCTTTTAACTGGAAACGAGCGAAACTCGTTAAGGCGACACCTATGACCGCGAAATGAGCAAATCGAATCCACCGATTAGCGAATACAAAGCTACAGATATTCGCGAAACGAGTGCGGTGATGATCGATGGATTCAGTCGACGTAAACAGCATTCAAGTAGCGAGGATCGCGTCACAAAAGGTTGATTGTAAAGCGTGCCATTTTCGCGAGTACCATGTACATAAACGATACGACGAACGATGCATATAACATGGTGCGTACTGTATCTGGTCCATAATGGCCACGAGTCCGGATCCCGTTTTAGTTTCGGGAGATCGCAGCACACGGGCTGGCTGGCTTGACTAGCTAGCTGGTTGTCTGGCTGGCTGACTGGCTGGCTGACTGGCTGGCTGGCTGGCTGGCTTGCTTGCACATTCGAAAAATCGGTGTTTGTTATTGCCAAGCGTGCATGTACGTGCGGTCCTATCCAGTCGCGTGTGGTCCGCCTCGATATCCGGAAAAATGTACTCACAGATATTGCGCCGACACGAAAGTAGTGTGCGCTCCTCTCCGTGGCTTCTCCTCCGTGGCTGAGTGCACCGAATTGTTATTGCCGAACAATCGATTTCTGATTCCACCAACCGCCGAAAGGCTTCTCTTAGGATTGTTCATGCTCTCTCTCTCTCTCTCTTCCTCTTTCCACCCCTCTCTCTCCCCCTCTGTTTCCAGTGTTGAGTTTAGCCTTCTTTTTCTCGTACATTCCTTCTTCCTTTTTCTGCTGCGTTCCGGTCACCCGATGCGTTCGCCTTGTTAATTTTTCCTCTATTTTATCATATTTTATCTGTACTTTTTCTACGCGCATATGATTTGTCGTCATGATTTTACGATACCGAGAATGATAATTAATAGGCAAACTAAATGTGGCGTCAAAGACTAGGTGATAAACAGTCGAGAGACGTGAAAATTTCAGACAAACGGGTCTCTCTCCTATTTTAAATTTCTATCGCTGAACCGTATAACCGTCAGAAGTAGATGTTTCGCCGGTAATTGGTGTCAACAGTTCTGAAACGTGGCACGCGGGACGGCAATTTCGCGCGCGATGGGATGAAATTCTCCCAGGTGGAGGATTGCGCGAGACAGAAACTGTTATGGGATTCGTCGAACCGTAAATAATTAAGCTTAAATAATTCGTTAATTAGTGGACTTTAATTACAAACGCCAGCAATCCATTAGCGCGTCCGTTCTGACAACGATTCTTGTCAAACGAAAGAACGAAGAAATCGGTGAACCGTCCATGCCGGGCAAACGATGGAAACATCGACGACACGTGTCGTGACAGCAACGCGTGCAGTCGCTAGCCTGCATTGCTCCCGCTAATTGAACTTATCAATATTAATTGACCATCGTTGTTTGGAACGACGCTAGTGTATGCACCATTAGAGACATTAACACGGCCGCGGCAGAAATTGCTTTAATTTAGTAGTCTTGCATGTCTCTAACGGGATTGTAATTAACTATGCATCATAAGAGGGAATGGCGACCGCGTCATTCACCTTGGGTAACGGCGTGCCGCGAAAATCTGATAATTCTAAGCAACGCGCACGGGGGTAAATTGGCAGGTTCCCTAAGACGCGACTTTCCCTGGCGCTTAATCGAGTCACGTGTAAACAACCACTCGACTTATCTGATGACATGGACGACGAGCGTATCGCACGCGAGAAGTCGAAACGACTCGCTCGAAACACAGCGAACTCGTTCTCCTTGCTCTTTCCTCCTTGCTCTTTCCTCCTTGCTCTTTCCTCCTTGCTCTTTCCTCCTTTTTCGACGCGTCTCGGTGCTTCCTACTTTCCCTCCATTCACTTTCTCGTTCGTGAGTTTAGAATTTCAGCCGCTCTTTCCGCTCTCTCGCATTCGTTCACTCCACAGTCCATTCCTTTCGAGCCAAGTCGATAATCTGATTTATTTACGTTGGAGCGTTGAACGCGTGGCTCGACGAATCGCTATCGTTTGAATATCTACATATTACATATGCACGCCAAGCTTACTAATTATATAAGAGCACCAGAGAATTATTCATAATACTTGTGGAGTCCGCTAACTGCTGCCTCTCAGCCTCGATTCTGTTTCCCCGTAATATGCCCGTTGCTTGAAACGCCGGTCCACGGATGTCAGTAGTTCCCGTGATCGGAACATACTGAAAAACTTATATAAAAGCCGAATAAACGTTGCGAGTCGTTGCAATTTCAAGTAAAGCGATGTCTATGCTTAGCTACGTGACGCTGGGGTGAACAGTGACTCGTTACGAGTTTATGTTTGACGCAAATCCTCTTTTTCATCCTCTATCCGATATCCTCCTCCACCCTTT
This sequence comes from Bombus superbus, assembly GCA_014737385.1. Lineage (NCBI taxonomy): Eukaryota > Metazoa > Arthropoda > Insecta > Hymenoptera > Apidae > Bombus > Bombus superbus. The sequence continues at coordinate 49,890 of JACXIK010000058.1, forward strand.
GTATACCATTCTAATCTTTTTCCATCAAAACTATTTGTAATCTTCGCTCGTTACATGCATGAATGTACTCTGTTCCCGCCAAAAAGCGAACAGAGATTCGCAAATTGGAGACAAGAACAAAAGAACCATCCACGCCACGGTGTTCGTATATCCAGGACTTTAGGTACGATCAGCGTTAAACTCGATTTCGCCTGGATATAAATCTCGGTGGCCCTGACAAGGTGTATCGTGCCTTTCCAGAAGGTTATAGGGAGTCTTCGTGCCGGTTGCACGGTGGTGGCTGTGGCGTCGAAACGACACGAGGCGAGGGTTGAACGCTGGCAAAAGGAGGGAGGCTTGAGTGACGGTATAGAGGGCGAGAGGCAGAGAATAAGGTTGGGAGGCGAGCGCACGAATATAGATGGCAGGTACGTGTTGTCCTGGACGACCAACCCCCGAGCTGCACTCGACTGATTTACTACCCTCGTCTTTGGCTCTGGTGTATCGGATTCGTTGAAGGTCCGGCCGAGGGTGCCAATCGAAAGTTGTATTAAAACGACGATGCCTTACACACGATACCTCGCGGCCATGGAAATTCTTCTTCCGCTGTCACTAGTCGAGTTGTTGCCTGTAACGAAACCAAGGCAAAGGGAAAGAGATCTCAAGTTTTTCACGAGGGAAAGTTTTTCTGGTTACGTCGATGATACGTCGACCGCGATCTTCCTGGCCCATCCCCGATTTTATTGTAGGAAAACGGATATGTCAAACGGCCGCGAACCATTCCCACCGAGGAACCGAACATGGCAAAGTTTACGAGACGTAGCCTTTCGATACGATATGTCGATGAAACATTCTCGCCTGCGTATCTTGATTTACGACGTTTAAGGAAATATCCTTTAGAGCGTGAACTTTTCTTCCGATTTTCGCGTCTCGATTCTTCATTCGATTCATCTAGTCGTAAGATGGTTGGAAAGCAACGAAAAGGTTTTGGTTGAATTTGACTAAAATAAGGAGGAGACGAGAATAAACATTCGTTACGTTCGCGTTGCCTTCTCGAAAACTTGATCGACTCTCTAAATATCGAAGTCGCAGTTGACGCCCGGTGCCGCTTGTTTCATCAACTCTGTATATTCGACTGAAACACCAGGTCCAGGAAATTCGTATCGAGCCACTGCGAGCTACTCGCTGTAAATTGTAAAATCAAAAATAGCTCCGGTGCGGGATTACCGGGCAAAAATAGAGCGTCGTGAGGGAGAACCTAGAAGCGCGTAGAAATAATTCGCGGCTCGTTCCCTTTTCAGCTTGTCCGAGCGGAAAAATATTCGCGTTGAAATAAGCTAGCGCAGTACGAGATAACTTGCCCCGGGGCGGAAAGAATATTTTCGTAGAGAAGAATGCGAGTACCGGGATACTTTTCTAAAGATGATTAAATCGTTTGAAATCGTCCTTACCGACGAATAGAACGAAAGACGTTGTTACTAGTGGACGCGTTACAGTCCTTGTAAATGTCTCGGGGCAACGCAAGTTGAAACCGTTGGAACAACTTGAAAAGGTGGCGAGGCATGTCGTTAAAAATTTGCGAGCTCCAGTAGACAAATGGCGGCGATCCTTATCGCGGGTTGTACAGGCCGTTATTAACACCGGCCGCAAAAACCTGCAATCTGAGGTCAAAGACAAATCGTTCCTCGTTGCGCTGCGATCTTCTGTGTAACTTGACGTAGCCGCCATTTGTTCGCTGCTACGGTTTTACGTTACGCGAGACAGAAAGAATTCACACCGGTCTTATCGTCTCCGGTGTCGACGAGATCACCAGATGCTTCGTAACGGCTCGTTGGAAAAAAGATATCGCGAATAATAGAACAATAACCCACGCGAGGGTCGAGATCGTAATTTTTCCCTTCTCCCTTTTCCCTTTTCCTTTTTCCTTTCTCCCTTTTCCTTTTTTCTTTCTCCTTCACGGAGAAACGGAACAGAACGGTGGACAGTTTATGTTTGAGCGTTGCCAGCGTTGTTAAACGTCATCGGAGGTAAGCAGGGTTCTCTTCGAAGCATTCGGGAGCCGTGCGTTCCAATAACGCGTTCTGAATATTATACGCCGCCCCATAAATAAACCTGGAGAAGAGACCGACGTCGGTATCCCGTTGCGACGAAATATCGCCACCGGATGACTTCTGTCAGGAAAGCCAGATTAGGATTCGGATGCAGTCGCGACCTTACGTCCCGCGAGATGCGTCCTCGACGGAGTAGGCCGCCAAGAAAGGTTCCGTGAATAAGGTCAGACGTATTACACAATTTCATCGAGCCAGAGGAAGAAAACATTCGCGTCCGTGTTGACCTTTTGGGAGACATCGTAAATAAATCTGGATTTATCTTTGGACGTCCCCAAAAGCTTGAAGCACCGATCCGAGCGTGATCGATGAGAATAAAACCGGGGAGGATATGCTGGACGCGTCGTAAAACAAAGAAATATGGCGAAGAGGAAAAGAATTCGTTCCTTTTGCGTCTTTTAAACGTAGTCCTATCCTTGTGTGTCGAGATGAGAAGCGTACCGTGTGTGTACACTGTTTGGAACAACCAGCAAGATGGTTGTTTTTTTATCAAAGCTTTTGCATCGCATTGCATCTTCGCGATCGAATATTAAACGCATCGAGCTGACCTTCTTTGCTTTGCTTCTCCTCGTCCGCTTGCTCTTTGTTCGCAGTTTCTCAATAGCGGTAATCTCTCGCGAAAGCTCCAAAGTTCCAAAGACGTCCACGGAGATGAAAAGCAATGCTCGTTTTGTAACCACGCCAGGCAAATAAATTTAGAAAGAGAGTAAGTACACGTTTCTTCGAGTGACGCGATCGAAACCAAGTAAAGGGGGGGGGGAGCGGACATTTTTGGGACCAACATTTACACGTGGCACCGTCTGCTTCAATCGGAAATTCGTTCGAAAGCGCTTGGCTTTGAAGGACCTAGACTCGAGAATCTAGATTGTATATAGTGACTGTCAAAGACTGCACCAGGCACTACTAAAGTAGTACGTAATAATTCGACCACGTAAAACCGCGAGAAGCAGTAAAATCGCCTCTTTCATTTCGGTAAGAGTTCAAGTAGCGAGTTCGAGAGAGATACGGCGCTGATGATTTTCGCCGGTGATTTCACTTTACGAACGAATGATAGTGACGTTATGGCTAATAATCGAATGACAGAATAAAGGTGACCTCGAAGTCGTCTCGGACAGGCGGTCACCATGAATAATGGTTATCAAAGGGTGGCAAAGATATTCAATTCGATCGAGGTCAACGAAGAGGAGCGTAACGGCAGAGAGGCTGGAGGAATAGGGTCGACGCGAAAACCGACACGAAGTTACGGAAGTGGGATAAGGAAAAACCACGACCGCTGAGTTAGCTGGCGCGTACGTACCTCTAGGGAAGCAACGAGAGTCGTTGAGTACGGTGTCAAAGCAAGCCAAGAAGGATACTCGTTGGTAACTCTTTGGAAGGGCATGCGTGTCAAAAGTCCAGTCACGTTCTCGGATCCCAGCGTGAGACACGAGCGTACCTCAACCTTTGCTATTTCTTTTTTCTGTTCCCCCTTACTTTTCTCCTTTCTCCTTTCTCCTGTTGGACCTTCTCAAAGTAGCTTCGTGTCTGCTGGTATGTTCTTCCTAGTCGTGGCTGCATCCCAGATGCCAGTATCGAAAAAGAAAGCGCGTCCGGCGTCGCTGTTGCGACTCTGCACGCCCCCTTCCCGGATTTCTTCGCTAACTTTTACGATACGTTAAGTTTCAGTTTCGCCGACGGATTGGTACAGTCTGGCGCGGTCGAAAAACTTTCCGTTGATAGAGAAAGGGACTCAACTCATCCGAAACAAAATGGAATCACGTACCGCGTTTTAGCTCGTCCCCGAGTCGCGACTCCGTGGGCTTTGGCCGTTTCGAATGGCAACTCGGGACCAAAGGCGTTGATCACAGTCAACAATTAATTATGGTTAATACTATGACATTACGTACGAGATTTCGGAGCACTTTTGGTTCTCGTTCTATTGTTTTTTTTTTTTTTTTTTTTAATGACAGTGGTTCGCGTTAATATCGCGCAATGCTTAATTATCTCGCAGAGCCATTGACGAATCTCCTCGGTAAAATATATAGCTTTCAATTTAATATCTTCCTCAGACCACAATAGCAATCCCGCGTTTAAATAATATTTCTACGAAAATCAAAAAAAAAGACGCGGAAACAAAAGATATATACCAGAGGAAGCGAAAAAAATATGCAAACACGTGTCATTGTAAAATTCCCGGAAACAAAAACAAATGCGAAATTAGTGCTTAGAATGAATTCATATACGTTGGACAAGTAAAATAACATTTCAGTCGGAACTGGGCCCAACGTTAATTCAGAAATCCGGGAAATAGTCGTTGGGGTATAGAGGCAACCTGGAAAAGTCGAACGGTTTTTAGGGGAAAACAAGGCCGGACTGCTTGTTCGAGCGGTTATTTAGTGACGTTGGTCGGGCACGTTATTTGAACGGACACCCTCGGTTTGTTTAGCATTTTACAACTGACGGCTTCGCTGCTCGCCGCAAATGTATACGTTAGCGTGGCAAATTTTGCAATCGTTTCTCCCCTCCCCCATTTTCCTCCGCATGGCCTCATTTACGAAACTTGCGATCGTAGTTAACGGGCTATTAATAAAACGTTGGATTAATAATTAGCCACCACTTTATTTTCTTCCGTTGCGCCGGATATCAGCCCCGATTCTTACACCGTGTTACCTTTTTTCTTTTTTTTTTTTTCTACTTGTTTATTTCATGAAGATTGGAAAGACGCAGTCGAGCTAGGCATTATGCTTCGAGTAACCCTTTGTACGGGAAATGATATTTTTCATTCAATTTGGGAACACTGAACGCACGAAAACGTACGAATCCTACCACAGCAATTCCGTGTTCCGACGCAGAAAAATAGCAGAAATTGAAGGAACGTTATATTTTGTCTTTTTTCGCTTCTATCCTTTTTGTTTCATTTTCTTTTTTTTTTTTTTTTTGTCATAAGCACGAAACCCGAATAGATAAATCTCAAGTGGATAGATTAATTATCGCGCGATATATTATATTTCGCAATTGAACCTACATGGGTCCAGTCTTTAATCCAACTATATTCTAGGTTCGATTGTTTAATCTTTGTTGCAAATCCTACCTAACAGCCCCATGTGAGAATTACAGGAAATTATAGATTAATTATTGCGCTAATGGAACTATCGTCATTATTGTAGCAACGTTCGAGGTTAATGTAGGATGGACGGCGTTTCAAGCATAGACATTGTGAACACCGATTATCTTTTTTTAAAATAAGAAGGACACGTATGGAAAGGCGATCGGTCAACTTTCTCGTAGAAAACCAAACATTTTAAAGACTTGAAATTTTGTACGTGCTTTGTGACATTCGTTACGTCGTAAAAATAGACTTAACGGGATCAAAAGATACGTTTCAAACTTTGCAGTTGTTCTTCCCATTTGTTAGCTATCGATTAAAAAATGTTCTGAAGCTGACCAGATAGCACGTTAAGAAGGTCGATACGTCGCGACGTATTAGCACCAGATTCAAGTTATCGCCGAGAAGATATGTCCCGGTGTGTATCGTCTTGCCTCGACGATATATCTATCAGATATATAAAGTTGCAGATGTTATCCGAATTCTTTCCGATAGACTAGTGTCGGATAATTAATTACCAGGAAAGAGCCACAATAGGAAATACGATAATTTCGCTTTGTCGTTCGCACAGCGTACGCCTATTACTCACGTTCGATCATTTTTATCTAAAGGAAATTCAAAAACCTTGTCAAAGAATTGCAGTTTCCATTGTCGGTAAGTATAATCGCGTTTCACATTCCGGCATACACGGAAATCGAATCGACCGATCACAAAGTAAGATAGAAATCGCGTGTAATTTGCGCGCTCGTTGGCGCAGAAAGCGCCGTCTAGTTTGTTCGGTGTCTTTCAATGGCGAGTCACGGTGGTCTCGAATCGCATTATCCTCTTCAGTGTAAAGGCAGCAATCGCCACAACGTCATTGACGGAGTCAACCAGAGAATTTCTATTTTGACAAATCCGCGCCTTTGGTCGTGCATTCTCGGTTCACGCGCCGCATAGACGTCTGCCCCTTGATTCCGGTAACCAACGCGTAGCATCTGTCGATGGAGAAGTGGACTCGCGTACTTTATTCGGAAGTCGATGCAACAGCAGTCGCGTTACGAGTTTGCGAGTGTCGTCGATCGGGAAGGAACGAAGGAAGGGAGCGAAAGAGATGGGATTCGTCGATTCCATCAAAGGGCAAAGGGAGTCGCGGCTGATTTTTCCAAACGGGGAACGATTACGTCTGCTGGGAAAATTTGACCGGAAACGCGCAGCGGTCCGGCACGGTTGTCGATGGACAGGCAGCGGTAACGAAAAAACGGGGGAGAGAGAAGGATCGCGAGACGGGTGAACGAATGAAGCGAACTAGAGGGAAAAGAGAGAGAGAGAGAGAGAGGTACCGAGAGAGAGGTACCGAGAGAGAGAGAGAGAGAAGGGATTGGTGGAATGAGACTAAAAACGGAAAAAAAAAGATATCGCCTCGCGGTGGACGAGGAGATTGGCATTCACGGTTAGTGAAGCTTCGCTGGCCGCGAATGGAGAACGAGGTTTTCGACTGTGCACGGAAGGGGATGAGACGGGGAGGAGAAGAGGAGAAAGGGAGAAAGCACCTATCGGGCACGGTCGGTCAATTTAAACGGAAAATACAAAAAGTAAATTAGCCGGATAGAACGAGCGTTCGGTGGTTTGGTCCGGCACACTCCAGCTGGCCGAATGCGAGCTGAGCGTCACGTGTGTTGGATCGTGCGGTGCCTGCGGTTCGCGGATTTTACGGACACCCGGTATATTATTAGAGGCAGGACCGCGACGCGGTGTCTGGGGAACACTGCCGGGTACGCACGTGTGCGTGCCAGATCGAATCATCGCGCGTGTCCCACCGACGTGGTATTATACGCGGTACAACGTAACCATCGCCTGCTTTCGATATTACCGTCGCGAATAAAAAACCGTTCAACTTTCTGACTAACCGGTTGGCTTTGACTTTTGCTCCGAAACACGGAATCGGTCGAGAGTGGTTCGTGTAACTTTCACGCGGCCAGCAGCCAATGTATGGCGATATCAAGCTCGATGGGAAACTGGTGAATTTATGAATATACAAAAAGTTGGAGCGGTGTAACGTTGCAATGCACGCCCGATGGGAACGAGAATCCGTTTGTTTATTTTCCATCGCGATACTATTCTCGTGACCGGCTTCGCGGATGTATTCGATGTTTATTCGCGATGGTAATTTTTCACCATGAAAATCATGCGTCCTATTGCAACGGAAAGCTGAACAAAGACATTGTCGATTTTGTTTCGTTTCTATCTGCTCCGTACTCTCTCCTCTCCTATCTCTGTCGTTACTCGTACGCCGCTGATGCGACGCGAGCATCGACATCAAGGTTTTCAATGGAATTAGGTGGTCGTCGCGGCGGCTTTTCAGCCCGACCGCCGTGCACCCCTTTTGCGTCGATTAATCGTCGCCCGGTCGGCGAACGAGTTAATAATTCGTTCGCTTTGACTAAAATCTTTGGCAATGTTTGTCCCCGTTCTCATCGGACCGTTGGTTTCTGTTAAGCTTCAGCTTCTCGGAACTCCTATTCACGATATTTCTTGAAGCGCGAGGGATTTTATTAAGAGGGTACCAGACATTAAACATACCTCTTGTATCCCCCTTCTTTCTTTGTTCCTTCGGCGTACTTTGTTCCCTGACGGAAATTCTCTTTTTCCACCCTCCATCCTTCTTTCTCTCTTTCACCCTCTTTCACCCTCTTTCTCCCTCCTTCTCCCTCCTTCTCCCTCTTTCTCCTTCTTCCCAGTTAAACTCCGCGCATCTTTCCTTCCTCTTAGCCAGCTATACCGCTGATCTCGCCACGTTGCTTCGGTAGTTCCTCCTATAATCCAACCGACGGATACAAATTTTTCGCCATTGGCCCCTCCTCTCACGTATTCACCCACCCCCTTTCCTTCTTCGTACTCGATTCTCTTGGTTGTTGCAGCGAAACGCGTTGCAACGTTGGTCGTGGAAATAAATTACTGTTGGCGAATCGGGCATGATCTACACCGGAGCTCTCCTAGCCGGCTTGGAAATTCGTTATTGTTATTATCGTCAATCGGAATGCGCGTCGGGCGTGTATCGATTCAGCGTTTTCAATATTAAATCCTGCAATGGTTTCGATCCGCGTGCAATGTGCTTTCGATCTAGAACTCGGATCAAAACCGTATAAACAAGAAAAATTGCTCCTCTCGTGTTTCTGTCTGATTGTCTCTCTCTCTCTCTCTTTCTCTCTATCTCTCCCTTCCTCCCTCTCTCTCTCTCTCTATCTCTCCCTTCCTCCCTCTCTCTCTCTCTATCTCTCCCTTCCTCCCTCCCTCTCTCTCTCTCTCTCTCTTTCTCTCTTTCTCTTTGGTCTAGTGAAATTTAATATTTTCCGTGTAAACGTTCCGAAATCCTGGTCAGTTTTTTGATTCATTTGTTGCGCAATTCGTCTCGCTAGCTAAAATCGTGTTTCAGCGTTTTACGCGAGGGGATCGAATCGAAATTTTGATAGTTTACTGCCGTCTTTCGTATGGGTCTCGGTTATCTTGGATGGTAGCTCGGTCTCCGATCCTTTTTCTTCCCTTCCTCCCTTTTTGCGGATGTAAATTACCGATCGATGATCACAGCCAGTCTGGGAATGCCTCGGATCGTGGCGCATATTCCACGAAGCGTTGCAAAATACCTGCAGTTCTCGTCTGCCGCGGTCGTACAGCGGCCAGGCGTGATTAACAGCCGCTCTACTGCGTTATTTCGTCTGTGGTTTGCTGGTTACACGGCCACCATATTTATATTAAAATTCGCGGCTGGGGGGTTCCGGGGAATTCCAAAGTAAAACCGAAAGAATATCGCAGCTCTCGCCTCAAGTTCAATGCGAGCGCGTTATACTCGCGTACAGGTTACTTAGATGGCAGCGAGATGGACGAATTCGCCTTATAATCGACGAATCGGATCGTAAAATTAAAAAGAGGTTCCCACCGTTCTTGCGTTCGTCGGTTATAACGGTTTGTAATGGAAGAGAACCTTCTTCTTATCTCCTCGAAGATGATTTCTCCCGATTTTCATGATTTTCGTTGATATTAATCGACGAAGATATCCATAAGAGAAACGATATAAAGTTCGTGTCGCTATTTTATCGCGTCGCTTCGTCCCTCCGGTTACATTCGTTCTTTCCTATTACATAAGGAACAAGGAGGTCGCGATGGAGCGGGGAATGGGTGCGTGCAGCGGGAAAAGGAAAGGTAAGCACTTGGGCGGAGCACTTTTTGAAAATTTATTACGTTGCTCCTTAAGCATTGGTAACCGGCAGGCAGACGCTCCTGCTGGAATATCGCTGATTCATCGATATCGTAAATAGAAGTTTAATTAATTCGCCGGTCGGTTAACCCGGCTGACAGGCAGACGGAAAGGAGAGAAGATTGGGATTACGGGGACGGTATAAGGGCTCGCTTTAACCTGCCGGTAATATACCCTCCTCCGCCTCTTATGTCGGAGTTTGGTTCGAGAAGGTGGTCGGACGAAGCAGCGGGGTCAGCAGATAGAAATTAGACTGGTGCGTGACGGATTTCTACGCCGCCTTTCGATCATCGCCACTTTATGTAATCACAGTCATCGAGAAGCTATCAGCGAAACGTACGCATGCATATACACACGTACATGTCGCGAAGGTCGACGATAAGATCGATAACGACATTTCGACGTGCACGAGTTCACGAATCAATGGAATTTTTAGTGCGCCCTGGATTTTATAGAAGGGAAATTAAAATTAAATATTGGCATGTTTCCGTAGGCAAACGTCTCGCCCCCCGATTTAGCACGGTTACGGCTGGCTCGGTCATTTTACCTTCTAACGTTTGTACAGAGCATCCAATTATTCAGCGATATCACGGAAATTGCTCGGCTGCCGGACGATTTGACAAACTTAAATCAAGATTAAATTTACTGGGGGAATCTTGCGACCGGAGTTATTTGCACACGCGTCGTGTCATTATACGCTTATTTCAACGTAACCCACTGGCTCACGAAAGTATTTAAACACTTGTGACGAAAGGCTTTTACGTTCATATTGTGTCCATATGTTGTATAAAACGTTTCGAGATTTCGTTAGCTCTGTAACGAGACGCGATAGCATGGTGGTTCTATCGGTTCCGAAACTAATTTGGAAATTTATACGGAAATTGCGAAAAATCTATTGCGAATATTTTACATATTACGTATATTATTTATATTTATGTATATCATATATATTATGTGTAGACTATACGCATCTTCTCATATATATAGCATTTTTAAAGTTTCAGTAATTCACATCACAGAAAAGAGCCGTGTGTCAATCTTCATTTCGTAGAACGAGAATAGTTGCGAGTATTTAATGACAGTCGAATGAGCTCCGAACGAAACTCGGTCAACGTTCGTATATCCAATGGCCAAAATGATTTTTCGTTACTTGCCGGGATAAATTGTTCGACCTGAAAGTAGCGTTCCGTCATTTGTCATTTATTCGATAACGTATCTGCGCGGACGTATCGTTGGCTGGCTCAGATAAGTATGAAATTCCTTTATTTATCAAGCAATGCTCTTAAGGCGAGTACTCGGGTTTCGTCCCAGCTCGCTATTTTTCCAATCGATCCAATCGAATTAGGAAAGGGCACCTTCGTAATAAGATAACTTTCGCTAACAACGAGCAAAACGAATTACTCGGTATCGCGGCTTTTGATATCGACCCAAGATATGAAATAATACGGAGAAAATATTGTTCATTTTCTAATGGATCCGCGGATTTGGACAAATTTCATTGGAATCGCAGTAATATCGGCGGCTCTACAATCGGACGTTGAATTCACAAAAAAAGCAGACACTATTGCAGATTTCTGTTTGGTTTTAAATTAAATACGCGGATACCGTACGAAAAATACGCTGTAGATTATAAAAATGTGAACAGTGTGAATTGATTATTTTGTTCAGCTTTCGTTTTAACTTAACTCGCGTCGACCTGAAAATTGCTCATGCAGGAAAACTAATTAATTTTAACAAAACGTTTGATTAAAGCGTATATTACTAGAGAGGATTGCTGGTTAAATGGATTTTCAAAATATCTGTATCCTCGTGATTCGAGCAACTCTCAACACCAGCGTCGTTATTTTTTTTTTTTTTTTTTTTAATTGTTTAAATTCTCTATATCTCTCCAGTAATCGAAGCGAGAGACTAGGTAAACATTTTTAGTCGCGTTTATTTTAATTTACGCTATTTATCGAAATTCCGGCGAAAAAAAAGAAGAAGAAAAAGAGAAGAAAAAACGCGAGAGGAGTTGGGGAATGGCGCACCGCCTCTGTTAACAGAAGCTTCCGCAAAATTAGAACGTTACGACGGAATTATTGACAAGTTGGGAGTACGAGTCGTTGGAATTTTTTAATCGTTCGCGATAAGTCACGAAAAGATTGCTGACAATATCCGTGAACGTGGACGGGTTACTCCATTCTTTACTATCCCCGAACGTTCTCCTCGAATTTACGGTGCGAGTCGATGTCACGCGTAAATCTTCGTAGATGCGGGTCGCGGGAAATTGGAAAAACGGATCCGCGATTGGTGATTCATCCGGGCGAACGTACATCGATGCATATTTTAATGACGAATGGAAAGACGCGATCGTTGCTGGTTCCGCGACAAATCCATCCTACCCTCTGTTCCCTTTCCGTACCATCCACGATGCGCTGTATTTTTCTTTTATTATCTTCCCTTTTTACCTCCATCCGTGATTCTCCTTTTTCATCCATGCACGACCGCAAATTTTGATTTCCATCGAGCCTCGCTCATTTGCACCTAAATCAGCTTTCGTTTGAATAACGTTAATAGAAAACGACCATATCGCCGCGCGGTGTTTGGGCGCGATCGCGCGTCGACTAGTTTCTTTCGGTAAGCGAACTATCGACTCTTTGCCGGCGATTAAAATTAGGGATGAAAATATAGAAAATTTGCGGTCGATTCGAACGGCGATCGAAATCGTGGATTATTCGACACAAGAGGGTATTAACGTCGTTGCAACGAGGGAAAATGCAGAATCGCGCGAGAATCGTACGCGAGATTGTTGCACGTGGAAATTCGGCGCAACGAGCGTTTTCTACCGGGAGAAATGGGAATTAAATTTTCAAGGATCGTTATTACGGCTGACGCTGGCCGCAGATTTGCTCGGTCACCGCACCACCGTTCCCTTTACCTACGCTCCTCTTGCCCGGTTCGTTCGTCCCTTCCGTCATTAAACGGAAACAAACCGCAAACACCAAGCTTGTCTTCTGATCCGGTTACGCTGTGCGTTAACTCTGGCTCCCAGTCGAAGACGATAAATTCGTTAACATGGTCATTTACATGGAGAGAGCACCGGTAATACTGTGAATCGCCGATCGAGCACATATCCTAGCCACTGTTCCACGCCGGCTTATTGTCAGCACGGTACGCTCGAGTTAATCGATAACTGCGCGAACCGTGTTCAGAGAGCATCTCTAATATTCCCATTGTCTTCGAACAGACGTCTCTGGTTGGTCGTCGGTGCAGCGGCTTTCTATGGAGGAGAGAAAAGACAAGGTCGGAAGTGGGAAGTTGGCATCCAAAGTTAGTCTCGCCTAATTTCGCATCCGTATCGTTGTGTTAGGAATGGCTGGAGGAGGAGAGGCCGGGCCTTCGTTCCCCGTACGGATTTATCTGTGTACGGCCATATAATATAATACAACTCGATACCCGTCTTAGCCTAAGTTTCTAGCCGCATAGCGTGCTCATGATTAATCCCAGTTACGTTAGGGAGAGAGGAGTCGTGAAATCATCGCGTGGCTTCGCTCGAACTTCACTCCGTATATTGGTGGAAGAAGCGATACAGAGACGAGAGACGACGATGCAACCGTCACGTTGGTAAACTTCCAAGTTACGACGAATCCGGTTGCCGACATTAGTTGCCTGGTGTCGCGATTAAGCGTTGCAATAAGCGCCTATTTACGTCGGAACGCGGGCAATTTCGGATGCAGAATTGAATAACGACTAGCGTCGACAGAACCACGGTTATTTCGACGGTTTACGAGCTATGGAATACGTCTCGTCTCTTTGTTCCTTTGGAAATAAAGATTAATCGCTCGTCGATCAGTCTTTTATGCGTGTGTCGCTCGTTCTCCTGTTTCTCGTCCTGTAACGTTTAACGATTGATCAACCGACGCAAATCAGTTTAAAGCATGACAAGCGAACATGGAATTAATCTGAATCTCGTACGGAGGTTAATCGAGTAGCGCCGAGAATGGCAAGATGTCGAGTTAGGAAGTGGCGTTTCGCAACCGGCAAGCAAACCGGTCGCGCGTAATCTCGAGATTGCAAAGTAGTAAGATGGGAGAGAGGAGTGGTGGCGAAGAAAAGAGGAAAAAGGGAAAAATGGGGTGGAGAAACGGAGAAGGAACGAGCGGGGTTGGAACGGTAGCAGAAGTCTATCCGTAGGAACGTGCGACTAAATGAAAGGAATGTAAATCATAAAAAGTTACGAGCTTTTAAATCTCCTACAAGGTGGTGCACGTTCGCTTTAATTACCTTACATCTCTCATTCCTCCCTTGGCCCCCGTCGTCGGGGGTGATTCAACCTCGTGCTAGGTCCTGCCGAGAGAATGCCAGACAGAGTCGGACGCATTCCTTCCTTTTCATTCCGTCCCGATTCCATCCGTGGCCTCTCCTTCTTCCACCTCTCATTTGCATTCTGTGAAAACGAGTATCTCCTTCTCCTCGGCCTCCCATACCCCCCTTTCTCTCTCTCTCTCTATCTCTCTCTTTCTCTTTCTCTCCCCGTGCCGGCTATCTTGTTTCTCCGCTTTACCATCTACCGGGACGTTCTCTCACTCACAGAAATTTCCTACCGCGAATAGATCACCTTCAGGGTCGTGCGCTCTTGGGGATAATTAGCTACGTGGCCATGGTGCACTCACGTCCTGATATGCGGTGTGTACCATAGAGGAAAAGGAAGAGGAAGAAGAGGCAGGACGCGGCTGGTGGGGCAAGAGGCCAAGCTGAAGCGGACCGGACGAGGGTAAGGTGGAAGTCAGAAGAGAGACAGACCTGTGCGAGAGGATAGGGGGATAGGGAGCTAGGAAAAACCATACGTACACGTTCCAGGCACGTTATTAACGCCACCGTCAAGGGATTTGCTCGGAAATGCTGTGCAGCGAAGATATGCAATCTCCCCAGACAAGTTTGCAACGAACACGTGGAGGATTGCTTTCTAAGTGATCGTGAGATAAGTGAAACGCTCCTTTCCATCACGATGTCTCCCCTGTGAAGAAACTGCCCCCAAAATGCAGACACAAAGGTTGTTTTCGCTCTGTCCCCTCGTTTATTCGTTACTCGATCGTTTTTAACGTCGATTCGGTTTCCTTAATCCCATAATCGTGAAAATTTGTGTTTTATAAAGAAAGAAGACGTAGCGAGGGAAGAATAAGAGAGCGTCTAAGGTACACCGTTGAAACTTGGAACGAAGAGACGAAACTAATCACTATGAAAGGTTATTTGAACACCGTGTAGTGGGGTTAATTAACGATGTTTGGTGAGGTCGTTCGGGGGACTCGCGTCCAGTAAACTCACTCTCTTGCCTTGCGTCTTCGGCTATGCGGAATCCTGAGGGACTCGGACGACGCCGTCCTTGTTTATGTTACGAGGGATGTTCAGGAGGTTGGTATTGCCTGTGTCCCCAATCGAATATCTCCGAAATTTCACGACGTTACGTCGCTTACTTTGGAACTCGTCGCCAACTTTGATCGTTTCGCAAAATTTCACTTTGATTCATTTAACCATGATCGTAAATCGATCTTGTTCTCTAGATTTCGCGTTTGTTCGTTCGACGCAACGTTCGACGCAACGTTCGACGCAACGTTCGCGAATTCTTGTTGAGGCGGGACGTTGGTGCAGTAGCTTCGCCCGTAGTACGTGTAATATATAAAGCGTTTGTAATACGTTGCGGAAAGGGTGGAGCGAATGTCGAGCTGGATGGGACATACGTCATGAAGTGACAGGCGGAACAAATGGAATCTGAACCAGCAGTCCTCCGGTGTAAACTGCTTATGTATTGAAATCTGCTAAACGTCACATACCGATGATCTAATAACGCTACAAGTATCAAACCGTATACCCTGGCTGTCGAGTTTTATGAGGTCTATCGATTCCTAGTGTATGTTTATGTATACTTATATGTATACGGATGGATGAGAGTAATTTTCTTCGAAATTAATTTTCTACGAAATTCTAATACGAATGAAATCGCATACTTGGTCCTTACGACTTTATATACTCGAGAAACGAATACCAAAGCATTTCCTGTTGACTGATGCAAATTGCTCTTCCTTCGGCAGAAGATTCGAAGTCGGTCTTTGATCAGCTATAAAAATAAATCTTTCAAACATCCTCACGTTCCTCCTGGCGTGTTTTAAATTCTAGTGGAACGGATTGAAAGGGAAAAGAAATTTCATCGACGTTTTGTAGAGACGCCTTTCCACGGAATAAGAATGACGAGTAACGGGATTGTTAAAAAGGGGGTGAAATCAAAGTCGTAGTTCAGCCGGAAGTGACCTCGTTCTTCGATCTTTTTCGTATGTAGGTTATCCAAGGCTTGGAAGGCACAACCCAGCTGACATACGCCGCGTCTACCTATATCATTCAATCTCATCGCAGTGTCTTTGGATACGCTCGTATCTGGCTCGTACCACATATTCTCGACTTTCCTGTTTCCATTCTCGGCGGTACGATTCCACGACCGTGTCGAGCGAACGAGACGACGAAAGGAAACGCGCTCCATACATGTTTGGCGGTAATATCGAGTGGCCGTACTCGGGACATCGAAAAAGTTTTAACGCGAATGCTTAAAATTTCCAATAAAAGCCCCATTTGTTGGTAAAAAAAGGAGTTTTAAAACGCGAAGAAATAACAGTCCCGCGGTTATTTTCTCATTTTTCGTACTCGTTAAATTAAAAATTATAGTAGAGTTGTTGTAAAATGAAATTGTCGAATTCGCTCGGCCACGCTCGTTGTTTCGCGACATGCAAATTCAATAACGAAATGACGGAACGGTTTAAACGCGATTCGGATGAGAATCGGCGACGAACAGGTTGGATACGGAAAGTTATTTGATCGTACAAGTGCGATCGGAAGCGATTTGCGTTAAGAATTTATGGACGCATTAGGTGGTATTACTTCTGTCTAAATCGCTCGCAATTTTTCCCTCCTTCCCCCTCCCACCCGTGATCCAGAAACAATTGCGTATTTTGAAACGCGCAATAAGTATACACGGTAATCATCCATGGAATTTATCCAGAGTATTTCGCAATTTTTGTGGAAATTGAATTCTCCAACTACTTTTGAAAACAGGACGTTGTGAAAAATCACTCGAATATGGAAATTTATCGCGAAAAACAATTCCACTTAATTTAAGTGTAACGTATTGTCAGAAGCAAAATTTCGATCGTACATGCACTGGGTAGACCTTGTACATGATCTATTTACGCAATTCGCTTTACTTGCTTCATCCGCGAGCATTGCAGTGGATCTGTCGATTGTGTCGAAGGATACGAGGAACACAGAGGAGGGAAAAGAGTCGAAAGGAAAGTAAGTCGAGGTAACACATGAGAGAACAACTTACCTATGTGCCTGGTGCCTCCAGGATTTAAGCAGGCATTTCTAATTTATTAAAGTGCTCTAAAGTTTAACGATGATCGAGTCAACTACTATCGCCGCATAGTTAAATCTTCGCATCTGACATATCGGCGCGTCCATCGCGCTGTACAGTTCTCCGTTTAACCGCGAGGCTGGCGTGCCATTTTGTCGTACGGTTTCATAGTACTCTATGGCTGAGATTATAATTAGGAAAAGAAGCGACGAGCTCCGCTGACAGTGCCAGTCCAACGATCGTCGTGAATTGATAGCAAGCATATAGGAAATAGCGTGGAGACAATGGATCGCGGGAGCCAGCGGCGAAAAGGGTGGCGCACCATAGAAAAATATGTAACTTGTTGACACGGCCGATCCCTCTGGGTCGGAATGCTATTATGCAGTCAAATGAGATTGTGGCATATGCATGAGCCCGTTCCTCCAGATCTCCCTACGTGCCTACGGCCCTCTGCCTCGATTTCGCCCTATGTGTTCTCTCGCGCTACCTATCGTGCTCCGTGCCTGCCCCTCTATCCTCTCTATCTATCCTTCATCGGTCTTTTGCGAGGATTCGATGCCACCCGCAGTCTCGACCAACCCCTAACGATGCACCTAGGTATCGTTAGAACAGTGACAATTTATCCTGGCGACTTCGAAAGGCTCCTAAAGTTCGGAGTAAGTTTGCTTCCGTACGAGTTCGAAGCGAGGTTTACGCGATCAGGCAAATTCATTACCATAGGCTGTTTGGAGTGTATCGAATGAGATTGTTGGGAAATCGTGTCGCTTTAAACGAGCACGCGAAAATTTCGAGTTTTTCACATCGCTGCGCAAGTATTTGGAACGATTCTATTCTCGAAAGTATTGGTTTAATTGTCCTTTCATAGACTTACATCCTCTGGTCTTCTGATCCCTGCAAATTTTGCGTTCAATATCGTACGAGCTTGCTGGGTAGTTTTATTGGTGAGTCCAGTGGTGGGTCCCAAGTGAAAAACGGTTTCCTTTCTCTCCGTTTTCTCTTTCCCTACCTTTTGTCCCTTCTCTCTCCTCTTTTTATCCCGTGTCCTTTCCCTTCTTCTTCCATTAATTTTCTTCTTCCATTAATTTTCTTCCTTTAATTATAATAACAATAATATTACTGATAATAAGAATAATCACAAAAAGGAAAAGAATTTGGCAGCGTCACACGCCTCCAGGTGTCCAAATTTCTGTCAAATCCGTTCTGCATTCCTATGCTTCGAAATTTCCTCTTTCGAGGCTGTTGAATGAAGGACATCGGTGAATCCAATCGGTTTCCTGTTTTCCTTGAGGCCGACGTACTGTTGCGGGAACAAGGGTAAACAATGATTTATAAGACACATAGAGTACGTGAAACGTGCAAAAATGTCGCTCGAGCGCGCACAGGGTAGGAAACATCGCGAGATGGAAAATCACATTTGCGTACGCGCGTTCGGAAGGAAGACAGAGAGCTAAGGCTAGGCGGAGAGAGAAGGGACTTGTCACCTCGCGGTTTCATTACGGCAATGTATCACTGCGACAGACTTATGTTCGCAAACCGACGCGTACACGCGTATCGGTATCCGCGAACATTATTTTATATTTATATGCACCAGCCTTGATAATTCATGGAATTTTCAATATCTTGAGAGAAACTAGTTCGATGGAAAGTCGCTGCTTTAACATTTCCGATGTTCAGGCCGATTTATATTAATATCCAAGTTAAATCGCATTTATCGAGGAAATATCACCCGCTATCGAAAGTATGCGAGAGCGATTAAAGCTTCGATGTTGTACGCTTGCGCGTATTTTTATATTTTATATATAAACGTGAGACTGTTATTGAATTTTTGTCGATTCTTGTAATTCCAAAACCGGGAACTCTGTTTCAAGTTTGAACTCATTTTTAAACACAGTTTTAACGATCGCCGAGCTCTCGTTCGAACGATATAGTTCAAGAAGGTTCAAACGTGGTTTCAAAACCTTTTGCCATCGTTCGTCGTATATATCACTGTCACGTAGCACGATGTTCGTTAATCAGAACACTTTAGAATATCTCGTACAGTAATGTCGCCAGCCTTTACCAAGCCGTTAATAGTGGAGTTTGTAGTTTGTGGTAATAAGGTTAAACGATTCGACTTTACCTTTTGAGATATACTTAACTGACAAACGTGAAAATAGTGTCGTTTCATCTGACCGGTGGCGATTCTGGTGTCGCTGCTTGGGAATCGAAACTTGGATCTTTCCGACGTATCTTTGTCCGTAGTAATGCTGGTAATTTTGGGAATTCCTAGTGAACAGAGAAGGGAGCATAGCAGAACGAGCAAGAAGTTGCTCGGCGACTCTGTAGCCGTAGGCGACACGACGCGACGCAGCCGGTATTATCTGGCCGAGCGAGTCTGAAGTCTTGGAGAGCCAAGACGATTCCCGCTGTCGATGACTTCGGGATTTCTATACGGCGTCTTTAGTATCCGTTGGCGAACCAATCTCTCCTGCTTGGGATTCGTTCGATCGGTGGTCTATCGGAAACTCCTTGTCCGAACGAGATGAAATTCGTTCTCCCTGATCCATCCTCGCTCGTTGTTCCCCGCTCGTGAATCGTCCTGCTTCTTTTAACCTTGGCTGACGGTGTCATTAGCGCTGATTAACTTGGAAGAGAGTGAACGCTTTGTCGTACACGAGTAGCAGTAAAAAATGAAAGATTTTATAGAATTATCGGGTATATTGGGAAATATATACAGTATTTGTTGCGAGGTAAGCGCACGGGCTAAAAATTTCATATTATCGAGATGCATGGCTACGGGAAGTTGGAACAGCATGATGTATTTACAGTGAAATGATTCGCATTTAATTAATTGCTTTGCGATGTTACAATGGAATTCGAAAGCGGAAAATTGTCCATTTGCGTAACGAACGTATTTTGTCATCATATTTCTGACACACGATTCGAAATGCTATTTACCATACATTACATCATTTTGTTTTCTTTATTTTTCAATCGCTACAAGTTGTATCGATTCATTGGATAATTGATACATTCACCGATGTCTAAATCGAGGAAACATTTTCCAACCGATCGATCGACTCGCTCCATCCCCTTTCTCTCTACGCTGCAGACAAAATCAAACGACAGTCGCTCCGAAAACAAAACGCGACAGACTCGTACGAAGTTTTCGATTCGACGCGAGTCAACGAACGTGCTACCGGAACTTGAAATCGAACGCCTTACAACTAGACGTTGCAAGGGGATAGGATAGCAGACCCGTGCACGTTTTCGATTCGCGAATATTTAATATATAAATATAATATTTAATATAACGTAACGGAAGGAAAAACTTTGCAGTCCGATGTTTAATCGATATGACGTTGATAGAGGCTGATTACGTTGGCTGTTCGTTACACGACGCAACGAGACAGCAATACATTTTCGTCGGTCGTTTACAAATTGATTTGCTCGCCCGACAAATAGAGGCGCGCGTCGTTTATTCCCTTTCACGATTTACCGTACGGTACACGGCTACGACGTGGTAGCTTTTCCACCAGCAAGGATACATTACGCTACGAGTTGGCCTAATCAGATAGCCGACTGCGTCTGATTAGCCGATGAAACTGCGAATCTCAAGAGATAGAGAGAAAGCCACGATGCACGGCCGTGAGAAAGAAAGAACAGTCGGACCGGTACTAGTAGCTTGTATACGGTTGCGAATACGTGCATATAAAAGGGTGAAAGGGGGATTGGCCTGGGATTCTAACCGAAGAGAATACCAATAGAGATTTAACCGGCGCTAGCTATCCGAGCTAGTAAATTTACGGTCAGCGTGCAAGTGTTATTATGTCGACTGTTCGATTGTACAACATGCGAATATAGACTGTGACGAAATTTACGGTTGCTCGGGAATACACGGAGTAACGTTGTCTCTCTGCAGCCTGGGAACGTCTCGTTTCTCATTCCGCTATTTTTATCATATTCCTTCTGGTGCAATTTTGTTTCTCGTCAAGTTGAATCGAGTCGTGTTTTCGCGATCGTGTACGTTTGCCGCCGCTACGAAGATTGGATGGGTCGAAACTGTTGAGACACGAAGGGTTGCCTGAATTACAGAGGCAGGGATAGATCCATCGGGAATGGAAAAACACTGCTCTTTCTCTCGTTTTCTGCGTCTCTTTTCGGTTGTAATTTAAACAATTAAGAGAGACAAGGGAACAGCGTGGTGAAAGAACTTGGCTCGCAGCACGGTCAACGCTCTTCTTTGATTATCACGTCCCAAGTCATAAAGAACGCTGAATGTTTCTCGGGGGCAATTAAGGAAAGAAATTCTACAGAGTTTCCTGAATCTCGACGATTTACGACGCTTTCGGGAATTCTCGTGCCTGAATGAAATAATTAGTTAACGCGGTCGAATAAAAATCGAATATCGATACGAGATGGTGATCCTAGCGTTTGTTCGTCGCTGTTTTATTCGGGCAATAAGCGATTCGGCGAAAACCACGAAATAGGAATTGCTGAAGTCACGGCGGGGAAAATACGCGAAACGGGAGATGGAAAAGCTGGATCATCTCCGCGTAGTCGAGTCATTCCTTACGTACGAGATCTTTGAGCCTGGCAGCTACGACGAATACGAGCGATATATCGGTACGCCAGTTTACATCGCGATCTGCAAACGATGCGCGTTACTTATGCAACAGCGTGTTCCGTCTCTTTGATTTGCTTCCGGCTGCCACTCGTTTTCATCCAACCTCGCGTTCAACCATCACGTCCGCTCAACACTGGGACCAAGTAAATTTGCTCGGGTTAAGAAAAAAGTGCTTTCCCCCGTACTTGGAAGAGAAAATACATCGTAGAATATGGGAATACAGTGGCGACGTAGGAACGAGATAGGGTTTCGATTAGTAGTCGTATCCAAAGGCGGATTAAAGATCGATAGTTCATAAATAAATAATCGAAGCGTTTTATGCCCGAAGCGCGTTTGTAAGCCCGGAATTCTATTATCTTCCATTCTATCGTAAGATAAAGAGCGTAACTGGATCGTAAAACGCGAATGGTAAATATACACTCGTGTATCATCGACTTTATTGGAGAAGCTCGATTTTTTCGTTATCGTTTTTGTCGCGTTTTTTTGCGCATCATCCCCCGCCCCCCCCCCTTGGAATATTTCTGCCGCTGCTTTACTATCGGAACTCGAGTTCCTCGAAATGAGAAGAAATTCTCATGACCCGCGTTCCTCCTAAAGCGGCTCTTCTTCTTTTTCTACAAAGATGGAGCAAGTTGAAAAAGTACATGCTTTTAGTTCTCGCAGACTCGAGAAATTCAGCTCGTAAGGTTTTCAACTCAAAGGAAAACAAGCTCGCGCGGAAATACGAAGGATAAAAAACGCGAGCAAATTGACCCTATTAACGAACGTTTCGACACCGCTACACGGGGTATGATTTGTCGCTATATCCTGCGGGGCTGCGGTGAAAGAAAACGCGGTACACGCGCCAACGTGCAAAACACACAGACTGCGACGATAAATTAGGCGGTTGAATAATACCTATACACAGGCTCGTGAAGTAATAAAGCGGTATCGGTGTCGTGTCGGTCCGTTGCGAGGCTGCCAGTCGATTTCGTGAAAATCGATTATCGATATATCGTTTCATTCCCTATATCTACCTTGCTCTCTCCGCTCCTCTTTTGTCACTGTTTTTTCTTTTCTTCTTCGTGGCAAATAGCTCTCTCTCGTTCGATCTATCCACCCTTTCGGAAATATTTAGCCTTGCCTGTACGCTCGCATATAACTCACATACGTGCGTGCACTCACACACACTCACGCGCCAAACTAAATCAACAGAGTAATAACAGCGGTCGCGAGATAAGGATAGGACGAAAGTTGGCGGGCATAGTTGTACCACAGGTACGGTACGGCCGGGCTAGATGTACCGTGGATGTGCGAGTGGCAGTGGGAGTCTTGGTATTTGGCGCGTTGGAAAGTACGCGAAAGTTTACTGCTGATGGAGTGGCGCATTCTTCGATTCCAGGTTTACGGTCAAACGACGAAGCGGGAACGGCACTTGGCCCCGGGATCTTCGCCGCTTCTGGTGCTCGCGCGCTTGCCATTTCTCGAATACTGCCGTTCTTCACGCGTCGTGTCGTGGCGTCGCTGTGACGCGAGCCGAACGCGCTCGCCTTTGAACACCGTTTCCTGATACCCCAATACAAGAAACGATCTAAAAGGAATCGAGACATTTTTCGTCCCGATAGAACTGCCGACGCGTTATCGCTTGCGCGCTATCTCGCTTTCGCGTTCTCTGCTCGTTCGTTTCTACATTCACCCACCGTCCGGTGTCCCCGATTATACCGCGGCGAATTTACCGCTTTGCACGTAACAGCGTCCCAGACGATCGACGGAAATCGCCGTGTACGAAGCGGTTGTACCGTTGAGCTAGTTTTATTAAATTCGAACGAAACGTCCGGCGTAATCAAGCTCGATCGACTCGATGCCTTGCGCGCTGCTTTTCTAAATACGTGGCTCCGATTCGGTAGAATGGGACGATTTTTCCAATAGAGGGGCAGGTTGTTTTCGAAATAGGTTGGCCGTTTCGTTTGCGCGCGTACGAAAGGGCCGATAAGTGGAGCCGTGTAATCGTTAATTTTATCAATTGGTTACCGCGTAATCGACGCGGCACGGTAAGCCGTGCCAGCTTGGCAATAACTCGACGATGTAAACCGGGCCGTCGTTGCCGCGAGTGGGGCGTCGTTTTTGCGCAAAGTCATGCTCGCGCGTACACCGTACACCAGCGTCGCGTCCGGTGAAATATTAAAATGGTGACAACCGGGGCAGCGCAAAGTACGTTTGACGCAGCCGAGCCGTTAACAGCTAAGAAGCGATGAACGCAAAGCTCGAGCAGCGTACGTACTCGGCACCGTATATAACGTTAAATAATCGAGCGACGAATTTCCCTTGGTGCGAGATCCATCACTCGCTACCTTATCCGGCACGTTTGTTTTTAACGGTTACCGAGAAAAATAGGAATCCAGCCACGGACGAATACGGTTTGTCACGCTTCCGCATACGCGAGATCATTCACCAATAGCGGCGACAGAACGCAAGTTGGGCGCAGAAACACCTTACTCGTATTTTTCATGGAACTCGGTATCGTCGACGAAGATACCGTCGTTCGGTTTTTACGACGCCACCAATTGATTTCGAAACGGCGCGGCTCTTTTTTTCTCGCCAGAAGCAACGCGCAACCAACTTTTCACTCCCGTCGTTTTTATTTATTCTCGATTACGCGGCTATCGCGCCGTTATATTTATGAATTTAATATCCAGCCACCGTTTCGCGAACGTTCGTGTTACACGCGGAATAAAAATAAAACGTCGCGAAAAAAGTACAACAACCGAGCCGAAACGGTGGCGGTGGAAACGATTCGGTAGGAGGTACGTAGAGGGAAAGAAAAATAGACGATAAAAATAATGAACGATAACCACGAACGAATCGAGTTTGAACGTTTCTAACGAACGACGTGATCGCACACACGGCCCTCCGCGTGTAAACTTAAAAATTTCAACGTGTTCCCAACTCCATAGCCCCATTCATAGTTTGGAGTAGCCGGATGTAAAAAGCTGTCGAGTTCTGGGTCTCGCGGGCCGGGTCAATAGTTTCGCCTCTGTCAATGGTGGCTCGTTGGCATCCGGTGTTTTTCGTCCGCGGGTAAAAGTCTCGTCCAACCACGCGGTGATTAACGCGGTTAATTTGTTGCAATTTGACCCGACGATTCCCCTCCTCGACCCTCCCGTTTTCATCCACCCATTTTCCTCGCCACGATGGCCGTACAACCTGGAGTCGAACCATTGTGTTCGTAAATAATTTACGAGTCGCGATTGTATCGGTCGTCGTTGACCGGTGGATCGAACGCACCGTTGCACGTCGCACTTGGTGGAAGAAGGAAGATCGTGTTCGTAGCAAAATGATCGAGCAAATCCGGTCGGACGTCTCAATTTTTAAGCGAACGTAGGGTCGAACGGTGTCGTTCCCTCGGCCTATTGATCGCTCGAGTAAAAAAGATCGCCGGCAAGGCGAAGACCGATAGGCGTAAATGTACGATTAAATCGAAGCCAATGCCTGGATCGATTAAACGGCGAAGAACTAATGGAACCGGGACACCGGCCTGCAGTACAGTGGATCGAGCACCGGTGTATTTAACTTGGCTGGATAATAGATTATTAAGCGGTCGATTCTCTTGGAAAATTTGTTCGATGGTTTGCCAGTGAGATATACCATTTAAACGTTCTCGGCAGGTTGAACGTTTCTTTTTAAGTGAAATTTGATACGCTAGGCAGATGTGACGCGATATACTGACAACGAGGCGAGAATCGACTGTGCGAATGATTGGAAATTGGCAGGCTGATTCGAGGCTGCTGCGATCTCGGATCGACCCCTGCAAGGAAGAATTCTTCTGTTCCGTTTTCTTTCTTGTTCCCGGCGAGTTTTACGCTCGAGTATTTATTTTCTTTATATTAGCATCGCCGGCGTTTATCTCAGGACTGGGGAGGGGAGGGGCAGGGGGGAGGGAGGTGCAAGAAAAGACAGCGGAGTGCGGCGTAAAAACATTCCGTTTAATAACGGCATCGCCGGTGAATATCAAGTACATTCCGCCAATTTCTGAAAAATATTTTATAAAACGCGACGCGAAATCCAAGGGACGACGAGCATCTCGATTCGGGTGCCCGTGGACAAATTGAACCTGCCATGAAAATGCGCGCCGAGTATCGCTTGACGTTCCTTAAATATTCGTCGACCGAGACACCACCCAAGTATTCGCCATTGGATTCTCTAATTGCGAAACATTAATCCCTGTGTACCGATCGCTTGTGTCATGACGGGATGGTATCCCGTGGGAATTTCTTCGTTAGACTCGGGTTTGAGCATAGGTTCCAAGTGGTGCGATCTCTCTGGGACGTATGCACGTGGAACGAATGTGCAAAGAGTAACGGTAGAAGTTAGTCGAAAGGCAAAGACAAAGGCAAAGACAAAGGCAAAAGTAGAATCTACTCACGTAACCGAACGGAAAAAGAGACAGAAACATGGAAACGATCGGCAAGAGAGGAAGGGTTGCCAGGTTCGTCTTCGGCATTCCTCCCGTTTAAAATTAACTATCAAAACGTGCCTTCCTGTTCTTTTATCTCGCAGCTAAATACCTGGCCGTTTCGTTATTAATAACGAGGCCAACGGCATAGTAAAAGTACGTGCACTATCTCAAAGTGAAATTCATAAAATCGTTTTCGTAATAAATTTTCACGGTGTAATCTCGCGTATTTAATATCGCAACCTTTCGTAGAACGAATGCTTGTTCTATTAATCGAACGTACGTACGGTAGCAGCGGTGTCGCGTCGTGTTAGAAATTCTCTTGCACCTATCGTCGAGTATCGTTGTCTTTCCAGTTAGCGTTTTATTTACTCGTAAGTTAAACACTGACTCGAAACAATATATACGTGTCTGACAGCTGTTTTCTTGTTTTTTTGCTTCTGCCAACCAGCTGTGACTCGCAAACGCCATTTTGGAAGTAAGGGACGATCCTTACCGTGTAACTAGAAACCTCGTGCGTGAGCTTAAGGAACGACCCGGGACGAAGACAGCCGCTTAATCCGTTTAATCCGGCTTACGAGAATACTACTGGTTATCGTGAAACCCCTCTTCGCATTACTTATACCGCTATCCAGCCGTTTTGAATATTCGCTACCAACCGTCTACTTCCGGTCGCTTTTACGCAAGAAGGAAACGACAAGGAACAAGGTAACACGATTCCATGTTCTTTTATCGATCAACTTCCTCTCACTAGATAGTGCTGCTACACACACGCCGCACCATAGAGATAGCGAAGACCGTCTTGAATAATGCAATCCCCGAAATTTCTTTCCACCAGCGACGCATGACTTTCGATCGTTTCACCTTTTACCTTGTTAGCAAACGCACTTTATCGGATCTTTTCTATTCCTCTCTTGTCCGAACACAGGACGACGCTATATTTTGATTTTTAATTTTTACGTTTCAGAAATTTCATAGGAAAGCTATTATTTACTAGATAGTTGGCTTATTCAACCCTTCGTACTCTATTAGTGGCGTTGCTATAGCGACATCGACGCTGCGAAGATTATTTCCGCTGTATAAATAAATTTACCAAAATTTACAATTTATTTCGTTTCAAAATAAAATATATCATATATCGTATATCATATATATATATATATATATATATACATATATACTCGTATTTCCGGAGGTAAAAATTTACAATGAAAAATGTCCATTAGCGATCCTTCGGTAACGCAGTATTTAATACCAACAAAAGCTGCGATCAACGTCAAAAGGTCGATGTTAAAAAATTCAAGCCGTTAAGAGTGATAATCCTTTTTGCAATGAACAACGACAGAGATCGCGATCCGTGCTGGGAACGTAAATGTGCGACGAGCACCGCAACGCTGGCGCATTAAACGGTACAACAAATAACTTGCCAGACCGAATACATACATTCGCTTAATACAGGCAGGACAATTTAATACGTGTTTCCCGCGCGATTAGCGTTCTCCTCGTAATTATTATTAGAAGCAATACGTGATCCAACGCGCTGGCGACTGTTCAATGCAAATAGCCGACGTCCGATATCGCCGTGAGGCGGCGGAAGGTAAAACGTTAGGCTTCTTTGACCATCAAAGAGCCCTGGAATTCTGTCTAGTCTTGGAAAGGAGAAGGAGGGGAGTTGGAGAGGTTGAAGCGATTCGATCGGTCGTAGAGTGGAGATCCACAGGTTCAGGTGTCGTAAAGCTTGGTGCTTGCAAGCCTGTAAGATAGGCATTAGCATGCATAGGTTGGTGCGACGCATTTAGCAAACTCATCCCCCACCGGGCTACGTCATTCCGTTCTCGGTCTCTTGGCCTGTTCGAAGAGCTGGGCTGGCCGACTTCTCGACTGCGCGCCGGGGTAAGTTCACTCGAACGACGAACAGAAACTGAGGGATGAGTCGTAGCGTGCGCTTACAGTCGCGACACCCGGAGCACCGACAGGCTTTCCTTGCTTTTTGTCCTTCACCGGAGCTGGCTGGTTACTCGCTCAAGTATGCATAAATTTCACGCTTGTGCACGTAGAAACGACGAGTGTTTCCGTTCTCGCCTTCCTCCTTTGGAACGCCGTTCTCGCCTGTTTATTAAAGGAGAAATATTTTAGAACGGAACACGTCGAGTTTGCTTTTCGTTTTCCAGGTGAAAATAATAACGACGAAAATTCCCGGATAGTCGAATACGTTTCTAACGTTTTAAAGCGATGTTTCATTTATAATGTATGGTAACTGGATATTCCGTGCGGCTCTGGCTGGTAGAATGTGGTACATTTGGGATTCATGGGATGGGATGGGATGGGGTGGGATACGGTGGGATACGGTAGTGTGTTTAGAACCTGGCAACTGATAGAAGCACGCAAGAAACACCCCGAGTTTGTAAAACTTAATACGAAGCGCGATAGATTCGTGGAAATAGACACAAGCTATCTCGAACGTATCGAGGCTGTAGATGTAAATCACTTTGGACTCGCGAGAGTTCATTCGGATCGTCATGCACTTACGAGACTCGATATGCAAAGCATCAAATCGACGAGAGTCGTTCCAGGTTCGTGAAATCCGTGAAAGATACTTTGAGAACGGTGGATTTTCAACCTACAAAACGTCGAGAGACTTCGAAAGACCACGGACATCGACGACCCAGGGACCTTTTGAGGTCTCGGCGTTTCCAAGACCTTGAATTGTACAAAGCACGACACCATTAGCAAAGAATTCAAAGAATAACAAAAGACACTTCGCTTCAAGTATGGAGTTCGCGTGTTCGACACGATGATATTCGTGGAATCTTTCGGCTCTGATGTCATCATGAATATCGTATGGCCGTTGTATAGAACATTACGGTTTCGAGATTATTATTTTTTTCTCTGCAAAGTCTCTAATCATTCGTATGGATTTTCCTCGATACCTCGAAGTCATCTTAACGTTTAGTTTAATCCGCTAGTCTCTCTGCCCGTTATACAAAACTTTATTACCAGACCTATAGGGTCGGTAGAATATCTATCTCTGTTTCCCGTTGCAAAGAAATCGTTAGTTTGCCTCGTTTCGACAAATAAACGGAGAATCAAACAAACACCGTCGTTTTCTTCGTACATTTGCCTAAAACGAGCCGCCTGGTCGTGCTCGGTTCTGTTAATTACCAGACAATACGAATCTCGTTTACCGTCTGCGTCGTATATTTTCGTTGAACGGCGCACACAACGAACACACAGGTGGAATAAAGCGGAAAAATCATGCAGACGTGCGGCAATACGATAAATCAGAATCACGAAGCGATAAATCAACAAGTTTCCTTCGTTCTTGTTTTCCGTGCGATACACGTTCCGTCAAATGTCATCCGGCGAGTTATTCGCGACATCGATCGTGAATATTCGAGTCGCAGGGATACAACGATGGAGACAGCAGCGGCTCGTAAGATTCTAGGAAGTGTAGCCGGGTAACATGTGCAAGATAATCCGAAACTGTTCCCCGTGGTGCCGTCTTAACCCAATTTCTCCGGTGTCTATCCTTACATCGGACCGGTTATTCACCATTTCGGCGAATACCATCCCCCCTACATCCTTGCGCATAGCTACTCAATAACACTCCGGCTGACTACTCGTGTGCGGCTTTATCTTGCGGTTCGTGCAAACCATCGCCGATTAACTAGCCCGTTATGAATCTTCCCGTGGTTAACCGCCTATTAGCTGGCCGTGTACGCGAACATTCTTTCGGTTTCTCGCGAACGCTGTCAGAAACGGATGAAGATTGATACGAAGTCTGGAAGCGATTCTAACTACGTGGGTACTCGATTGGGCTGCGTCTGCATCATTGACACAATTGCATACCAGCACGATATGGATATCCATATATAGTTTGATGGATAGAGTTTAGATGCTTATATCGTTCATTAATAATTGGGTGTGTTATTTTTTATATATTTTTTGTATTTCATTAATATTTACGTATTAACTCGGAAGTTGCGCGCTCTTCGCGAATTTAGTTGTTAGCCAGCGGACGCCTATACATTTGTTGGAAAAATGTGTAAATTGCGTGTGATACGCGAAAACATACGAATATTCGCAGCAACGTTGTAGATAGATTTAAACATATAAACCATTGAAATGAAGTCACGTCGACTGACTCCGTTAATTGAAAAGCACGAGAAAGCGACGACGTTACAAACCTCGTTTTTTTAATTTCGCTCAGGTTTCGCCATTATTTACGTTGCCTTCTCGAGACGAATGAATTTATAGTAGCGAGGAATTTGTTCCTCAACAATGAACTTTTCCCTAAGATTAATCGTACACTTGTAATAAAATTGAAAGATTTGTAAAATATGGAGTTGTCCGGTTCGACGTTTGAAAGATTGTTCTAGATAATATTTGAAACTTTGTCTCTACTCCGTCAGTTACTCGCAACAAAGGACGAACTTGCATAAATATTCGCAATCCTGTCTCGTGACTCGTAATTCGCTTCGGCTCTTCGAACGTTTTCCGTTAACACTCGGGTTAGTGGCTGCGCATTCGGAAAGATTTCCACAGACACGGTTAATTACCGGTGATACAAAGTTTCCCGATTGTTAGGAAGGGAGCGTGATATAAGGAACGAGACGTTATTAGGCAGTTATGGGTCCCTGTAGATGCATAGGTGCGTGTCCCAGCAAGTTGAGACGCTTGACTAGTGTTCTTACAAAGGTGTATGTGTTCGCACGGTAGCGCATGAAACTAAGCTACAGTATGTTAATAACGACCGGAGTCCGAGTGGACTATCTACACAGAACCGCACTTGCATTACAAACTTCAAAGCTGAATAATTTTGCTGTTTGCGGTGTGAACTAATCTTCGCTTTGCTCTTCTGTTAATCGTTATCGCTTGTCTCAGAGCGCTATACTTCATTCGAATCATTAATATGTAACCAGAAGCTAAAAATGCATTTCCATCGACTGCAATGTCGAAGCAGTCTCTCGAATACCGAAAGAAACAAACGAACGTCTCGATGAAACTCGATGAAAAAAGGTCTCGGTAGAGGAAAATGATGGAAAGAAAGGTGGAAAGGAAATCTCGAGACAATCTTTTTCGAGCAAACATCATGAGACTTTGGTGAATCGCGTATTTCAAGTTTAAAGAGTAATTATGCGTACAGCTGATTAAATAATCCAGTCGCGGGGAAAAGTTTTCCGCGAGCAACCGGGTTTACACGATTCCCACGGGTGTTTTTTGAACTTGTCGCCCCTTCCCAAGTACCCGTGGATCCTCCGTCCCAACGCTCACCCCCAAAAGTTGCCGGGCAAACTTTCCAAAATAATTTGTTCGATCGTTCCTCTGTTCTATGGTTGCGAATCGTGGGACGGCCAACGTAGAAACGCGTCACGAACGCGTTGCAACTTTATCGTTCTGGCAGCATCTTCATTTTTAGGGCAGCTCCTTGGTCTTGTTTATGACGGGAACGTGACCTGCCCGAGTTTGTTGCTTGAATTAAGAATTTCCGTACGTCGTCGAAACGACGGTCTGAATTCATACGCGTGTTAAAAGTTTGGAATTTTCATTCCGAATTTCGCGGGTTTGAAATTTGAATCTGCTTAGGAACGACAGTTCTAATGCATATCGTGTCAGACCGTATGAATCGTTAAGCAAATCTTTCAGCCAACTTGTATGAAATTTATACGCTAATTTCGATAGCGAGAATGCCTAGGATTAGTTTCAGTCGCGCGTGTTCGATGCTGCATAATGTACTTGTTCACTTGGAAACTTTCTATAAATAACGTAACTGTATAGAAATAATCGTAGTTCGATGTGAATAGAGAGAGAAGATACAACCAATACAGCGGTATCGAGCACAGATTTTAATGATCAAGCGAGGATAGAATGCCAGTTATTAAACTTTTCATTTCGAATCCATTGCAACCCCAACATGGAATCCCAAACATCGACCGATATATTCCATCTATCCAGCCGACACGGTGCTGCGTTCCATAAAAGCCAAAAATCCAAACTGCAGAATTTCGCCAATGAAATGGAACGAAACGTTGTTTCCAATCGGTGTTTTCCAATAAAAGTCACCGATAGAAGTGGTTAGCCGTTAATCCAGTCCGGCAAGATGATGGATCGACGCGGTGATGAATGCGAACGACCGATCGACGGAAACGTTCGCGATCGGAAATTGTCACTTCCGGCGGACTAATGCCCTTCCGACGAAGATAACGCCGGCTGTTACGTAACTTCGACCCTCCGAATAATCGAGTTCCCTGCGACTTTTCTGCAACCTCTGTCGTACGAACGGCTGTTTAACGGATTGCGATGATAATTCTAACGTGTTTCGCGCCTCGTACTCGCGTAGCGTAGCTGCTAACCCTGCTCACGGGCATTAAATATTCATCGTGCCGGCAGATTTCGAACCCAGTCCCGTAGAAGTCCTGTATTTGCATGGGGTTACAGTCGCTGCACGAATTAGAGATCTCTACCACTCGAAACGTTTCAATTTCCGTCCGAGGAAGTTGTCTGTAAGCGCTTTGACCGTGCGAGCTTCTTAAAAGGAATCCCATTTTTTTCCTTTTTATAAAAAGAAAAAAAAAATTGTATCCCTCGATTATTTTTTCATTCGTGATTTTGAAACGGAAGATCAGCGTGGATTTCAGCTCCGACGAGAATAATTTTTAAAGGATGAGGTGTGCTCGTTAGTAGAAGTGTTTTCAATTGTCACCCGGTACTCGCGATAATGATTTTTAAGTCAATGTAACGAATCGTTATACTTAAGACTGGAACGTCGTACCTCGACGAAGCGTGTGTTATTTCTCGTGGCTCTGTGGCCGAGCAACCTTTTGAGAGAAGAAAGCATACGCGACATATATATGCATGTAAACGCTTAAGGAAACGAAAAGGCGTTTCACGAGGCGAGTTCAACAAATTGTTTCTCGCCTTTGACGGTGGCTAGCGGCCAGTGCTCTGAAGAACAAAACGCTCAAGGAAAAGGGAGAGAAAAAAGAGGGGGAGGGGCGGGGGAAAGAAAAACAAAATGCAAGAAATAAGAGAAAAAAGCGGAGGAAGAGAAAACCAGGAAAAAAGAGGGAAAGAAGTAAGATTTACTAACGGCCATACATAAGCGGGTGTAGGGTAAGTCGGACTGGGTCGTAATTAAGGCAATTACCAGACACTCCAGCGTAGAAGGCGGCCGAGGGCCGCTCGAGTACTTCTCGCATGTACGGCAGGCACACACCTTATAATGTTGCAATTATGCGAACCAGCCGCGTAAACCGACGCTATTAAAACGTCGGCAATTAGTTTGACGTAAGGAGGTACACGCATCGTCGCGATTGTAATTTATTGAAGAACCGTTAGACCTACGCCGACGATGAAACTTTGGAAGGGCTCGTTAGACGACGAGTGCGACGAAATCTTTTCCTAAGACTCCACCAGCGACTCGCGGAAACCGTACGTGCTTTACAACTGAACCGATAACGAAAAATTCATCGAGTCACTGTCGCAACAACGGCTGCCTTTTAAAATCTCGCAACGGTTTGAAATCGAAGCTTTAAAAGCGCCTGGCGCGTCTCGTGCAGGCACATCGCGCCCGCAGTCAATTTGGAGCAATCCCGGATAATTTTCGTACTCGTCGTGCACGCTGGGCGAAACGCATTTGTTTGCTTTAATCTGGCCGCGGAGGAAACACAGAAAGCGTGGCTTCTCTCGCGAAACGTTCCGGCGTTTTCTGCGGGAAGAATGCTGCGAGCGTCGGTCCGATAACGCGGCGCGTCATGCCGGGGCGGTCGCTAATTGTTCGAGCAGCGCTACGATGAACAACAGAAATTAATAACGACAATCGTGACGGCACGACGCGAATGTTCGTTTCTAGCGTTGGAACAGTGCGTTCTTCGTACTTACCCACATATAAGGTACGAATTCACGGAACGAATCGTTATTTACTAGCGTCTGTTACTACCGTACCTCGCACGCTTGTAGTCGCGGGCTAACGAGGTAATTGCTAAAGTTTATCTCGGCGAAGACAACAAAAATTAATTACAGAGAGATAACTCGACGTTGGCGCTTCAACGTTCCCTTACTCTCCACTCTGTTCACTCGTTTACGATCCGAGCTAGCGTCTCAGCTTATGCAGCTTCTAACTGTTTTATCATTGTAAGAAGGCTCCCGTGACAGCGGAAACTTAGAGACGAGAGAATTCAACAATTTCGCCGGATAAACAAATTCCTCGTGTAATTTCACGGAAACGATTCACATCGGGGGAGTCGTTTGATCGTTGAACCACGTCGAGATTCATCGAGTATACGTGACGCTCCGGCATTGTTCGCGGCAGCACGCCGCTTCGTTGGCAACTAAACGCGCGTATCGCGCTACCGCTTAACCTTACGCGCCGCGTTAAACCGTAATCAGGCAAGTTCATCTTTAGCTTGGCGTACAACAGGAATTAATTACAGGCGGGATAACTGGCCTCTCGTATATTCCGCAAGGCGTCCCCTTCTTCCATTCTCCGCCCCTCTCTTTGCTCCTCTCCATCGCGTTCTTTGTACGCATTTACCTTCGAAACTACTTTCCAACCTGCTCGTTTCCACCGTGTCTTTGTCTTGTCGCGATGCGTACAACGTTCATTGTCTTTGTCTCCGAGCTCGTGCCTCTAAGCCGTCTATTCTGCCTCTATTCTCCCACTGTCTTCCTTCCAACTCTCTCTCTCTCTCTCTCTCGCTCTCTCTGCCGCCACCCCACTCTCCCATTTTGCGGCTTTCTGTCTCCGTTAGTCCGGCCCTCATTTCCTCTTACAGACGTATGCTTACATGCACCTTTTTTCACTTCCCTTTTGGCGGCGTTGCTGGTCCTTCTTTGTACTTGTGTCCTCGTCGCCGCAGGCATTATTTTCATCGCTTATTTCCGCACAAATAACCAGCAGCTTGACGTGGGCGTAAAAAGAACGAAACGAAGAAAGAAAGAGACGGTGAAAAATAACTGAGAGGAAAAGGTGTTGGATGGAAATGAGAGAAAATAGAGAAGGCTAGGTACACGCAATAATTACGCATTTTGTCGAGCGTGTGATTCTCATCCTTTAACGAGGATTTTTGTTGCGCTTATTCTTACACGCGATAATTCGCGTATTATAATTTTAATTTTAAATCTCTATCATCGGAAATTCCTTCAGAAACCTCTGACCTTATTCGCAGAATTTCGTCTCCGTTTTAATAATTATTCCTGCTTCTCTTTCGTTTATCCGTTTATCATCGGTTGATCGTTATGAAATCGAAATTAAATCACGCCGATAATTATCATCAATTCTACGTGTAGATATTGTTTCCACTTTAAATTCCTACTGTCTGAAATTTCATTTTCCTTTTTAATTCCTGAGAAGATATTTCCGAGTTTCCTTATAAAATTGTCAAACACAATACGATTACATAAAATCGTTTGTTCCTGACACTGATTCTTTCGCGTTCGCGTTTCCTTTCCACGTCTTTCCTAGTCTTTAGCTCCTCTTTGTTCACCCATTCGTTAGCCCATCGTTATGACGCTATTAAATCACGCGGGCAATTAACATGGACAATTGGTAATTTGACTTATCGGCCTGTTATCTCTGAACCACATAACTATTTTCATTCGCGATTGTACGGCCACAGACGCGTTAAATTACGTTCCATTATATTCTTGCGACATAGTTATATTAATTACATTTACTTGCGTTTCAATTACTAGGAGCACACAACTAATTATTTCGCGACACAGGCTGCGATACGGAGCCCCGTTTAATAGTGCATATCAAATCGATAATTAAATGTCGGCCGTAACTCTATTGTGTACTTCCATTCTCGTATGTTCCTCTATTTATTCGACCGTTTACTTCCATTAGTCGTATCGTTTTCTTAATACGTCCCGCAAATTTTTACGGGATTTCTGGTTCCGTCGAATCGTTAATTTTCTTTAAACCGGTCTCGACTAGATTGGTTGTAGGATTTTAGGTCGTAGGATGAATTTTCAGATCACGATAGAAATTAAAAAAAAAGACACAGATCGTGTACACAGAAGTAATGATCACGAAAATCCTTTGAAGCGTGCTGTATCTCCACGTTTAGTCAGTCGGTCAACGATCTAACGTACTTAATCGATTTTAAAGATGGCGAAACGAGTGGGTCGGCGTCATCCGTCGTCGTTTACATATTGCGAGGATTGCGTTAAAAATTGCCAAGCTCGGGTGGAGGGAAGGATGAAGATAATTTTCCCTTTAATTAATCGAATATCGCAGCTAGCAGCGTGAATTTTCTTGCACGATCGACCGTTCGCTACAGAGTTTGTCTCGTTTGCGCGAGTTTCGACGTCGTCGCTTTGCACGTATTAACTATTCGTTAGTAGCGTGGTACGTTCTGTAGCCTCATTAGCGAGCGCTACGTACAGGCGCGCACTGAATTACCGAGTACTCGCGGCTGTAATACAAATTGCATGAAAACTGCAACTGTTAGGCGCGCTTTGCAACCGGCACTTTGTTCGCCACAGCGAAACACCGATGCCCAGCCCGGTAAACGTGGTCCCGCGTATAAGTTAACGACACGTCTCGACCAAAAATTTGCATACCGCTCGATTTTTCGGATTCAATTACCCCTCTTTCCTTTCCCTCCGCGTGATCCTCGCCACCCTTTTGGCAAAATTGCAAAGCCATAGACAGAGTGCAAGGGGTAGAAGTAGACACACACGCGCGCGCGCACACACACACACACACACACACGCAGTAAGTTTTGGAATAACGGTTTTCCTCGTGGAAACGAAAGTCGGCTTCCGATTTTAGCTTGTATGATATTGTATCAGATTACGTTTGTAATGTGTTTGTATATACGATTGTTAATCCGGACAAGTTGATCACCAGTTGATTTTCTTCTTTATGCGGCGTAGTTGAATAATTGTGTGGGTTTTTGAGTCGTCGACGCGGCCAAAAGTCGCGAACAAGGATCTCGGGTTTCTCGCGAACGTGATTACGTGGATTTTTGGGAAGGGGCGTGAATACAGGCACAGCGGCGATAGCCAATGAAATATGCAAGGGACAGTTTTATCGGGCAAAGTTGGTACGTTTGTCGGACGCGCGCCCAGCGGTCGGCGTTAATTCGACGGGCTAGGAATTTATGGAGAAGAGCGGTTGCTCGTGAAACCGTGGCCTTTGAATCTTGGATGTTGCTCCTGTTACAGGACCCTTCTTCGCTAAACCATTTAGCTTTTACCTGGAAGAGCTGAAATAGTCGGCAAGCAGTCCAGATAGGAGGGAAAAAGAGTCGCGAGAAGGATGGTAGTAGCATCCCTCGGTGGGAAGAAAGCTCTTGCTCGAGAGAACTCAAACCCTTGAGCTCATTTGGCCCTCGTCTCTGTTCTCTCCTCTCCTCTTCTCCTTCTCTCGCTTTTTCCTTCGCCTATCTCTCTTACTCCCGTTCCACCTTTGGCAAGGTTGGCAGCACAGAGGCAAGAATACCGACACAGAGTTTCGAAGCTTTTGCATATCGAGCGACGCTAAATCTCAGCCCTTTGCTTTTCGAACGTGTAGCTACACCATGTAAAAGTAACAACTGGCGCGATATGGAAGATGCGAGCGGCCGGCGCGCTCCATGCAAGCGTTCAATATCCTGCGCTTATACGCTTTTGATGCGCGATTTTATAATAAGTCACGGTTTTTGCTACGCGTCATTTTCATGCATATACGAGAAGATTATCCGTATACGCGTGTATACCAGGTTTAAGGGAAAGTTGGAAATTCCTTGGGAATATTGCGAGGAATAAATATATAATGGCGAGTGTTAATGATGAATCACGGTGAATATGCAGCGAGAGTAGGATATAAATTAGAAATCGATCAAACGTTGAGTTTCAAATTCGAGCGGCCCACGATACTCTGACAAATTTTAATACGTTTCAGCGACTCTCGGCGTTGTTCGCGATAATTCCCAACGCGCCTTTTATACGTACAGAAAAACCTGTCTCCTTTCCTTCCTCCCTTAATCGCCGCAACACGATCTCTTCCTCGCGATACTTTCTCATATCCTTCGTAAGCTCCACTCGAAATCACGATGTTACGTAATATTTGTATTTAATCCTAATCGCGAATACCTGTTGTCGCGTCGCTAGTAGGCTCCTGATTTCATTCTTCGGGTCATCGTTCCATCGTGCACCGAAGCACTGTTAAGAAAAATCCATTCAATTTCTTCAACCGTATCAACCTCCATTCACCTTCAAGCGTCGTACGACATCCGTAGAGTACCATTGAAGAGAGGATGTCGCGGTGAATCGTTTGGATGGCGCAACTTCTGGTTGCGACAGTACTCGGAGAGCGGAGCTCAGGCATGAGCCAAGGTGTCGGTTGTTTGGCTAGTAGGGAGGTATTAGGTGCTATCTAACGCCTATGTGCGAGTTTGTTGAGACGAAGGCCTCTCTCCGTGTTTCCCCCAGTTACCACGTATCCATCCTGTGCTCGCGTTCCCTGTGTGTGCGTATGTACTTGGCGAGCACTCGGTCGGAGATCGTACGATGGGGCGCGGGCGTTGGTGTGCACACGATTGGCGAACGTGTTTCCTTGCGCGCGTGTGCTTCTCACGTACACGCAAACGTATCGTACACGTGTGTCCCGGGGCGCTGGCAATTTCCTTGTCGTTGTGTACATCGATGGTAACGGACCACGGGAGCAGAGTCCCGTTACAGCTAGCCTACTGTGCACAGCTACGTGTATGTAGGTTTTTGTACGTATATGTGTTATATATGTGTGCAGTACGTGTGTGAGATGGATGCACGTACAGAGGTATACAAAGGCGGCAGTGGTTAACCTATCTGGTGGGGCGTGAATAGACTGTGCCATGGAGGCTACACGATGTCGGACAGCGCCTCTTGCTCGCCGACAAGAAAACGGCAGGGAATCGGTGGTGGAAGGAGGCGCAGGATGTGGCAAGATGTCTCGAAAAGCTCGGCCGCGGTGAACAATCGGCTAAGAGACGATTGGATAGGAAACATTCGGTCGCCAATGTCATCGCCCGATGATTCTTCCTTTCACAGACTTTGGATTACACGAAGTCTACTACCCACAAGTAAATGGACAAATGTTTGTTATCGGTTTGTTCTAATTTTGGTTGGGAATAGGGACTTGTTTCATCGAGAGTTTGCCTTGGTTATCGAGGCACACCTTTCTTTCGAACTTTATCGTTAACTCAACCGCGATGACAGCGATCGTATCCGCTACTCAGACCACAGACAACGGCCGTTGCAACGACGCAATCGAGAGTAATCACGCAGTCGTTGAGTTACACGTACGTGAATTTGTTGCCAGTTACTATACGGTGGATGTAATATGTTTGTTAATGAAAAGTTGTCATTCCGCACCATCTTACTCTCTGCCTAACTGTCTTATGGTATGATATCCATAGTGCCCAACGAATAGGAACGAGTTTTTGGCAGAGCTTTCACGTGCTAATAATCCATGACGAATCCGTCCGATGATTTTCATCCGTGTAAAGCGAACTAGTAAGACCGTGCAAGGACGGCTATTCCGAGCCGATACACCTTTCGTTTTCTTTCCTGTCGTACCGCGAGCCATTAAATTAAAAAACAAGATTCTTTCTATGATCGTGTTCCGAAGATTGGAACCACGCCCTATCAACAACGCAATGTCGATCGAGATGCACGGGGGTCGACGGATACTAGAAGGATGTCCAACATAAAAATCCCATGTGTCGCATAAAATCCGTCGACCGGTTCCTTGGTCGAATCGAAGTAGAAATCGGAACGCGAGTGACCTCCGCTTTATATTCCGCGTTGCGAGCGCTGATGCAAGCGTTAGCTAGGTGTTCGGCCTCTCCTCGCTTCTCACCCTTGGGAGCCGAGATCTCCGTCCGTCCATCGAGCGAAACTGCAACGGGCAAACATAAACCGACTCTGATCCTCATCACTCTCCGGCTTGTTCGCAGGGTTTTATTCGCGTGTTGAACCGACTACACGGACGGACAGCTGAATCAGACATTGTTATACATCGCTGGCGTCGGCCGGTTGTAAACGTCTTGTCCGAGTAATATCGAGAACATGGAAATGTGCGCAAGTTTCGTACTGCCGCTCGCCGTTTCTCTGTTTACCGGCTTCGCGCGTCGACTTTACCACTCGTATCTGTTCGAACTTCCAGATCCTATCGCAGGGCTTTCGACTTTGTAATTGTTTCGAATTTGGTAACCGCGCTTGGTATCAGCGCGAGTTGACCAGCTTCGTAACGTTGGAAGTAGTTTTTCACCAGAGAAGGACTCAGGGCGTTGATGAGCTTTCTTGTTGGTGACGCGGGAATTTTGTACGATTAGTTCGGTGGGTGTAAAGCGACCTAAATTTTGTAAAAAAAATTGCTAAATGTACACGAAGGTTTCGTGTTTAGATTCTGGAATGTCTAAATACGGTGTGCTAAGTTTAGACAGTTAAATGTCGTTGTCGGTATTGTTTAATCGATCAGTGGACGTTTCACCTCGGTGATGATTTGGAGGAATTTCTTTCTCAGTTTTAATCAAGCCTGTGAACATCCCGCGAAGCTACTACGTGTATCTTGTAATCGTCTGTGATGAAAAAGACTTTTGTACATTATTGGTAAGCAATATAATCGGGCTCGAGCGTGTGGCGATAAAAATAGACAATTATCACGTTGATTTCGAAAGCGACAATGTGTACGTGATACAAAAACGCCACAATTGTCCTTGAACTATATCGCAGCAACTCTTATCTATAACATAAGGATTATTTTCTAAAGAATAACTTCCATCACAGTCACGAATCACGCGATCTTGTCAAACGACGTTCCTGCTAGACATTGCAGCTGGATGAAGGAAAACAGCGACTCTACGGATAAATCGATAGAACAGCCTTGTTATTACAAGCCAGTGGTACGTCAAATTCACAAATTACCGTCAGATTCCAAAAGTAATCAAAGCTCGGCCTCGATGTTTTTTCGATCTGCAACGAACGATAACACCGTTGTCAAAAAAGTTTCCGGTCAAAAAAAGAAAAAGAGAAGAGGAGGATAACGAGGATCGTGCAGTGCTCAGTTTTCAGTCGTGGCTCAGAGCGAAAAGGGTTGATTTACCGCGCGATGGGTTCGCTTTGAGAGGAAATCGACACGCGTCAACGTGTTCAGCCGCGTAATACTGATCAGAGATCGAATAACCGCGTTTAGGTGAGCGTCAAATTTAATCGCGACGCGAGCACTCGCAGCGCTACACCTCGAAAATCCATTATACCCTTATTCCGTGGCGTACACTCGTGCCCCAGGAACGGTTAGCGAACGAATAAAAAAAAAGAAGAGAGAAAAATAAAAAAAACGGAAAAAATGGAAAAAAGAGAGACGCGAAAGGAGTGGAACGAGCGCGAAAAACACTCGCGAATTATGCCGCGATGCAAAATGCGCGGTTCACCGCGCATAATTACGAGTGCACGACACACCGAGAACCGGAGTTCTGGAATTATTGCAGGGTCGAAACGAGTGCAACCGCGCGCGTCTCTGTACGAGAGAGGCAAAAACACGACGGGGAAGACGAGAAGTTCGAGGGAAAGAGAGAGAGAGAGAGAGAGAGAGAGGAGCGAATAGACAGAAGGGGAAGGAGTTATGGAGGGGCGTAAGCGACGAGGAAAGTAGGAAAATAATAATATTCAAGGCTTTTGAATTCCCGAACAATTAGCTGCGGGGCA
Organism: Bombus superbus; assembly: GCA_014737385.1. Taxonomy (NCBI): domain Eukaryota; kingdom Metazoa; phylum Arthropoda; class Insecta; order Hymenoptera; family Apidae; genus Bombus; species Bombus superbus. Next base: position 91,387 of record JACXIK010000058.1, read on the forward strand.
CTCGTAAGGCCAAACAGTTTAAATCTAATAACGCCGCCACAACTCTCGTATCTTGCTGCTTGCATCTTATTATCATCACCCCTGTCCGCTCGACAGCACCGCGCCACCCCTCTTGTCGTTTGTTATCCCGATCCTGAGAGCCACTTTGTCTTACTCTCGAACAGTCGTTTCGTTTACTCGGGATCGTTCGAGAAATCGTGACCGTAGAAAGTTCCGTGTAATCGTCATTTGGAACGATCTCGATTGCCGCTTAATGGGCAGTTAAAAGGAAACCGAATATTAATAAACGCGAGTTCATTCTGTATTGTTTCACGGTTCTCTTGTCTTTTCCGTCATTTTGTGTATCAACGTGGGTATCTGGATTTATAGCGGTAAAGCATAAAGCTTCTTTCATAATGACAAACGGCGATAGAAAAAAAAAGAACGGAAAAGGGCATCTCGTGATTGCAAGGGATAAAGTTTCGTTGGTAGAAAAAGCGAAATATGGCGAAAAACGCGAGTATGGGAAACGGGTGACGGGGAATAAATAAACAAACAAGAAACACAGCGCTGATATCTGGGAGAAAGAAAAAAAAAAAAGATCCGTGCCAATGACAGTTCTGACACAGGATCGCGGATTCAATAATCCGCTGCTATTGAATGGCGAAAGCTGAAAATAAATACGCGAAGCTTTCTATCGATCGAAGTGGGCTTTGTCGAGCCACGATCCTTGCCTCGAGTAACACGTGCTCGGAAATGTCGAAAAGTGAACGTTAAAAGAGGCCGCTTAAAATGTCATCCAATTTGAAGGGTCTCCGCCGGGGTGACAAGAGAATCATTCTGTCGTGTAACTCATTGACCAGGTCGCCCGAACGATCGTTATTCTCATTTTTCTTTTTTTTTTCCCTTTTTTCGGATCCTGGCTTTTCATTTGCGCGCAACAGTTAATCGTTGTTGCATCGAGAGCCGAGAGAAACGCGTAGAAAATAATTTTGTCGGTCGTTTCGATTTTTTCCTTTTTACACTTTATTTCTGTGTTTTGGTATCCGGAAAATTGTCCAATAATTTTCCTACGAAAAATCGCAATCCCCTTGTTTTTACTAGTTTTTACCAAGCACACGTAAAATATTCGTGATACTTGGAAAAAAGCTCGGTTCACTTTTTTCTTCGTTGCACGACCTAGAATTTTCTGAATATTCGAGGAAAGAAAATTCCGTCTGAATTTCCACGAAAGATTTCCTCCTGTGGAGAACGTGAAATCGGCTCGAAATTCTCCAAGTAACAAATCGCGACGTTTCGTCGCAAACGAACCAGCCGCAAATTGGCAGCATCGTTGAGGCAGTGACAGCGATGACAAATGTTCCAGATACATCTCGCCGAACGCGTTCTCGATGATCGATGTCGTGGCACGGTCAGCCGACTACCGTAGTGATCCTCGTACAGTTTGCCATCTCCATAGCTGGTGATCTGCTCCTTCGTTGTTGAATTAGAATCGCGGGGTTAGCTGGCGGCCGTGGTTAGAGCGTGTCTCCAGGCGATGAGGAGAGTGAGAAATTAGGGAAGGTTTAACATTGGCCACAGCGCGGCGGGCCGCGCTCTAAGTGATCATGGATTAGCTGCAGGAGGAAATGTAGCGGCGGGGTAACGGGGCCAAGTGCCGGGGCAGTGCTTGGCAAAACCATGCGCCAGCCAACTAATTACTATGGCACGGGCCACCGACGCGACGCGACGCGACGGCGCGGTGGTTAGAGCTGGTCCGCCAGCTTCGCTCGTGATCGTTACGGCCATCCGGCTGCGAACGGTGAAATTCCGAGCGTTTGCCAGCTCGCCAGCCCCCAACTCAATGATGCTGTACTCGCGCTCATTACCGGATGTAGCTAATGGAAGAAGTTTAAATCGACGTTACGTTCCGCTAACGCACCGGCCACCGAATCAATTCGCGTGTACTTACGTCCGCTTCGCTTACGAACTCTTTCTCGAGTGTTGGAACGGAAGCATAAACTACCACGGAAGATGGTAGTAGTGTAGCGTGGTGGATCGAGTGGTCGGCATATAGCCTGGCTCTGATGGTAGTTGAAAAGAAAAAAAGAGAAAAAAGAAGAGAGAGGGAGAGAGAGAGAGAGAAAAAAAATGTTGAGCCAGCGGTGCCTCGTTAATGCGATAACGTTCCGCTTTCGCCGAGTGCATTTCTGGTCAGAGGAGAAGGCGCCATTTGCGCACTCGCGTTACGCGCATAGAGCGAAACAAAAGGCTGCGTGGGAGAATGCCACGAGCGGCGGAATAAAAGTAAAGGTCGTGGTATATCGCGTTGTTTCGCGTCGTTCCACGTTCCAGTGTATTTACGTATATAAAAGACAGGTTACGTGTTCGGGAACACGTGCGAGCTACGGCCGATTCGCGTGCTCCGCACGTTTCGAATCCCCAAACAGATAATCAGCCGGTAAATCGAGAGCGTGCAATCTCTTCGCAAATAGGTGTCAGACAAGGTCTTGAAACTATGGGTGCCAAAAGGGGATGAGATGGAGGGTGAATCTAAGAGAAAGATTATTGTCGCTTATTCGAGGAGAAGGGAAAATGACTGGGAGGGTGGTAATTAACCAGCTCCGGGTACTCTTCGGTCTCTGACACGAAGGCCTCTCCTCAAAAGATGTTTACGCTGTGAGAGGATGCTTTAATCGAGTTGAAGAGACGAGTCGAGTAACCCAATTAACTCTCTCTTCCGTTACTTCCACGCTATGCTTCTGTGCACCCGCCTTCGCTCACCTCTTAGACACTCTCTTTCTCTTTTCTTTCGGCAAACGCATTTGGCGCATTCACCTCTCTGTCCCATCAACTTCCGTCATTCGGTTTGCATTTCGCTCTTGAGAGCATAAATGTCAACCGACCGCACGACGAAGCCGCTTTCCCACGGGGGAAAAAACATTTTCCTTGACTAACAGCTGCTAGAATACCCTGGGACAGAGATTTCGCTTGACGCTAACGTGACCAGTGACGGGAATAATTAATTTTCCTAATTGAAGTCTGTACCTTTCTGCCTCGGGCCAACCGGTTGCGTTGCTCCTCAGGGAGGAACAGTCTTCGACCAAGTTTCATTCGTGTCAGTCACGCGGTTTCAAGCTCGGTACTACTTTTCTTATCGATATAACGCGATCTTTAATTTCTGTTGGACGCGTACTTTTTGTCACGTGGATTTCAAAATCACCGCACGAGCCAGTTATTAGACATGCTATCTTTGCGTCTTTCATCGATGAAAGTCAAGTATGGTCAACCGATATCGTCGAGCAAAGAATCACTTTCCTCGGTGTTACACCGCAAATTACAGTGTTCTGTACATATATTTACACGTCAAACAAAGTTACGCGGCTAGAAGAGAGAAATGCAAGAAGATACCTTCCTACCGTCGTCGCTTGACATAGATCGCCGAACAAACATTTTACGAACTCGTATTTTCCGTATTACCATATATTCAACATATTATCGATACAAAAACAGTGTATATTAATCAACTCGCTCGTTCTCTAACAATGTACGAATGATTCAACAAGTGTTTAAAGAAACACCTCCGTGGCGTAAGTTGGATGATCGAAGCAAAAACATCGCACGAAAGAACGTTATCTCTGTGAACAGCGTTGACTCTGATAGTTATAATTTATAGGTTCATCTTTTGGTTGAAATATTTTCCGCATCAGCGTCCTCGATCGACTTTGCCATTTCCATCCAAAGAATTTTCTCGAAAAGATCGTCATGGCCACTTTGCGTCTGACGCGCAGCTCGGTTGTACACGAATACGATGCTCGAGCATGTTCTCTGCTTCTGGCTCGTAAACGTCACATTGTCGTGGCGCGCGTAATTTTCGGCCGCAATTGCGCGTAGTCGAAAGTACGCGTGATAGTTGAAATGGAGGTGAACGCGTCAAGTCGACGCGAAAGTAAAAAGACGCGAGTCTATAATTGATCGTAAATTATTTACGTTATCGTAAAACGTCGAAAAAGAAAATGCGATAAACGAGTCGCTTGCGTTACTGCAAAACTGTTGATATGCATGAAATTCGAGATTCGATCGAAATTCATAAGTAGGTATTTTAATCCGAAGGTTGAACGATTGCGTTCTGGCCACATTGGATCACGATCGAAGAGGACAAAACGACTATTTTAAATCTTGTTTTCGTTCGCACAGGGTACGGGTAAATGTTGTGCATTTTAGGGAGTATAAAGCGATACAGATGTAATGCGATTTATCCGACCACTACGGTCGGTTTTGTGAAAAAATAATTTTTATGAAAATTCATTTTCCCTGCGTTTTAAACGCTCGAAATTACGGACACTCTTTTTTTCTCGCCGAATTTTTCTGACTATTTCTCTGGCCGAAAAAACGGCTTACTTCGAGCATACGCTCTTTTTAAATATTATAACCGCTTAACAGATATTGATACGAACATTGGTTTCCGTGAATTTAACACTCTCGTTTATGTGAAAGCAAATTTTAGTTTAAATCTGTTATACGAAGCACAGTTTTATATCCTATCTTTTTATCGTTGAACGTGCACATTTTCGAATCGTCTGGTCAAAGTTTCCGTCACAGAAAAAGCTCTCCACGTCCGAACAGTTCACCGATTATTTGTCAAACAATTTCTGGCACAATTGTTGGAACCATAGAATTACTTTTTGTCTGACAGACTCGCTTAAGGTGACAAAGGCATCGGAAAATCAAAAAACCAGAATTACTGAAACTTTTCCTTTGGATACATTTGATTTGTAGACGTTTTGCATAATTCTCTCGCATCCGAATATTATTCGTCCGCTTCTAACGATAAAAGGATCCAAAAGCCTTTTTCACGACTCAGCTGGTTCCTTTCTTTCCAAACGCGAATTTCTCTTCGCAATTGCCAAAAGTAAACAAAGAGTTGGACCATCGTTTATAGCAAGGCAGAATGTCACGCAGTGTACAGAGAAATTTCAACTGCAAATAATTTTCAAATTAAAGCAGAAGCGAACTGGTCGTAACAGAAATGTTTAACAATGAAACGGAAATTAAACGGCGAGCTGGTTGAAATCTTTAAAGCAACGGTAATACAATAATTGGTCATGGCAAACAGAAACGGTTGTGTAATGCGATTTTAATTGCAAATAAACGGTCGCTAACGATAATTTTTTCCCAGGATGGAACATCGCGACGCAATAATTTCTTCTTGGAACGCATTTAATTACAAAAATACATAAAACAGGATTTCAGCTCCGTAAACGCTGCCTCGTGTCATATATACAAGTAGAAAGCGTATTAAAATTAACTCCCTAACAGTTTTTCAATCGTCTAATGGAATTAAACGTAGCTTTGTGCAATGGATTAACGATGGAGATCCGCGGTGGAAACAAAGCCGCGAGTATTGTATTTCTTTTTCTGTTTTCAAATTACGTTATATGTATAATTAAATAGATTACATTACGAATTGAAGTTTCAGCCGTAAATGAGGGAAAATCCGGGAAAATTGAGTCCTGGCAATCGAATTATTTTACCCGGTCGTACTATATCGCGTTTTAAGAATCCTACTCGCGGCTCAATCCGTGACACACTTCCCTCCCCCTCACCCCTCCCCCGACGTAATAACGAAGTAAACGTGATAACAGCACTACTACCGAGGAAGTCGCGCCGCGTAATTATTCGCAAGTCTCTGTGCGTGAGGGAATTGGCCGCACGATCGTTAAGGGTAATCGACTGTTTGCAGTAAAGCAGCGCGCGAATCTTGATAACGTCCTCCCGTATATAACGAAACAGCCTCGTAGACCTCGATACTTTCTCGTAACCTGATATTATCATTTGGTACGTCGGGAAATTGAATGAAAGTGTCTGCAATTTCGAGTGTACGCGAATGAAATGCGTCGTGTAGCGCGACCATAGAAAGGAAGGGGCAAAGGGTTGCCGCGGCTTAACCGAATTGCAGGTAAATCGACTACGAGCGTAACGCGGTTACGTTCGTTCGAGTTTATTATCTTGTCTTAGATCTCTTGTCTTAGAGTTGTCTTAGATCGCACTACTCGTTCATTGAACTCATTCGAGGCCGCTGTTTAGCTTAAAAGATCATTTTCGGGAATCAACGCAGTTATATCGGTCTTGGTTGTTGATAACTCGTATTCTTTCTTCTTTATCTTGGAACCACCGTCACTTTTGAATCTCACGTATTCTCTGCAGTACTTGCTTGTTCTTTACTTTTCGACTGCTTCTTCACTGATAATGATAACGAATTTCTTCGTGCGGAGAGATCATACTTGACGATCTCGCGAGACGAGGGTTTGCATTTGAGGATATTAATAGGAAAATTAATAGGGATAAAAAGGAAATTCACAAGGTGGAAAAGTTGTCTGTAAAGCTAACATCGTTTGACATCATGACCGTAACTACTTGGTAATCGTTATACTTAGCTGCTATTCAGATTATCGCTGATTATACGAAGAATTATGATTACGCGAGCGTCTCCTACACGAGAGATTTGTACGCCGCAGCGCATAGACACGTTCTTTCATTAACACGCCCGGAACAAGCCCTAGAGATCCAATCGAAAGCTTTAAATAACAAGCGTACGATTAACATTAAACCGCATTTCGCTAACCCACTTATCTAAATTTAATCTCAGCGTAACCTGTAATTTACCCCGACCACGCATCACCATAACTTCCCACCGATACTTACACAAAAACTCGCGACTCCGGCACACTGCTCGTTCCTTTCTTCCTTTACAGTTCCATGGCTCGCCCTTCGCGTTCGTTCGCCGTATCCAAGCCCGCTGGAATCATTCGACGAACGCTCTTTCCATCCGGGTACGAATCACGCGGTCCGGCGAGTGGCTACGATAACGTTGAACGGTAATTAACGCGTATAATCGAGGCAGCGTTTCATTCATTCTTCACGACTTGTACGCCTGTATGCATACCGAAACACGTATACGTTTGCGGTTCGATCGATCTCGATCACGAGTGTCGCGTGGTCACGTCACGTTACAACCGGCCTCTTTTGTGTATAATGAGCTGTCGATACTGACCCGCATTCAGAGGGAGGAAAATCAGAGAGGGTTTAGTTCCAATGTAGATGTGCGATGTGACGTCGCGTCATTCGACAGCTTTAAGCTCGATGCGGATAGAACGCCGCTGCGATTACGCAGTGAAGCTGTTATATGGGATTTAGCTGGGGTATATTTCTACTAGCGAGGTTGTATGCGCGGGTACACTGCATTATTAAAAATATAAATCTGGTGAAACGCGTATAGCGTCATTGTCGCGAGATCTTAACTACGTCGTATTACTGCTCGTGCGCAATGGGCCTTAGGCTCGGTGCGCGGGGAACGATGGCGACTTTACATCGCGACTTTACATAAGCGATTCTATAGCTGTTCGATAGATTCGCGTGCCGACGCCATGTCGTCGCGATATTAAAAGTATCGCTTCGCCAAGTTGCACGGTATATCAGCGACGCAAATTTACAACGACGTTATGCGGCCCATCCACAACGAACTCTGTATCTCCAATTGCGCGATCTCTCGCAACCGTATGCGTTGCATTGCATTAAGCTTTTACGTCAGAGAAACGGTTATATGGCGAATGATCGAAGCGCGAGTAGCAGAGCTAGTGGCAGCCGTGTTGCGATCCGGATGTCGTGCAGATAGCATGCATTAAGGGGCCGCGTAATCTTGGCATCGGATGAAACGAGAGAATAATGTCGCTCGGTAAGTGCCGGCTAAAGGGCTTGCTCGTAATTACTGTAAAAACGATATGATTATAGGAGAAGGCTGGCCTGCCGCGTAATTGCATTACCCGCTCCGTGATCGCCAACTCTGCCGGCTTTTCGACACACGCGCAGCTCGACCGTACACCTACGCATGAAATAATCGTCCGGTGGTGCACGTGCCCTCTCTGCTGCCCTTCTTTTCCATCGTTGTCCCTGTACGTGTGTATATACAGATATACGGATATACGGACATACGGACATACGGACATACTTTATACACGTGTGTATATAGAGCTACGTGTTTGTGTGCATGAGCGGGCATTAAAGCCAGCGAGCGCTCGGTGGCGGCCGGCGGGTGCCGGGGGATAGCGATTTGTAGCTGCGCCGGAGTTATGGCCAATAAACTACGCACGCGAATATAACGGGTGGAGTGCGCGGAGAGAAAAAGAGAGGGAAGTATATAGGGAACGTGAGGCGGGAGGGCGAAGAGAATGAACCGAGGACTCTCCCTCTTTCTCCGTCTTTTGTACGATATGACGACTAAGGGTGGAAGAGAAGGAGGATTACAGCCGAGCCGCAATAAATGAATATTTAATCTATCTTCTTGCGTGGATGTAACTAATTTGAAGGCATCGCGCGAGAACGGTCGGCCTCTTAAGCGGCGTACTAAATCTCGAAAGTTCGTACCCTCGAAGGGTTGCTTTGCTGCCAGGGACGTACTCGACGCTAGTGTCGTCGTCGATCAACGTTTCCTCGGTGCTGCCCTGGTGGGAACATTCATTCGTATTCCGTGTGGCGGTCTGCTGCGCGGTCGTTTGCTATGAAACTCGGGCCTTACCCGGTTCCTATTGTTCTTTTCGATCATATTCAACGGCGGAGCATTGTCCTTAAACTTGGTATTAATTATCGTGTCGTTAACCAGATACATTGTCCGAGTTAACCTGCTTCGTTTCTGAATAAATAAAGTTGCGGACGGAAACAATGGCGGAACAATGAAGGTAGATATCGCTTTTTACGACGACCAGCAGAGACACGCCGCGCAGTTTCCGTTTCTTTCGCGCGGAGATTCTCCACCAGCGCTGCTGGAATTTCGCGGAAAAATCTTTGCGACGCGGACTCGACGACGGGACGAGAAAGAGTAACAATTAACGAAGGGAAAAGGGGCAGAGAAGGAGAGGATGGACGTAACAGAGAAGAAGAGTGGAACATCTTTATCAACGTTCGTGTATTAATTCGTCGAGGTGCGTGTAACGAACGAGGGATAGAACGCGAGCGGATAGAATTGCTTTAGCAAATATTCACAATCGTTAAATTTCCTGGAATAACTCGGTACGTGTTAATAGAAAGGGAAGCTTATCTTTTCCCGGGCGGTCATTAACGAGTCTCGTCGCATCTGACGCTTGAACGGTTGCCCGACGAGCTTGATGACAAAAAAAGTAAAATAAAATAATATTCCCCTTAATGGCGCTTAAGTAAAACGCTGGTCGGTCCAAACGAATTGCACCTTGCCCTCTGCCCCTTCGTTCGCACCCGGAAAGTATTTGCACCGGAGAAGAGCGAGCGAGCGAGCGAGCGAGTGAGTGAGAGAGAGAGTCGTGAATTCTATCGCTCCGGAAAGACGACCATATCGAACTAGACCAGGCAACGAGTTTATCGCTCGACAATGAATTTCGCTTAATAATCGTAATCGTTGCCCGTAAACGCGAACTCCGAGATCCATGCCTAATCAAAATGTCTCTCGTGAACCGAGGGATGATATTCATTCCGTCCTCTTGAAAATATTCTTTCACCGTTCAAAGAAACGAGTCGAGAAATTGAGAAACGCAAATATCTCTTTGGCTATTGCGGTTATTTTATAGAATCACTGTGTCGTGGTAATTGGAAAGTTTCCTGGCCCGTTCCGCGAGAACCTTCTTGGCAAAGAGAGGAACTGAATACGATATCGCGTAATTATTGTGCGGTTTCGGACGTGGAAACTGCGCTGGTTTCTTCCTTTGAAGGCTGCCGGAAGTAATCAGAATCTCGAACACGGTTTGTCTAATAACTCGTGCGCCAAAAGGCACGGGACTGGCTGGTGCTTCATTAAGCCTCTCGAAAACTTGCCAGCTGATTAAGACGGATGCTATGCTTGCGTGGATTATGTTGTTTAGAGCCATTGGACAGCAACTGGGAACGTTTCGTATGACGGGTCGTGGTTTGGGATATTACTAGTCTTAGGTATCAGTTTTACGTGGTTTCAAGTAGTTTTACTCATTCGATAAATCAAGATCTCAAGACCGATTTTCGGCCGATAGACGCGGTAGCGACGTTGTTTCTACGTCAAATTTAGATTATCTGTGAAATCTGATTATCATAGACCGGTTGTTCTTCTTGCAATAATTTTATAATGACGTCTTTATCGTAAGGTGAGCTTCGTAATTGTATTTTTCGTATTTTTTTCTTTCAATTTGCTTGCCCCTTCGTTGCAACATCCGTCGCCACTGTTATTGTACGTCAATCTTTCCCTTCTCCGCCCGTAATTCCTTGACCGTATACGCGACGGAAAAATTAAAAGGTTAATATAAAGACTTTATAAGCTTATGAATTTTCTACCGCGACACAACAGAGCTGCCGGTTACAAGCTTTTGAATTCCGTTTTATAGAATTTTAGTAAAGGAGGGGGGGGGGAGGGGCGTATTTCAGGAAAGACCGTCTCTTTCAAAAGATTATTCGGATAGCGGAAACCTGAATAGGTGTTCTTTCGCTTCGGATAATACTTTAAAAAAGGTATTCCGATATTAATAGAAAGGACTAACGAAACAAGCCTTGTTTGTCAATTAATTTTGATTCTTTTTAAAAATCTAACGAAAACTTCATTTGTCCGAATATAATCGGACGATGAAGATTCCTCGATCAGCGTAACTCTTAAGCGTTATTCGAAGTGTTTTTCTCTTAAGGGACAGGAGCTATTCGTCTTCCGAAGGAAACCGAAGTTTTCTTCGCCACGTTTCCCCATACCACCCAACTCTCCATTCTTTTTTCTCCCGACTGCTTTTCATTGCTCCGACACGATCGGTGTTTTTTCCCGTGCAAATCCCACTGTAGAGAAAGAAGTGGCAGTGGCAGAGTAAAATTTTATTGACCTACGAACCTGGAGAGCCGGTATCGCGGCTGTAGAGACGAAGGAAAAGGATACTTGGGCGATTGAAAGCTCGCTGTGTAGCGAACGACCGAGTCTCGATATTATGCATTATGTATAGGCCTATGCAACGGCACTTGCACTTTGGCACGCAAACCAGCTTGACGTACAGGCGATCGACAATTTCGCAACGCAGACTTGCCAACTTTCCAATCTCTGATCGGACCGATTTTAAGGAAATATCGCTCTTATCTGTTTTGATGCAAATATATATGAAGAGTACGTACGAAGAATACGATAAGTCACTTTCACCGTGTTTTGCGGACAAGCAATTTTACAATTCAATACGTGTATTCGTACGTATATATATATTTCGCGTACAATATAATTTACTTTTTAGAGAAACGAAGGGGGCGCGTGAAAAGGAAATAGGAGATTCTTAAATAGAAAAAGTATTTATATTCTGGAAATGGGAAATCTACACGACACGAGTTAAGTCGTCTTTCATAGTTAACGAGTTAATCTAGACCGAATTTCAGTTGCTTCCTATATGCTAAATTCTCGAAAATTTGTTTTAAGCTGCGCGTATTCTCACGAGAAATTGATAGCACGTGTATATATGTATTTTCATTTTAATCCAAACAACGCGCAACCCGTTCTCGCATCTAAATATTCGCTCGACATACAGTTCCCGTCTACAATTGCTCTATTTATAGATTGTTCCAATATATTTCCAGTTCTCGTTGGGCTGCATGCACAGTATCGATGGTGCACCAGTCTCCTTTCACTGGGAAGCGTAATTGATTTCCGTGAAAAGAAACGCCGTGTTGCCTGCACGGTAGCTGGCTCCCTATGAAATTCAAATTCGCCGTGCGCTTAATTTTCCCGGCATTTTCGAGTAGAATAATCAACATTTTCAGAAGCACTATGCAAAGTAGCTCGCTCGTAATCTCGTGGCGCGCGAAATTCGCTCGGTCTTGAGCGATACAAGAATGGAACACGATTCCGGGGTTACGCGTTTTCATATTTTTCATCTCTTTCATCTCTTTCTTCTTCTACCTGTTCCTCCCTTTGCGTCTCATTTCGTTTTTTCCCTCCATCGAACGTGGAATTCACTTTCGTCAGTTATGAAAGATTTCCTCGCTGAATCGGTCGCGTTTTCGCGAGCTGCTGCATCCGAGAGCTATCCTGCAGGCGTATTCTTGACGGTCGAAGAAGAACGCGTGCCCCTCCCGCGGCAGGGAAAGTTTCTACTAAGTACGGTTAAATAAATCAACGGCGCATTGCGTGCAAGCGTTAAAACGAGTTTTTAATTTAAACGTATCCCGGCGCAAATACGTAATTTCCATGATTTAGCGGTGTTCCTCTTTTTTCTCCCCTTTCTTTTCTTTCCTTTCCTCCTCCCCCGCGCTCTTTTTTCCTTTATCCCGTTGAATAAAATTAAAAACGAATCTTTACACAGGGAGAAGGAGCCGTCGCTCGTCCAGGATATTTAGGATAATGGAAAACGGGCAACGGCTAGGTGTTACACTCATAGACGATTACTTAAAACTTTCAGGCGATTACCCTTGCAACGTGTTCACAACGTTGTAATGTTCCACTTCAACTACCGGCTACACTTTCATTTCGCGGTAGATACAAACGGAGAAAGAGGCACTGAAACGGACGAGCAAAGAAAAATCGTTCGAGAAGTCGTACAATTATTTGTGCCATCGATGACAGTCTCTACGACGTTGCTCCACAAAATTCTTCTCTTTTTCGTACGAGGATGGGACAAAAACTTGCAGCGAACCCGAAACACACTCCGCGCAAACGAACACGATGTGTCCCGACCTGTCACCGTGGCGCGGAGAAAACTGTACAAAGGCCGCGTTAACGGGTGGTCGGAAACACAGTTCGCTCGTAACCCAATCGCTCTACTTGCGTCGGCGGAGGAACGACGCGGGCGGCACGGTATAACCGTAGCCGCGGAGAAAAAGAAGAAACGAAACGGGCACGTGTCCAGCCGGCAACGGTAATTTGCAGTTACATAGAGATCGAACAATAGTCGGAGCAATGGCCGTGCATGGATTTCTAACGGTCTAACGCGGCACCGAAACGCGAAATGTTAAGCTATTTCTCCGACTGATTTCAATTTCAAATTAACGCGTTCCCCATGCAAATTAACGCGGATCGCTGCTGCGTCAATATTCATCGCCGACCGTAAGCGGGTTAGGGATTTTTCTCCGCGCTCAACGACCCTATAACCTCTCGCCGATCGTCTGTCTCCTATCTTTTCGATTTTCTATCTCTACGTTTCACGGGCAACACACGGTCGGTCACCAGCTTCAACGAAATATCATATCGTCTGAAGTTGTGCTTGCGAAGTAAGCCGGCGATTCGCGCGACCGGCTTAATTACCATCGAGATTGACTCGAGACAACTGTAATTAAGAGGAACCTTGGGCTTTGAGGTCTTAGCAGCCAGGTCGGAGGAGGACGAATAGACGGTCGAATCGAGCCGGTACGATGACGAGAACGAGATGATAGAGGAGGAGTTGAAAGGGTGGAAACACGACATGGTTAGAGGGAAGAAGATGGAACCGCAAAGACGAATACCAACAGAGTACAGAGAGATCCGCTGACTTATTTGCATGTAATGGCTCGAGTCTGACTCGATAACGAGATCCATCGTTGATCGTCCCATGATCGGAGCTTCAAATTTACCAGCTCTTATTTCGGTCGCTTGGTTCTCTTCTTCGTTGTTGATACGAATCTTCGCGTACTTATGTTCGAAATAGAATTAGCCAACGAGTTGCTAATATAATCGTGCGATTTAACCTTTTGGACAAGGCAGAGAGCGTGGCATCGTACTTTGAATTTGACCTCTTTGCTCCTTATTTTATTTATTATGTACGATTATCCGAGGATTGGCGCGTTTGGACGATTCCACCTAACGACAGAGGATCAGCGAGAGTCTAAGATCAAGAACGATTCATTATGGTGACCAACTGCGTTTAAACCAGCGCGCTTTTCATCCCGGATGTCGAGATCTCCAGGACCAAATCCGATTTAACCTTTTTGCGCCTTTCATCCTCTTCCTCTCCCTCTCCCTCTCCTTCTCCCTCTCCCTCTCCCTCTCGCTCTCCTCCCGACTTGCTCCATCGTTTAAAACACGCGCTTACAAAAAAGCGAAGAAGTTAAAAAGCCGAAGAAGTCGAGCGGGGCAAAAGAGAAACGGAAATCTGCATGAAGTCAAGGCTTTAAGTGGGTCTAGAACGAAATTCATCGCGGGAATCGAGAGGTAAAGACGGAGAGAGAGGGCGAACGAGGCGATGGTCGAACTCAAAGAAACTCCTGATTCTCTCAGAGGAAGAACACACGGCTTCCGACTTTTTGATTTACCATCCACCATTCTCCTTCGTACTTTCCTCTAATCGTGTTTCCGCGCCTTTTTGTTTCATCCCTGCCTTTTCGTTCTTTGCTCCCTCTCGTCCTCGTCGCCTTCGACTTTCCCCCAGTTGATTCCACTAGTTCGTAGTTTTCGCGTGGAACGTGACGTCGTCGATCTCTCCGACGTAGGGAAACAGAGTGGCAGACGTTGAAAACGTTTCTCACGAATAAGGAAATAATTAGATCGTTCGAGTTCTTTCCCTGGGCGTGTTAATTTGCCTCGTTGGTCGGTACACTCGCGTTCCGTTAACGGCGAATGCGTCGGCTCGTAACTTTTCTCGATGTAGCTTTATTCGATTTTTAGGCCAAACTTTCATTTTAAACAACGATATCGGAGGAAAGGTGCGACAAAGATCCGAGTCTAATATCCAGATCTTAACGACAAATATCCAAATTCTACGTCGGAAAATAACATCCTAGTCAGTTTCTATCGATTCGATCGCTAAGCATAGTTTCTTTCGATCGATGTTGCGTCTCTTGCTCAGCACCGATATCAAACAAACATTGCTCGAAACAAGAATGGAACAAACGAAGTATTCGAACTTCGAATAAGCTGATCCAATAACCCGAGCTATTCCTCTGACCTCGTACGCGTTCCACGAGCCTACCAAACGCCGGTGCCCAATATTTCATCCTCATTTTTCTCTCGAATGCAGACGACAAAAATCAATACCCGAAATCCACGAAAACAAATAAAACGAACAGAGAGAGAGAGAGAGAGAGAGGGGGAAAGAAAGTAAAAAAAATAATTAAACGTAAAAAAGAGAGAAAGAGAAACAAAAAAGTTCTACGAAATTCCCATTGAAACCAATTAACCTCGTGGCTCGCTTTTTTCGGTCGGTAGGGGGCAAATGCGCGTTGTTGGCAAGAGACGTATAGCTTACCCGTTCGGCTGGCGCGAAATGTGCCCGCGTTCAGGACGAGGATAGCGCCTCTAGAAATTCCCGATAACCCAGAATCGAGCATGACGCGGCTTGCTCGTAATAGATGCGCCCAACCCCATCGAAGTATCCAAGTATCGCGTGTACAGCCGCAACCGGAGGCGACGCATTTATGTGGCCTGTATGCGCCCGAGATCGTCGCCGTGACTCGTTCGTGCTCCTCGTTTTCCCGACGATCGCAGCTGCATCGTTTCGCGCTGCTAATCAAGTCTGATAGACGACGCTCGTATTTCATAATATCGAAATTGTCCCGGGGAAATAGTCGGGGAGTTTGCATCCGGAGGTTGCACGCGAGCTCGCGCGTTAATGCATTTTCTAAACGACCCTGGACGATCGTAAAAATTCTGCTATAATACTCCGAGGACGTTGTTTCCGAAGATTCCTTTGAACCGGGGTTCAGGAAAGCTGTATCGCCGTGGGATTCAAAGTCGATGGGTAAATACGGGAAGGGACGACGAAGCAATGGATGTAATTGGCGAGCGGCGTAATTGGGATTTATCTGTTGGAATACAGGGTCGGTGCGTGAGTTTACGGCTTTTCGTTTCTGCGAATAATAGAGGAAGGATGAGTCGTGCATATGGTAATGAACGAAATACGGTGGCGCCGGATGGTGCCTCACAGTTTCTACGAAACATCCTATCCCGTAAATCGAGAATCTATAATATTCGAAAACCATCATTTAGCTGCGGGAGCGTCGAAACGAAACGATCGCGGGAATGGAGGAGGAAGTAGAATTTCGTAACGAGCGAGTAGTACGCGCGAGGCATCCGCAGAATGCTCGTAGAGGGGTTGCCGCGTTATCATGGTGCGCGCATGATTCGCGGTTCGAACGCATTCATAATGGAGTCGATCATCGCGGACTGTATAAATTTCGTCGTCATTAGCCGCATGCATTATATATTCACAGCGAGCGACCGTTTCGACGTCGTAATTCATCAACGCGTACCACGGCCATATTGTCGACCGTAATTCATTCGTATCTTGGCCTCGTACAAACTGTATGCTCGTGTCTCGTTATTTGGAAGATGCTTCGAGGATCGTCTCCTCCACGCGTATTCCATCTTTTCGGCCAATTTTCCGCTTTCCTCCAACCGCCGAACGATAGACTAGAAATCGTTTGCAAATACACACAAAGAAACGAACTTTCTACGTGCAAATCGGTAGTTTTCGGATGCGTCGCGTCGTCTGTAACTTTGGGAAAATATCGGCGTTCGTATTCCACGGGGGATCGTGTCTTGACACACTTTGTATTCAATGGAGCCTCCCGACGGAAACTTCATTCGATATTTATCAACACGTTAGGCGCCTTCGCTCTATCGGGTGGCACGAGTTATCAAAGATAAATTAATTTGTTACCTCCGTAGCTTGATTAGAAGGGTGGAACTGAATCGCGTACAGACAGCTCGGTAAGCCCCGATGCTACGTGCCAGCATGGCGATATAATCATTTTGTGCCGCGTTTCCGTTCTCCACCAGTCGTTCCTTCCCTCTTCCACTGCTGGTGTGCCAGCGCAGCGCAGCCGTTTCATCAACCACCGAAAGAGAGCACTAGACGTTTGGACGTGGATCATCCATCAATTGCGTCTGCGTATCGAATCGTCGATCCGCTGTACGCCTTTCTCTCTCTTTTTCTCTGTTGTTCTATCGTTAACTGGCAAAACCGTGAGCGGATAGGCGTGATCCGTATGACGAGGGAAAAAAATGGGGGAAAAAAACAAAGACACGTATTAGATCCGGTTCAAGTTTGCATCCATTACGCGTTCGCCGCTCTTTCTCTCGTTATAGCGATGAATTCCTACGTAGACACGTAGAAATCGGTCCGGATTGCGCGAAACGCGCCGAATGGACCCTCCGTTGGACCTTTTCTTTTTCTTTCTCCGCGAACATGTAAATGGAAAAATAATTTTGCCCGTTCAATTATTATTTTAATTATTGCTCGATCGATTTGACCCTTTAAATTCATTTGTTTCTAAATATACGAAAATTTCGTTAGCTTCCTGCCAGATACATCTTTCATTTTGTGAACATCGCGGTGACCGCGTCCTCGCTTAGAAGGTTGTAGCCGTCAACAAGGTCGAAGATTGCGAGGAGCTCGCTCGAAGCGAAATTTGTTAGTAGGTGGAACGTGCAAATCCAAAGCGACGAAAAAAAGTCGCGTAGCCATGATCCGTGATGTTTAACGAGTGCATCGTAGAAGAGGATGGCGACTCTTCATAGAAAGCGGCTCCGTGTCACGTAGTCAATAGCCTCTAGGACGCCGGTGGCACGTGACAGCGTCAACGTGTCAACCCCTTTATGCTATATTGCCAAGCATTATGCTACTATATTATCGAACCTTCCTACAACTACAGTTACACGTGCCGCATTTCGGTGCAGTTCTCACGAACCCAGCCCTTGGTGCACGCGTGTATACGTGCACCAAGCCCGGATTTCGATCCAAGCCGGAAACGCGTCACAGCCACACGGACCGATACGTATCTGCCAGCGGTATCGAAAACGATCGCTATCTCAACCGTGTTCTCTGTTCACTTTACTCGAGCGTTGCACCCTTTGACGTTTCTCCAAGGAAGCGACGCGGAACACGTGAATCTTAGAATTTCATCTTTCTTACCCGTACAAAATACGACAGACCCGAGGATGAAAGATTGATTAATCATCGTGAACTTTGATACTGGAAACATCGATATCGGAGTTTAGAAAAATTACAGAACAGGTAGTAGATTAGCATCCTTGCGTTGCTCGTATCTCTTAGGAAGAAATTTTTATAGGAGAAAGTTTTGTAAACTGCTCGAAAGATTTCGTCCCGTGCTTCAACACGAAAATTGAAAGGGTCAGAACATCGCGTAACGATGAAACGAGATTTCGGATATTTTAATACAGAATTAATCCTATTACGCTGAATTTCCTGAAATTTCCGTGTCGACGAAGAAACGCATCCAATTGTTTTAAACGAACTTGTTATAAAATTAAAAGGAACGTTCTAGCGTGTGAACAATTCTTCACGTCGTGTGCTTGTACAACGATATATTTCTCCAAATATTTGAGAAATTTTGTTACAATGGAAAGCGTGATTGGCTTGAGAACGAGTCAAGAATCGTAACAGGGTCGAGCAATCCAAACGGCCTACAAGTTCTTTATTCCAATCCTTCGCTATATAAGCTTACACGCCCCTCCCCTTTCACGAAGGGGAAACAAGAAATGATAAGAGGAGAGTAAATAAGAATCGAAGAAAATTGCAGTACGTCGTTCCACCGCTGCAGTTTCTCAAACTGAATACAAACATTTGAGTAGCCACGGTGTTCACGAGTCCGTCGAATTTATTTGGATTTACAGGGCCGAACGACAATGTTGGCATCGAGGTGACACACGGCACGGCCACAATCGACCGTGTATCGCGATAACAGTGCGACAACTGTATTAATTGAAGCGCTTAACCTTTTTTTCTCAATTATTCACGATACAATCGCGTTAGGTAGCTTGCGTGACGGGAGGGCCGCAAATGCTTCGCACGCGTGAAACCCGCTAAAATATGTAGCCACGCCGTAATGAAGGTATGTTTAATAAATAGCCGTCCGGAATCGCGCTGCTTTCACGGCGTTTCGTGCGTTTCACAGGTGCCAGCGTTCATATATGCTTGCAATAACACGCGTTCCGCCGGAGTATACGTGAGTCTACGCTCACATTCCTCTTCGACTCGTACCGTGTACACAGGTTGAGCGTGTGCGAGGTAAAAAAGTTGGCTGTTAGCGAGAAGGTGCGTACGAGCGGGATAATAAAGTTGCCGGATTGATGCTTTCGAAACTTTTTCCGCGGATAGAAATTTAGAAGGGAACACGTGACACTCGGAGGTTGACCCGTGTACGTGGTTGGTCGTAGAATACGTTGAGCGAGATATCGCGCAGAGTTGCGACCTTTTGCGTTGCTCATATGTATTCGATGGACAGTCTCGTATGAAAGATCGACGCACAACCAATCAATAACTCGTTGTTTCAAGTTGCAAGAAAACAGTCGATACGTTCTTCCATCTGCCGTATCAACTTTTCGAAACGAACCGTTCCTTCGTTTCGCGCGATACAGTCATTACGATGGAAATTGCAAGGAAATCTGTGTTCCGAGTGAATTTCAAGTTTTCGTCCGGACCCGTCCGAGGAATCGGTCTGACGGCATGTTTCGCGGTGTGACGTTCGTAACAGCATCCCTTGTCGATCGTTTCGACGAGAACGGTTCGCAGAGAGGAGAGGGAAGATTCATCTCTTTCGAGCAATTTCTTGTCGGTTACAGTACTTTTACGATTCTCGCGCGGCTGTGTTTCCCCAGGCCCGCGGTCCTATTAAAGCGGCACGGCATCCTCTCTCATCCGTGGAGTACAGCCATTGCGCGCATACATTAAAAATGAATGTCTCTTTGCAGCGTAGCCGGCGGAAAGTAGGCAATGAAGTTTCGCGCATGAGCGGACTGTAATAAAACAGGTATCAGGATGGATAGGCGGCGACGAGAATAGTTTGTTTTTCTCTATCTTCTTCTCTCGGCTAGTTTGGTCGGTAGACACGGTTCGGCTGTTTGCCCCGCGTAAATGGTTTTCCCGCCAACATTATTGTAAGCGGCGTAACGAGAGTGACCGATAAAAATATCGATTCGAATTTAATCCGCGGGAAGGTTACGCTCGGCCGAGCGGAAAATCGGGAAACGCTTCTCCCGCTGGTTTTCCGGCTCCCTCTTATCCATTCTCCGAGCCTCGGAGGAACTCGCACGAACGTAAACGTTTCGGCTTCCATTCGGAATCAGATCGATCATGGAAATTCACCGACCATTGTGCTGCCGTTAATTAAGGGAAAAATTGGCTGGCGTCAAGTTTTTTCGCGTTGCACCGCATCCATCCATTTAACTCGATAGCATATAATGTTATAGATGGTTGATTGTTATAGATTGAATTACCGGGAGAATGAATATCTTTCCGTTTGGTTAATATACGTCGAACAGGAATATCGCGCAAAGGACACCATTACACGTTGATATATTCCTAAATATTTGCCCCGCGATATTTACCAGCAGCCGATTGTTATCCCACTCCACCAGCCATTCATTGTATTCCACACAACCAACCATGCCGCATAGCTTGCTACTCGATCGGGAACCAGTCACGCCCTTGTCGTCGAAGCCTTGGTAAACACTTAGCACGGTTTCCTTCGGAAATCTTTAGCCCGTGGCACAGCGGAAGACTGTCAAAATACCAAAGGATCGATGCTACCCTCGCAGCAGGTAAACGCCACCCCGCTGGTAATCTTTCAGAGCGTTTGCCCCATATTTTTGAGGTGAAACGCAGATGCCGGGTAAAGAATCTTTTTCCTTTTCGTCACGTGGCAAGGGACATCGTACACAGAAGGACGTACGGAAGTCTGATGGTTTCGAGGCGGAAGAGAGAGAGAGAGAGAGAGAGGGAGAGGGAAAGAGAGGGAGAGGGAAAGAGAGAGAGAGAGGGGGGAAACAACGTCGGAATACGAAGGAAAAATCTGTATTGAGGAAAGGGGAGATAGCCCGCGGCTCCTGGCATCAGATATGTATGACATCGTCCTACCAACACGTTTCAGATTCGGATCGTCGGTGTATCGGATTGAGCGGAGCATCCGTGCGTGATTACCAAGCTCCCTCAGGCTTTCCTGATATCCATGCACGCCAACTGATGACCCTGAATGCGCTTCGAGCTTCTACGTTGGTTAACCAGATTGACTACGTTTCTTAGCTAGGATTCGTAGAGTTTTCTATGAAGATTTTTTTCGGGGCTAATTAATCAAATTTCAGATATAGAACACGATTAAAACGATCACCGTATCAGTTACAGGATTGATAAAGGGTTGGAGGGAACTCGCGCGTGACGATCTTGTTCATTTTTTACAGTTACAAGAAGGTCCATATTTCGTATTGTTCTATTAACTCTGTATAATTTATTATTAATACATAATTTATCTGTTCCTAAATGAAACTAGTAAGCATAGCAAATAATAAGAATCTCTGCTATTGCAGTATTGAAAATAGGAACGTGGTATGAATGGTTACGACGAATAAATGAGTTTCGAGTGTTAGCAAAGCCCGAAGAGATTTTCGAGTGAAAGTAACCGAGTGAGTAAATTATTGCGCTGTTTGTCCGAAGCGAGTGAGAAAAGTGGTAAAATCTGCGTGTTCGTACATCGCATGGAAAATATACATGGAACAGTAGTTAATTCGAATCAAAAGTGATAGTCGTAAATTGAATCACACCTGTATCTATATCTATATATTTATTCGTATCTTTATTCATTTCTGAAAGTATCCATTGTATTATATTGGAAAATGCCAATACAATGTATGCTGCCCAAAATAATTAACTACCACGAACAATTTGAATTAACGAGTCAAGCAAATTGAAATAAAGAAATTCTATAAATTTGATAAATTTACGTGTTATTCGTGTGACATTATGACAAAGATCAAATGCAGAAAGAAGACAACAGTGCGGATATAAGTAAAGTGCAAAAAAGATCAAAGTGAGAGGAAAAACGATCCACTAATTGTTTTAATCGGCGTATATAAAAGTCGGAGTATCGCTTCGCAACTTCTCTCGACATCGTATGATTATCATCATTGGCAGATTTTAATCTTCGTCGTAGAGAATATTCTCAGAGCTTGAGGCGTGCGGCCGATCGTTGATCGCTTTCGATAAGCTTCCGCTTTATCTCTATATGGATCCACTGTCACGTATCTGCGGAGCTCGACTTCTTGAAATTACACTTTGCTCACACGCGATACACACAGACCGATGACAGGATGAAGATTCCAGCTTTTGTTCTTCCCTTCGATCCACGCGGCTTGAAAACGTCGATTGTCTCGCAGAACGATATATATCATCGACGAATCTTTATTTCGGTGTACGCGCAATTTCCCGTATGATTTGTGTGACCGAATAAAAAGCCACCCCGTAAACTATAGTTGTCCTCATATATACCGAAGTTTCCGGAGCGTCGCTGGCACTCAGCACCAGTAGCGAACACGTGGTGAATCTAGAGCAAAGAAGAACGTTAATCTTCGTTTCGAAAGAAATGTTCGTAAGAAGTATTCGAGTTTTTCACGCTGATATATACGACACCGACGATACACCGGTTCCGAAACCAGCGATGAAACGGTCTCCTCTCGTACCGTACTACCGGAGAAAAAGTCAAATAGCAACATTAAAACAATGGATCGAGTTTGTTGTCGAGCGGTTACTTCTATACCAGACAAGCTATACTACATGGTACAACATCGCGCAGTATAGTATCAACGGTCAAAGACGAAATTCTTAAAATTAAACGTTCTGTCGAGAGAAGCTAAACGCAACGTGTAATCTCTTGTAAACGATCAATCCCATTTTCCATTATCGCTAAAATGGTCGGCAAGAACAAAGAAATACGCGCGACGCAGTGATTAGTCGTCGAGCAGGGTGCGTGTCTGGCAGACATGAATTCTGCAAGGTTGAATAACGGGTTGGAACTTTGACACCATCGAGCCCGATTTGAAAGTAACACAGGTAGAAGAAAAAACGAGACACGCGTGGTTTGGACGAGTTGAATTAAAAGGACGGAAGACAGCAAGGAAAACAACGATGCACTACAACTGTTGTAGAAAAGATCGAAGATGGATAGGGGAGAAGGGTTAGGGATCGCGAGTCGATCGCGTACGAAAAGAGGACGAAAGTACATATAAAGACCGAGACGTGAAACGAGCCGCGGTCCGTGATTTATATTCATAACTTTAATACGAAGCAAGTTACAGTCATGTCGCCCTGACCCTCTGCCAGCCACATAATTTATGTATTTCTCTTATGTCGACCTTGGAGGAAGCGCGGCCTACGGTGGTGTCGAAATAAAGTCGAGCCACCACGGCCTCTCGTGACACGTCGTCGCCGCTTGAATTATCGAAACACGTGCCTGGCTGCTTTACGAGCGTCTAACATGTAATCGGCAGAGCGGAGAAACATCGTGCCTGTACTCGGTAGAGATTGGAACTGATATTGAAATACATTTCCTCTCTTGATTAGTTAGTTCTTTCGTTTTTTCTTTTTTTGCAGCTCAAAATGATCTGAATATACGATTCCGTGCTGATCAATGGGTATCGCCATTTTTTCATCCGTTGTTTTCAATATTACATTTTATTCTTCGAAAACAATCTTTTGGAAATATTTTAAAAATATATTTCTAATATCGTATAAAAAAAAAACTAGGGTATCCAAAAAAGATAAAAATAGGAAAGACTGAAATAAAATTGAGGTCTAAAAAGATCTGTTACGAAAACTATCGAAATGGCTGGTTTCGAATTTTTTGTTTCTACAATTACTACAAACGTACAGGTGCTTTGAGCGAGATCAGTGTTGACTTTCGTTGAACTGCAAGCATGATTGTACGTGTACCCATTTATTTTCGTCATATTACTTTTAATCCTAACAATCATTCGTACAACCGCCCAGAGATATGTGTTTGGCCATTCTCATTTTATCGGAAATATACGAAATTCAGTCGAAGATTTTTCGCTCCAACATATTGCCATTGCTTCTGTGATATATTTAAATGTTCATGGTGCCTTGTATTCATCGTATATATCGTATTTGTTATGCGTTTATTTACCTGCTAATTATTTAAGATCAAATATACTCGTTACGTATCATTTAATATTAATATTTAATACGATTACAAATATTTGGTACCGCGAGAATGAATGTAGAAAGCGAGCAAAATACGCTTGATTGGAAAATAAAAATACGCGGTAATACTTCTCGTAAGCCACTATAATTCTGTAGATAAGGGAACGTAAAAATACTGCACAAACTGCCACTCTTTTTATATCAGAGCGAACAACCTGAATCAGCTGTTGGTCTGTTCCACGCGTTAAGGACACTCCAGCCTGTCGAAGTCTTTCGTAGTCCATACATTGTGCAGCTTATGCACTATAGGAAGAGCGTCGGGTCTTCGAAGGCATCAAAGGCGAAGGAAAGAAGCAACGGCATCGGTTAAAGGGGCGCGACTGTGTCCGGACCGTGTATAAAACCTTTACGTTCGAAAGTCTGCTCTACATTCAGCTACAGGCAACTCGAGCCGCTGCCGTTTAATTACGGATTCTAAAGCTCCATCGCCTACTGGAGAAACACAGGCGCGTTTGTTTGTCCCGGTCTTACTGCCACTTTTACGACCCACCTTTCGGTGTTTCCGCAATGAAATCGGTCCTCTGTTCTCCTCTCTAGGTTTCCACCTCGCTGGCCGATGGTGCGCTATCGTTTCTCAATGATTCGTCGAGACAGTGGAAATAATAATGCGGAATTATTTCGCGAACGATAGCTCTGTTCGTCGCCTTTTCATTCGCTAATACTAGAACAAACTGTGTTATTCCGCTACTCTGTATTTTATGAACAGTTTCCGGTAGAAACTGGTGATTCGGATCTTCAGTTATTCACTTCGTTTCTGCTAAAGGAAGCAGCAATTCAGAGCGAAACAAATAAATAATTCTGCCGAGTAATATTTAACGATCGCACTCGCTTCTCGTCGATGTTCTCCAGCAATTCCCGATCGATTAAATTTCTAATAAACGAATTTAACCGTTTAAGAGAGTCGTAATCTTGTATATCGTACATATTTGTTAGAATTCTTACAATTTTTATACTAAACGTTATCGAACAACAAAGTGAAACGTCGAAATAATTAAACGCGATTGGGGGAACAACGAAAAAGAAGCTTTTTATAGATTCAGACTCGTTCCTCGTTGGACGAAAATGAAATTTAACATGGTCGGTTCGAGTGGCCGCTTTGTACGACGGTTTCGAGCGGTCGTCGTCGTCAGCGGTCGTGTGATAATTGCGAGGTCGTAGGCCGACGACACTCGAGTATACGGTCGCGCGGGCTTACGAGCACCGACGGAATAAGAAGCGGAAAGCTTTTCATCAAACGGTAGGTGTGGAGCGGAGGAGGGAAATTCCGAGTCGTGCTTAAAACGCACGAGCGAAATGTTTAATTTACCCGCCTTACTGCCGGCTAGTCTCGAGCTTCCGTTTCGAGCCGTGAATATTCGCGAAACTCGGCGCTCGTTAAACAGCCAAGCGTAATCGGGCGATTTGTATAACCTTAATGACGAAGCCACCCTTTCAGCCCGCCCTTCTACCTTTTCGACTCCCTTCTCTCTTCCTTTCTTTCTTTCTCTCGATAACCCCGTGCGACGTTGCACGGCCCAATCCCTCAGCCGCTTCCGTCGATCGAACGACCAAGAACCCGGTCACGGTGGTACTTTATTTTTAATTAACGTAGTTGCCCGCTACCTTGAAGCTTATAATGCAGCCCCGTTCTGCCGGTTTCGGACGGGGTAAAGCATCGAGTAAGAAAGAGAGAAAGAAGAAAGTATGGTAGGTAAGAGGGGAAAATCAAGAGAAGAAGGGGACAGGGAAAGAAAAATTGTTAAGACGTCGACAACGACGCTGGACCGTTTAATCGAAAACTTTACGAGGAATTCAGCGACTTTTTACAAGCGTACGCGCCATAAAACTTCTCCCCCCTTCCCACTCCTCTCATCCCCTGTTTTCTTTTCCCATCCTCTTCTTTTCGATTTTTTCTATTTGTTACTCCCTACGTCTCGTTCGATTCTATTCCGCCTTCGTCCTCGCTCGTCGAAACACCATAGATTATATAATTGAAGTCGGAGAATAAGGACGGGATGCATATCGATGCATAATGCAGACGAGTCGCGTACAAATTCCCGGCTTCTTTATCTCTGTTTCTCATTCTTCGTCGCTCTTGCTCTGTGTCTGCTCGGAGAAAAATATACGAACGCCGCGCATAAAATACGAGTCTTTCAATGTCGTCCTCGGGAGTGCTACTTAGCGGATACTGCGGAAGATCAGTGCCTCGAGTTTCGACTATTTCTTTCATTCTTCCATTCTTTCGTCCCCTTCTGCCTTGGTCTGTCTCGCCGCGTCGACTTCCTTCTACCAATCGACTTCTCTCCTTGTTTCTCCGTCTTTTTTCCATCTTTTGCTCGTGTTCGCTTCACCCTTCCACCCTCCTGCTCGTCCCCGTTTTCCGGTCGAGCTTTTTCCTCGTTTTCCTTCGGTCGAGCTTTCTTAGTACTCCGCGTCGCCAGCACGGGGTAACGCAAATGGCAGAGTGAACTTGACTAAAGTTCAATATGCGGACGGTAACAGGGGGCAAAGGGGGGGGGGCGGCGATGGAACTTTTAAGTTTACAAACTCAGTCGAACTCGTTGCCCGACAGTTGGATTGATTTTAATATCGACTTTGTTCTCGAACTCGACTACTGGCCCGCTACTTTCGCGGCTTCTTTCCTTTTTCCGGCGTTCTACTCCCTGCCCGACCCTTCTTCGTGTCCCATCGTCGCCATCCCAAAGTCGCGCAAGAAGAGAACCGTTGTTTTATTCCATTCGCATTCGCCGGATATCGAAAGTAATCGCCGGCGATTGTCCACCGTACCGTCTACCTACCTACCGTCCGTACAATGTCTTCATTTTCTCTTGCTTTGTCGTAAAAATATTAATCGCGGAACAGAGAACAACAAGGCTCGGCGTCTCTATCGACTCTATCAAAGTCGTGCGAAAGGGACTTTCAATCGGAATTCCACGGGGCAAAAGAGAAGCCGGGTTAACTCAATCTTTTCCCCGCTTTTGCGGCGCAAAGTCGTGTAAACGAATTCCTCGAACGTCGCGACCGAACGTTCGCGGCTCAACGAGTGAGCTATATGGCGGCGGAATTATTTATCGCGTTGCTCTCGTTCGTGAACGGAGAGA
Source organism: Bombus superbus (assembly GCA_014737385.1). NCBI lineage: Eukaryota > Metazoa > Arthropoda > Insecta > Hymenoptera > Apidae > Bombus > Bombus superbus. The sequence goes on from JACXIK010000058.1 coordinate 118,361, forward strand.
AAGGAATTCGTGGAAACAAGAAGAAGAAAAAGGCAGGAGGTGGTCGCGATACCTTTCACCCATCGGAGGTTAATTGAAAACACGGATGAACGTTCACGGATCGCGACGGCTCATCGTCGAACAAAACTCGGGCCGGATCCACGGTCAAACGCTGCACCATGGTTACACCGATTCTCTCTCGTTGTCGCTTGTCGTCGTTCTTTTAATGCGTTATCGATAGCACGTATCGCCGCTTAATAATTCAATTGTCGGCGTTGTTATTGCATACAGAGAGATTTTCGAAGCATCCGCACAAATATTTTATCCACCCTCGAACCCCGCCCCCTCCTTTCCGTAGACCTCTCGACCAACCCCACGGATTTACTGCGCACGCTCGTTACCGGACGTGAAAAACGCGCACGAATCCCTGTAATTCACGGTGTATCTCGCGGAACTGTCGGGCATCGTTGTCGCGATCACCGTGGATATATCTCCGTAATAGTTTCCAATCGCGCGCAATTAATATTTCATTCGGTTAACTCGACGTTACTTATTAATTTGATACGCGTCAAATTATTGCCATTTCCGCTGCGTGTATTATTTTAACAAAGTACGCTCAAATTACGATTATCTCCCTTCCGCTGCGTTCCCCTCTCTTCCGCTCACCTTTTCCCTTTCTCCCTTTGGTCGACCAGGTGCGATAACGAAGTTCGACGCGAAGCGTATTAACTACTGATCGAACGCTTGCAGCTAATCAACGTTATTAACTAATGACGCGACCGAGAGAACGCGACAGCTTCGTTTATGACCGTGCCAGGCACCAGCTTGGCGCGCTTAAACAGAAAATGACACCAAGTCGGAGATCGTTCGTCGTATATCGTACAATTTCCAGGTGGTGATCGCCTGATTATTTTTCACGTTGACATGTGAAATGCTCATGAAACGCTCTGTAAATTGTAATAACTATTTTCATTCAGAGCGAAGGACGCGTAGGAACTGGGGAGAATCGGCGTCGGCGTCTATTCAGATTTAATACTCGGATTTAATATTTATGAAACGTTGAATTAAAAACATCGGACTTGTGCTTGATCTCCGTTCCAACACTTGCTTACCTTGTCAAGGTCCTATAAAATTCAGAAATTAACACCCGACCGGCAAGGTATATAACAGAATTTGCCCGTAGTTGGAATTCCAATTTATCGCGCACTGTATCAATCCGGTTACAAATTTAATCCACGAGCCACAAAATTGGAAATATCAAAATTATTCCGTGACCTATAAACAAAAAAAAAGTACGGGACCACGCCGGTATCCGTGACACGGATCCTAAAAATAAAAGTAACCTACAGAAACGAGGTAATCCGAATCAAATACTGAACCGCCCCGGGGTATAAATAAACCGATTTATAATAAAACCAACAACTTTCTAAACCCTCTTCTGGAATCAACATCTTCTATTTTCGTCCTTATCCCCGTACTATGTCACTGTTCCTTCGTATCCACAGATTGGGAATCTACGTTGCACGGATGACGTTGCGCGAAAACGGAAGGAACTAAGTTTTGATTAGTTGCGGAGGGAATTGACGAGGAAGGGGCCGTCGTAGCGGAATCGCTAGGTAATTCCGGAAAGTCAAGCGTTGAATTTCGTTTGCTTCTGGGTTTTCGCGAGGATCATCAAGCACGTCGTTCGAACGCGTTACTCGCGCCTAGCCTCGTCGCAATTAGGTGATTGCGGCCGTGGAACGCACCAGGTAACAGGGATTATTATTGCGCAAACGGTAAGGATAATTGTTTCGAGACTATTATGGCAACCTGTTACTTGATCATCGCGTTCGTCCCCCCTGCCTCTCTCTCTCTCTCTCTCTCTCTCTCTCTCTCTGTGTCTTTATCCTTCTCAGATGTCGGTGTCTTACTCGCAAGGGTCCTCGTTAATCCAGACGATTGTCGAGTTTCGTGGAATCTTGTTCGCCGAGATGTTATGACGATAAAACGATTCCCTTCCGGGAACGGAACGAGATTCGTGCGGCTCGAGAAAGTCCTAGCGTTCGACCAACCGATTATAATCACGATTGCGATACCGTGTAATGCCTCTTTTCGATGAATTAGCGTTTAGACAGAGGTCGTATTACTTTTCATTTATCGTTATTTTAGAATTCTGCTGGTCTCGCTGTAAAACGATATTCTAGAATTAGATTACGTTGCACTTGTGCCATACTCGTGCTGTACTACACTCAAGTATTTTTCTCAAACGATACAAAATCAATGGCGAATCGTTTACCGAGCCACGGGAAACGTTAAACGCCGTAGTATGCGCGGAGCGAGGGAATATTTCAAGTAGTATCAGTGGAGCGCTGGTCAGACGCGCGTTGATTTAACCGTGGTACGAGCACGCTTTAACGCATCGTTCTGAACGAATAAGCGAGATAGAAAAACAGAGTCGTCTGAGCGTGAGAAAGGGACTGGGATAGGGCTGGAAAGGTGAAGCTGTTCTCAGTGGAAAACTGGCTAAGACAAATTGCTGTTACGAACTATTTTAACCTCATTTAAATATCAAATTATGTTGGGTCGAGGAGATTATCGCGCGTGTCTCGGTTGGCTGAAAGCCGTGTGTTCACCGTAGTTGCACGTAATCTCGAGGCCCCGTTGGCTTATTTAAATACAGCGTTGAGCACGGAACAACTTTCAAATTGGATCCATCAATCGCCACGCGTCCGACGAGGCGGAAACTCATTGCCGCGGAATTATCCACATCCTATAGCTGTTCGTAGGCCAGACCCTAGGTACGAAAGGGAGGCGAGCATAGTGGCTGAACTAATCGCGCACAAGACGCGACAGACCTCGAACGAGCCATAATATCGACGAAACGAAGTAACGAGTGGCTCCTTTAACTATTTCCGTTGGGTTGCTGGCATTCGAGTCACGCGCCGCTAACTGGATGTATTCAAATCACAACCGGCGTACCGGAGAAGGAGAAGCAAGAGAAATAGTTTCACCACCTCCTCCCTCTCATTCTCTCGCTTGCACTTGCTCGGCCACGGAAACACCCTGTTCTCGGATCGTACGGGCTAGACTGTTTAGCGAAACTTCCCATGCTTCGCTGTCCGTTCCACCGTTCCACCCCTTCCAAGGGGGAGAGGGCCAGCCAACCCCCCGCCACTGGAAATCTAATAATCGCGAGACTTCGTTTCGCAAGGCGACAATCTCGACGCCGATCGAGCAAACTCGATTTTTACTCGTAATTAAACTCTCTTCCTTCGCCGTGTTCCGCCGTAGTGGAAACTCTTCCTGGTGTTGTTCCCTCTTGTTTCGCCGCGTACCTATCTGCTTCTTTGTATCCTACTCCCCGAACGCTTTAGTCGATACTTTCCGCGTGCTGAAATTTTACGACGATCGAAGAAAACTCTCTTCCGGTTGTTGTACGAGTTGCACGCCGGTTGTAGGCAAAGCGTGCACTAACGAGGATTTCTTACTTAGGGCTCGCTTCTACCCGCGGCAATTTTCCTTCGTCTTATTGCTTCCGCGAAGTTTTTCGCGGTCAGAAGTTTTTGAGATATTGCGGCGAAAGGTTGGCGGATGCTAGTAACGAGAGGCTAACGCTATCATCGCGATTTACCATTTAATTGCTAAATCAATTTCCCTCCGCCGCTACTTTCTGTGCTTTTATTCTCTCCTTCGTTTCTCCTCCTCTTCCTTCTTCTTACCTGTTCCTCGTTCGTTCTCTCCCTCTCTGTCTCCCTCGTTTCTACGCGTCTTGCCCTTTCGCCGGCGTGAAAGCACAGACGGAATCGATCGACGCAGAGTTTCTTTCATTTTGAAATTACCCACGACCAACGAGGGGGAAATCTGGGTCAGGTTAGAATCACCTCTAATACCGGTCTTGCTCTCCCTTTAGTGCAGACACTGGAAATAAATGCCTTTAATGGAACGGTCCTCCTTTAGCGCGATTTCCTCGCGAGGCTGTCGCGATACGAACGCTCCCGCGTGATGCATGAGAACGCCGGGGCGTGAAAGAAGTGTAAATTACGCGAGCTGGCCGCGTTAACGCCCACGTAATCCGAAAGGCATTAGACGGGCGTTCGCCCGCGAATTTGCTCGCCACTCGGTCGGTCCGCGTGTGTCAACGACATGCACCACGAATTAAGGGATGAAGATTGATTAACGAGCCTGACTTCGCCTAGAAGAAATACCTCGGGATCGGAACAATCCTTTAGAACTGGAACTCGATTCACGTTCGAATCGAACGTTGGTCGAACATGAACACAAAATAGAAGCAGAATATTCTATTTTAACAGCTCGGGTACTATACATCTGTTTAATAGATGACCCACTTTTCGTCGGACCGACTCGACAATGAATCCGAAAGCAGCTCGCAAGAGTACAAAGAACAGAGCGTTGGATTTTCAGGCTAGAATTTGTGTCTATATTCTTGGAACAACCATTCTATCAGCCGAGCATCTCCCTTTCGGATTTGCTTTCGACCTACTTGATGGACGACCTATTTCTTCTCGACTCCGAAAACTCCAAAATAACCGGCAGATGAACGGAAACATCGCGCCGGTATCCCCGGTATGATATTCTATTAAAGACAGTATCGGCATAGCATTGTATCTATCCCCGACTTAATCCCAAGAACGAATTCTCCTTTATCCCAAGATTTAAAACCGCGTGCAAAATAGTTATCGTACTGGTTAATATCGGCAAGTATATGGCAAAGTACATTCGAGGGGAACGAGCAGATCCGAAACGACGAATACCTCTCGTTGTCGCGGTTTGACCCTTTCTCTGGAAAATTGAACTGGAGTGGAGAGCAAAGGGACGAGGAGGGAAACGAAACGAAAGTTAGCCAGAACAGGGACGAACTTTTTCACGCGATTCTATTCACTGCTGTGGAAGCGGAATCACATTATCCGCCGTACGTTTCGTTCCTCGCCTCTCTTTTTCTACCTCTCGCTCTCTCGCTTTCTGTTACTGTTTCTGTCCTCTTCCGGTTCTCACTCGGGTCCGTGCGTCGATTTCTCTTTCTTGACACGGCGCTCGTAATTCACGGGATCGCGAGCCTTCGTTCCAGTCGATACAAATCGGCCCTGGCATCGGGTAATTCCCCGGCGACACCGTTTTTTCCTGACATTTTCCTGTAGCGTGACGCTGCACCGGTAAATACTCGTTTACCGCTAAACGGTTTTTTTCACGGTAGTCATTGGAAAATCCGCGATCAAACGACGCGGGACGAGTGCCGCAAGGATGGAAAACACGTCGTGGCTCTCTGGTTTCTGATTCAGCGTTGTTTCGTGTCGTTTCGTCGTTCCATAAATCGCGTCACGAGAAAGATGTTCGACCGTGTACGGAAAATTTATGATCTAGATATATCCGATCATCGCTGAAACTAACGCGCCTGGGATTGATTATTTATTATTTACACGTCGTTTCTGCGTCTTGTACCTTAGTTTTAATTTTATTAAACAAGCTCGACGTTAGCGCTACGTGGTGCGTTAATTGATCCGGGGATATTCGATACTCGTTTAAACTAACGTGTCTGAGATTGAACGTTAATATTCTGTCGATTTTGTTGCGATTGGTTTTATTCCGATTGTACCGATATGCAAATCGAAGATGGCATTGAGAGAAGCGTATTACCTCGTCGTTCAAGTATTAATTATGCGTGTGTTTTTTACTTGTCTCCTGTTGTTAATTTTATTTCTTGATTGTTTCAACCCAATAAGAGCTACGTTAAATGACCATCGGGAAGACGAACAAACAAGATCGGCGTTGATTAATTCAGCATCGCACGGTACACGAACAGAATTAATTTCATTTTATTTCATTTCGACAGCCGACTTTCGCATCGATATTTACCGATGTTTCCTCACTTGTTTCGTTAGTCGCTGTATTCGCGCGAAACTTGGGTCGCAAATCCCCAAGCATTCCGATATTCGAATACCTAGATGAGAATTAGCCTGCTTTGATCCGAAAGCAGGTGGATCGTCGAAAATACAGGAGGGATGTAACGTGTGACGAACGTCGACGTTCTCATCGACGTCGACCGTCTATAAGATACGTGCATCGCGTGTGCGGTTCGAAGTAAACAGTGCAATATACGCGGCAGCCCGATTAAGCAAATTATAGATCCTAATGGACTAATGGTAATTACTGTTACTAGCAGGTTCTCGTATCACCTCGCTCTTGCCTCGAGTCTCTTATTTCCTCTCAACCCTCTCTATCCTCTCGATAACGTTTCCGCCGACACTTGTGGATCATTAATAAAACCAGACATCACGCGCACAGATACACGCCAGTAACACGTGTACGTACAATCCCAGTATATCAAGTATACGAATACGACTGCAAAATGGAAATTCAAGGATGGCTGGCGGGAAAACAGAGGGTCTCACGAGTATTTGCATACAGAAATCTTAAAAGAACAAATTTTTCCCGAAGCACCTCCTCTGTCTTCACCGTGCCTTGCCTCATCTACTCTCTCCCTCTCTCTCTCTCTCTCTCTCTGTCTACGTTCTTTTACTTCGTACCAGAGTCTCACTCCATTCCTCTCGATTTGCATACAAGATTGCAGATGCTCTTCGGCACGGCACGTTCCCCACCTCTTTTGACTCGGCCTTTTTTCTCTCGCTCGCTATCCTGCCTTCTTTTCATCTAATAGGTAGGCACACCCACTTCTCGCTCGAGCGAGACTTTATCATCCCCCTTGTTTTCCACTCTGGCCAGAAGAAATGCCCAAAGGTATCGAATAACGTGACGAGGTTTTTCAAACCGAGCTCGTCCTCGAGACTGTGACCTGATCGTCGAGCCGCGACGACCAATTGATATCAGTTCCGGGGGGTGATCGTGTTAACGTCTCGATTAAATTGCCGGTTGTTCTTTTGCACGATTTCTCCGCTTCGAGCTTTACACCGGGGACCTTGGATTCCGAACTATCAACCTTTACGAACGCTTATGAATCTTTATAAACGTTTATGGAACTTTCATGAACCCGTATGATCTTTTACGAACCCTTATAAAACTTGGTGAATAGGTGTGAACAACCCTCGTGAACGAGGAGGTTAGACATTATTGCAGTGATCTGTCGCAATGGCAGAAATGAAAATGAAGTTTAATTGGAAAACAGGTGCGCGTGTATATTTCGTTTGTACGTGGATTGTAACCGATAGAGAGACATTTGCTCGAGTTGCAATTTTTTCCCGAAATTTATCGAAAAATATAAACGTGGTCGATTTAAAGCGAGGAATATGATGATAAATTTTTGCCATGTTCTCTCTGCTTTTATTATACTCATAACGCTGTACTCTGTACGCCGTGCAATTATTAAAACGACTAGAGCGAAAACTTTTGACCGGTTATTTATAATTATACGGTCATAGCCAATACCGATGTAATTTACGCTCATTATACGCGCTTGTACACCCGCCACCAATTGTATTATTACAATTAATCGATTGTTGATCAAAATCCAGTCCTGTTTATTCCAATAAATGTAACAACATTTAAAAGCTCGTATTGGAACGAACGCGAACGGAAATTCGCTGTTCCATCGGAAAAAGAATATATGGGAAAGATGAATACGAATATCGAGTTCTCCGCCCCGTCAGCTTCAGATTCCCTGTCAGGCTAATTAGAATACGCCGTCGGTGTCGATATCTATCAAAACGTGATCTGCCTACTTCGTGCTTATTTGAATGAGTCTCGAGACCGAGAGAGTGACGTCGCACCACCTCGAGACTCGTCTCAGAACTCGCTCGGCGCAACGCAATACATTCTTCCATACGTCGGAATCCAACAGACGGTATCTCTCTTTTCTTTTTCGCTCGTTCATTATAGGCGAACGTAACGTTGGTTACGATCCGACCTGCCGATGTTCGGGAATTAAATTTGATTATCGCGAGCGGAGGTGGAGGAGGAATTGCCTGGGGACGGCGAACGCATGCTGGAGCCAGTGGCGAATTTATATCGTTCCTTCCTACTTGGTTTTTTTCTTTTTTCTTTTTGCTCTTTTTTCCTCCCCTGTCGTAAATACACCGACACACGCGCGCCACATTCCGCGGACCGATACGTTCGAGGCGGTATCGATCGGTGCGTTTCAATTTGCCCACCCTCGCTTTCTCTCGCTCATTCCGTGTCGCTTGCCGTCTCCTTACTTAGAAACTCTGGAATTCGTCCGTGTTTCAGCCGGCGTGCCCATTTTCTTTCTACCTGGTTTCAGAAGGACCGTGCGATCAACGTTCAAGAGACTGAGACTCTCGAAGAAAGATACGGTAGGGACAGCGCATTCGAAATGTTTAAAACGCGCGGGTCGAACGTATTATTTCAAGCGGAAACGAGATAAAGATGCCAAAGTAAGGGAAATATGCTGTTTCTCCGCGTCAATTCTCCCGGAATATTGGTTCGAAGGAGAATACGCTGGAAAGAAACAGGTAACTCGATTGGTTAGAGCGATCTGGCTCGGAAGATGTAGCAATTTCGAGACAAAGAACCGTGCAAGATTCGAGTGTTTTTGTTCCGTGGTTTGCGTTGCAGTATTAGATACGTCGAACGTGAAGTTTCTTCTTCGTAGCGTTAATATTTCCTTATACGATAGTTAGACGCTGGTGTGGTGGTGATTTCCATTGTGGAATTCCTGTTCCCACGGCATTATAGTTCGACGATCGATCGGCTCAAGTAGATTGCCTATCTTACTACCGAATACAGGTTGGGTCTAAGGTATGGCCCTATTAGGTGGTATCGCTGACGAACACGCTGTGGAGTACGTTAAATCGAAATATGTACCATTGTACGGACAGCAGGATCTCGGACTCTTGACAATCTCTGCATAAACAATAATCGAGGAGTACTTACTTGGCACGTTCCATTTTCTTTCTCCAATTTGATCTTGTCGTTCTTTTGGCTCGATCGTGTTACCGTACGTGCAACAAAAACGTGCAACATTCGTCAAACATTCGTCGAAATTACCACGAGGAACGGTCCATATTCGTGCACCATGGGAGCGATAAAAGTTTTGTCAGGCGATGAAGAATGTTTGGACTAATGCTTGTAGAAGTGCTCGAGGTGACGTTACAGACGAAAGGCGTATGGCTAACCGATATTTAAACGTTTCCTAGGAATGGCTGAGTCGAGTAAAGAGTAAATAACGAAGAACAAACAACAAAGAATAAGCAGGCTCGAAGAGTAATTAGGGGTAATAATTCGATCATAATATTATATATATATCATAAATATTCGATAATAATTTTAATCGAACGGAAGAAGGATCGTAGTACGATGATCGTGCGGGGTCATTGTTATTTTACAAAATTGATTCTTGCCTGAAAATTTTCCCGCTATATAAATATCAAGCACGCGCTTACAAATGTAGTACACGATAATGACACCTACCACGTATATTGATCGCTCAGCGAAAAGTCGTTTCAAAGAGATTCCACGGTGATTCAAATCCCGGATCATGTGCACGAGAGGCTTGCCGCGAATGGATCCACGGCCGCGGAAAATATCGGAATCTCGATGTGCTCGTTGTATTTTGATTTATTCGGTGCATTCGTCGGATTTCGCGTTCTTCTTAGCTGTACGCAGAGCCAGGCCACGGCCGTGCACAGGCGTGCATCGTATACAAGACTGTCAGGTTGGGCAAACAAAGTATCGTATTTCGGATACGGTGGTGGCAGATGCCGCGAGCATAACGGAACCACCCTCTATCCTCTGCTCTCTCTTCATCCCTTTTCCACTTTTGTGGCCCACTCTTTCGCTCTCGACTCGGCTTCTTCGTAAACTCACCATCTTATTTCGCGAACAGGTCGAGCGACGCCTTTATGAAAGCGGCCGAGTCTCGATATTAGCATAGGAAGTGAGGGCATCCACATTGGCGTAGCCTACGATGTCTACCAGAACCTTTCCCCTTTTGATCTCGATGTCGAGATTCTTCGTATAAATCGAATTAAATATTTGTTCCGTTATTTATCGCGATGGTACATATTACGTTACCAAACGATGTTACTTGGATACTATGTTACCGATATATTTGGTGATTGCATATCTCCAAGAAAAAAAAAAAAAGAAAAGGAGAAATGTTTCCATCGAGATATTGGAATGGAAAAGAGCGTTGTTCCTGGAGAATTTCGTAATACCGATAGAAACAGATGGAAATGGAAATAGAACGGTTACGAGGAGTGGAAGCACGCCGGTTCTCTAGGTGCGCGAGTTTAAAGATTAATCGGGCCAACAGTTGTACCTGTTGAATTACAACCGGAGTATTTACGGCCGAGACGAGGCTGCGCCAGAAAAGAGCGTTTAATCGCGCTCACGGAGTCGTAAAGCTTGGCCCAGAGGCTGGCACGCGAAATCGTATTAATACGGAATGCCGCCGCTTCGTACCGTGGCTGATGTTTAAAACGTAAACTCGTCGCTGTAGAACGCGTGAACAGCCTTCTTCCGTACTCGTGAGATTTTTCCTTGAACTCTCGTCTCGCGACAAGGATATATCGAATCACGAGAACGAAGCATCGCAAACGAGTATTAATTAAAAAAAAAAAAGAAAACAAAAGAACAAGTGTCAATTCTATCAAACATTTGATATTAAACATTCGCGTACAATATAAATAATCACAAATACAGAGGGTGGTGCGTGGACAGTGATTAAGTACATGCCAAAATTTACGCAGTCCTTTGACACACGCGGATCAGGTGTACCCTGTGTAGGGGTGCATCGAAGTCATTAAGTTTCGGTCATTGAGGTTGAACGTAAATTTCGAAATCACCGACCGGTTGTTTCGGTTAAAATTTATTACGGTTCCGGCCCGCGGAGCGTATATTTTTCTCGGTGGCGTGTGCGATATTCGTGTCAGTGAACGGAGAAGCATCTGATCTCATGCCGAACGAACGGCCAGAACTCCGGGAGCATAATTGCTTTTCAACTGTTCGCATTAAGGTCTTGGTTTCTAACCATCCGTCTGCTACGTTAATGAAAAAGAACACGTGGCCACGCTCCACGGGTTTCCACGAGCTTCCACGAGCGCGACTCTTTTTTCCTATTTTTTGTCTTGCTTGCACCGTCTTGCCTTCCTCACCCATTTTGATGTAAATTTAATTACGCTAGATTCCCGGTTGAAATACGCAGGTCCTTATTAACGCGTCCCATTAATTCGCGCGCAAGTACCCGGGACGAGGGATCTCGACTTTGGAGATTCGTTTCGCAGCGCTAGCGTGACAATAGTCTCGAGAAGACTCTACGTTTTCGCGCTATCCTCCCAATTAATATCGACCAGTGTATCGAAAAATCCCTGAAATTAGGATAGAAAGTAAAGGATAGAAACCTTATGGACAGGAGTAAAGGACGCGGATTTTTGAACGAAAGATTCTTGCAAACAACTCTATTAAAATCTCCTACAAGACGCGTTTAAAGTTCCTCTTTGCGAGGTGCTTAAATCTCCGACGATTAATTCTTCCTGCAAACACCAGCGATCATCTCATAAAATACGAATTTCCTCGATAAAATAATCTCCCGCGGAAGAACCATTAACTCGAGACAACGGCAAGTGGGAGAAAACAATCCGCTGTATTATTTCGGCGAGAAGGTTGGGCAAAGCCCCGGAGGTGGCTCGAGGGAATATCATTACCGATAAGAAATCTCGTTAAAACTGTGGACAGAACGTCTTAAAGAAGTCAATTTTCCGCCTCGAGACGCCGGCAACGTGCGTACGGAATAATTTCCCTTACGACTGCCAGCGTTCCATTCTCATTTCCTGTTTAGGGATCAAGGGAACCAACCGTTCCTGGTCACGAGTTTTCTTGTTATTTGTTTGCGTCCACCGAACAAGACAGAGCCAGCCCACGCCGAGAAACAACGGAATTACCTCTCGGTGTTTCCTCTCTCTCTCTCTCTCTCTCTCTCTCTGCTTCTCTTTCCTTCTCTCAATGTTCCATTCCTTGTATAGGAGACACGACGAACCGAGCGATGGCAGAAATTCAAGTAACTCGACCGACGTGGTATTCGAACAGACAGAAAGAGGAGAGGGGCTACGCTAAACACGAAAAAGCCTTCGATAAGCAGTTCTCGAGTTGTTAATGCGAAACTGATCGAGGGAAACGACATTTTCAGGCCTTCGCCGTTACAAGGAGACGCGGGTCGCCCTGCATTTTCCGGCGAGTTCACCCCATTAAACATTTTTGCTATCTCGCCGGAATCTGTTCGAGGGTAGACACGAGCAGAGGAACAGTGGAAGGTTGCCGGCGAGAGACAGAGTGGGGCACGGTATAAACGGTAAGCGAAGGGGTGAAAGGCGGTAGGGGTTGCTCGCTATCTAGACGTCGGCACCTGTTGCTTTTCCAGTTGGCTCTCGCTTCTCCGTTTCTCGCGTCGCTTCTCTTTACTTCTTTTTCTCCCTTTCGTTATTTTTCTATTCTTTGTTTCTGCCAGTCTCTTCTATTTTCTCGCTCTCGTTCTCCCTTTATGTTTTCATCTTCCTTGCTCCGCCCTGCCCCTCCCCCGCCACGACCTCGTTTGCCCCGATTCTTCCACGACGAGAGCTTCCGACGAGATTGAGACACACCACTCAGGACCACTTACGCCCTTACAACCGCTCAAATAGTATATTTTCTGTTACCATCGTGAACGTAGGAATATTCTAATCTACGCGGAGCAGAGCAGGCGCCGTGTTCTCGAAACTGTCGTTTAATCGATTGCATTCGAGTTACTGGAACCTGTGTTTCGTTTACCGTGATTCGAGAATGGCACGGTCCGACCAACGAACGTCTTTATCTACTCGAACGCGCCTTCCGCTCTTTCGCACCTTTTACCTCGATTCTGTCCGCTTAGAATCGGAGAAACGACGAAACATAAATTATGGAGCGTTGCACGCCGGGTTGATGTTACGTACACGGCAATTTCGACAACCGCAGGATCGCGGTGAACGATGACGTGTACAAACGCGCGTCGTTAAAGGGTATAATCCGGCTCGCTCTTTGCGCTGGCTGGCGCAATAATCAGCTGAGGGGCTCAACATTGATATTACGTGTCCTATATTGCGGTATACGACACGCGGATAGTCCATTCAGTGGCACGACCCTCCAATACACGGGATCCCCGAATGTATTAGAGGAATACCATTGTGACGTGGCTTGATTATGAGGCTCGTAGCTTGCCCGCCTCTACATCCTCGATAGGTCCCGTCCCATCGTCGCCCTCCGTGTCCCCTCTACAACCTGTACTACGAGAGGTCGTATTGCTCACAGACTCGACTACGAGCCACCCGGATATCACCGTCATTACCTCCATCATTACGTCGTAACGACGAAGGAATCGATAGTCGCGCCGATCCTTGAAGGAATTGGACGCGTGTTACCGTGGCCGCAAAATTCGTGCAGCCGTTGTCGAAACTCGATCGTATAAGTTTTCAAAGTCCAGCTCGACGGAGTGTTTGTGGTCGATAGCAAGCATAGAGAGGTCGGTGGTTGAATATCGAGGGGCGTGTCACCTGTTTTGCGTGCACCATGCAAAATGAATGTTTATTAGAGACGTAGGCTGTGGTTAACTCTTTAGTTTCACTTTTTTCTTCTTTCCATGAACCGTCGTTTTATGTGGTAATCGTTGCGGGAAGCTTTTTTCAAAGGAGAGAACGGAAAGGCCGCTAGCAATACGTTGCGCGTGTGTTTCGCGAACCTGCGTCGATTACGAATTCAGCGCGAAGTAGCCCGTGGGCCAATGACGTCTCGCGAAAACGAAACGACGAACACGCGGATATACACCACCATGGACATTATTCGCAAGCGCAATTTCAACACTCCGGTTTACGTTTCTCCTCTTGGTTGCTCCTTTCAATTTAGCGTAACACAAGCATCGTTAAATTCGACGATAACTATCGCGGTCGGTTCTGTTTCAACCAAGCCGTAATTTGGCGTGCGACGCCGTTTGATATTAAAACCCGCCAGAGATTGTAAAGACGGGAAACGTTTCCTTGGTTGAAAATTCACGAGCGTGGCGTTGCGCGGACGTAACAACGGCGTAATTCGGAATTTCAAATTTACGGTGAACATAATCCCGAAAACAGGCCGCCGGGCCACGCGGTGATTTGAAGCGGTTGTCGCGGCCATTTCGGTGCTTATACGCGGTGAATGAATTTTAGAGTACCAGACGCCGGATAGATATACTGCCAGCTGGTATAATGGATAGCGTACATGGAACAGCACCGCGGCGAATCATCGATCATTGCCTTTTAATGGCTCAACCTATGCGCTACTTAAAAGGGATCGTGACACTCTATAGGGGATACGTCTAAGATAAATCGTCGTCACTGCCAGCTTAGAGTCAAGTGTGCTTTAGCCCTTTCCATCCTCGAGTACGTGTGCCCTTGCGTGTGAACGGCTGCATTATAGTTCGCTCTCGAGGAGCTCGGTTTACAAATACCTCGTCTCTCCTGTTCCGTAAGCGTATTCTTGTATCTACTTGGAGCGTGATTTTTCAAGCAGAGGTTGCTTAACCGTGCTTGTAAAATTTCTCAGTTTCTCTCGCATAAAAATTTCACGGAATTCTACAGCGTGAATACGAAAATCTGCCGAAATCGCTCGATATCTCATTCGTCCGATTAAACAGCATTCGTATCGTATCGCTAAAATAAACAAATTGTCTCCAGTCAGCTCCAGTTACAACCTAAATCCTTCGATCGACCAATCGAACTCCACATCGGAGAAGAATTCGCGGAATATCGCGGTCAATATCTCGCGCTTTCGCGTCGAAGCAAAGCACCGATCGCTTTCCAACTAACGTAAAGTACATTTTTGGTAACTACTCGTATAAATTACCGATCGAGAAAATCCTCTGTGCGCTAAAGATCAAACACACTTGAAACTTGCTTTGCTCGTTACCCGGAAGTAAAAAACCAGTCAACCGGCCTGTAATTCCTTTCGTCAGGTCGAGTCATATCCTTGGTTCGTATCTGCAGAAGCGATCCCAAGCTATCCGGTGCTTACAGACTGTGCTCGGAGTGCGACGGTGAACGAGTTTCAAGATCAGCACCGTAGAAGAAGCGGGAGATACTTTGGAACGGGGCGACGAAGACCGAAACAAAGTGAAAGGACGCCGAGTGTTCGGCAACGCAGGAGAAAAGAGAGAGAGAGAGAGAGAGAGGAGGCAAGCAACTCACAGGGATGTACAAAAGGGACAAAAGGCGGGTTAGACAGAAAGAAGGAAGATCCCGCGGAGGAGATAACGGTGGCTGCCGAGCAAACGAGTTTCGCCGAGTTTGGACAAGAGTTTAACGGTTTAACGACGCTAGGTGGTTCTAGAGTTCCTGGCTCAAAGTAGCTGCGTCGTTATCTGATACCGGCCGAACCGACCTGACGTAAAAGTGTTGACCGAAAACCCTTCCCTCTACTTCGTCGTGCTTACGCGATTCAACGCGCGGCACGCTCCTTCTCCAAGCGAAATACACATCGAGCTAAGTACACGGCGGTCGTTAGGAGAACCGCGTGG
Source organism: Bombus superbus (assembly GCA_014737385.1). NCBI lineage: Eukaryota > Metazoa > Arthropoda > Insecta > Hymenoptera > Apidae > Bombus > Bombus superbus. Next base: position 133,806 of record JACXIK010000058.1, read on the forward strand.
TCGACCGCGTTACATTCCATTTATGACGCAGGAATTAGCGAGACTCGTTGGATGCTAGATCTGTTCGCTTGCCGTGCCTGGATCTCGTCAAAGTTCTTTGCGAGCCACACGCCGAGGGAAACACTTCGTCTTCTTCGCTTTGACGGATTACTCGAGGCGTGCTAGGCAGGATGTATCGTTGCTCTAAGCGGCTTGTGATTTCTGATACACAACAGGAAACACTGGACATGTCAATTGGAACTATTATAACTGGCGGTGGTTGGAGGATTTTGGATCTTCTTTAGAGGCCGTAGTTTTTACGGGTATCGCGGAATTGTCGAAAGCGAGGCTTCCTGATGTAGTATCGATAAAAGGCGTTAAACGTTAATCGCGTAGCTGACTACTGACATCGAGGACTATGTATAAAATAGAGTCTCTCTAAAACGCTCGTGCCCAAATGCGGCACTTACAAGGCGACGGTTCAAGGCGAGTCTATTCGACTCGTCAGTCGATAGCAGTCATAAGCCGAGAAAACGGAGTTCGATCGTAAGGTACAATCTACAGCCCGTCGCAAGACTATCTGACTCTCTTTCTTATTTCGCCGGATAATAGGAGGAGGCAAGTTACAAAGTTAAGAAATGCCCGATACCAACATCCCCTGGAAAACTCGAGATCTGTTTGCCCCTTGTAAGCGTGACGGAAGTCGTTGCAGGAGGAGCCAGGGAGCTTAGACTGGCTGGCTGGCTGGACTTTCACGAGAAGTAAACGACACCGTGAGGCAGGGCTGGTAAAGCTACTGGGTCGAACAGTTAGGGAAGGGAAGGGCAGACAGAAGTTGCGGGAGAAGCAGGAGGAGTGGCGGTATTGTTGGCGAAGAGGAAGAGGAGTCACGAAGCGGCTATAAATACGTTGCACCACCTGCACCTAACGTCCACCTACGTACAGACTAGACAGAACCGAATCATGTGCCTCGTTGCTCGAACAGGCACGAAACGCCGCGCCGGTTTGTCTTGCGTATTCGGCCTAGTTTTTACGCGAAACGCGCGATGTTATTTCTACTAGGTACTACGCTCGCCCCCTTACAACGAGGATGATCGGTATAGTAGTGGGACTCAAAGAGAATTGCTCGATCGTCTCTCCGCCAACATGAACAGGCGTCTAAACTTCATAGACGAACGTGGCGTCCCAAGTACCACCGTGGTGGTATGCGGCCGTACACAGTTCCTTTCAGGTCTAACCGCATTTCTAGAACACGACCTCGATAACGCGAAGATTTAATACGATTTCCGGGATCTAAGGGCAGCACGTGTCTCGGGAGATAGATTGCTCGATAATGGACGCTATCGGATAAAACATATCGATCCTAAGACGAATTTCGGATCGCGGCACGATCGATCATCTTTCGCAATTTATCGCGCCAATTGTCCTTGTACGACAAGGGGAACGAATATTTGCCTTTAAATCGAGAAGCACGCAATTACCGCGTATCCAACGGATGAAATGTCTCGTCGAAAGGATTCCCGTGTCGCGTCGTGGACAAACAACTCGACAGCTACCAGCTATGGTTTATTTTATTCATTCGCGGGCTGAGCGCACAGACAGAGAATTGCACGATGGATATATCACCAGGGATATAAGGTTACTCGATGCCGCGAGCTAAAGCCAACGGTACACGCGATCTCGTCTGGTTCCGTTGAAAAGAATAACCGACGAACGAACGAAACAGAGAGTCGGGGCGGTCCAACGTCGGCACGAGTGCTACAAAAGAAAAGAGACGAAAGAGCGAGGGGGGAAGGGAGGAAATTAAAAAAGACAAAAAAGACGAAGGGGAGAGGAAACGTAGAAAAGAAAGGCAGCGTTAAAAAGAGGAGAAAAAGGGGGGGAGAAAAAGATGGCGAGCCAAAGCGACGTTGGCAGTGCGATGTAAAAAAGTCGCACCTCTTTTCCATCGCGACTTTTTTCATTCACGCATCACTTTTTAAACCCGATACCCTTGAGCGTAGATTTTTAAGCAAACAAATACCTATCGAATGTATCGCGGAACGAACGAAGACAACGAAGGGGTCTAGGAACTGGAAAGTAAAGAGGGATGGTAGAGAAAATAAGAAGCATAAACTGCCGGTACATAGAGAGCAACGGTGAGAAGGGAACGGGAGAAGAGTGGAAGAGGATAGGAAGGTCTCGGTACGCGTGGTACAAGGGTAGTTTACTACGGGCGTGTTAATTAAACAAAAAGCCACCCCGTATACCAAGCTAATTAGAGTGGCTCTCCTACTAACGCGCGCGTTCTTCGCTTCAAAAATATTTTCCTGCTACTCCTCCTCTAGTGCGAAAGAGCAATCCTTTTCCTTCTTTCCGCGTATGAACACGTACCGTTGGATTTTCCTCGCATTTCCTCTCCTTCTATTTTCTTGCAGCTTCGTTTTTTCTTTGCTCCCTTTCTCTTTGCTTCTCTTCTCTTTTCTTCTCCCCTCTCTCTCTCTCTCTCTCTCACTCACTCACTTTTTCCTTTTCTCTCATTTACTTTATCCCAGTACGTTGTTCTTGCTCGACTGTAGGTCGCGCGTTCTTCGTTCATTGGTGCGTTCCGAGCGTTCGAAACTCCATCGTGCGCGAACAGACGTCCGATGCGTCTTTTTCTGCGATGTTCGCCGCTTACGACGGAATAATTTTTTCGCGCGACACACGGGAATATGATTATTTCTTGCGTTATTCCTTGTTCCGAACATTTGAGATGAAGAGACGAAAAATCTTCGAAATAAAAAAGGAAAAAAGACGGCGGCGTACAGCCGTTAATGAGACTTCATAAGCGATTTTCGTTTCGTACGACGACAAACGCGTCCACTGTCGAATCTCTGTATACAAACGTTCCCACGTGCAACGTATTGTGTTTCTCTCTCGATCAAACAGTTTCCGTACGAACGATCCGCCGTTGTGTTCGCCAACTTCTAACGAGCACGGATATCCATGCTGGAAAATACCGTTCTCTCGAATCTTCACCCTCCATCATGCAGAGTCGATCGATCGAAATGAAAGATTCAACGAGCAGCAAATACCAATCTAGGGATGGACACGGAGCATGCACGTCGAAAATCACGATTTTCTCGCGAGGGAGAGGCACAACCGAGCGAGAAGATTAAACAGCTCGTACACGGTAGCGCGTTTTATTCGATTCAAGCGGTCCGGTCTCACGCAATGGCAGATTTAGGGCGAAAACGGACCAACCGCGATTAGGATTCGCTAACGCAGCCGCAAACAAACACTGTGGTCAGAACGATGGTGAATAGAGGAAAGGAAAGGGACAGAATTGAGATAGGGAGCGTCTAATGGAGAGAGAAAGGAAATAATGGCGGGAGGGAGAGAGAGAGGGAGAGAGAGAGAGTGAGAGAGAGTGAGAGAGAGTGAACACGAGGGTACGGGTAGCAGACAGCAAGGGACAGAACGTAAGAGAAGGAGCGAACAGAAGGACAGAGGGTTGAATGGAGAGAGAAACATCTGCGATCGGATTAGCGGTGAACAGTGGCGACACTTCCGGGTGATTAGGCTGATTCCGCATCCACTCTAAGCCTGCGCTTACAACCATGCTGTTCGATGGACTACCAAAGCTCCGTCCGTACAATTCGCATTACCGCTTACCTCTGCTCTCTGACTACTTCCCTATTAAAATTCCCTGTTCTCTGTAGTTCTTTTCGAACTACCGGTTCCCTGGCATGCAAAGCAGCGTCGAGATTGGACGCTGATCGATCTTTGTCCAACGTGCAACGTTGAGGGCTCATGATAGATTAATGCTGTAAGGACTGCTTTGTCGAGGCAGAAGTGTAAAGGATGTGCTTTCGACGAAAATGAAGTAGAGATTTTTGTGGTAGGATGAGGCAAGACCGTGCTGTTCTATTTTCGTAGCTAGGGGTTAGGTAGTATAGTTATGTAGAATTTATCGATCATTCGATTGGCGAGCAAGTGGATTTTTAATTTTGTGTACACCGAAGATACCCGTGATTACTGATGAAACTGAATGTTTTGTTTCGCAACAACCTACAGATGTAAATTTATTAGCCTGAGAAAACGACACCGGAAGCAATTTTCGTTTCGTAGAAGAAACGAGTATAGTAGAAAAAGTTCGTAGAATTTTCGTTAAAATTTACGCAATGCACGTCGAATGCCAGAAGCTACGGTAAAGAATGAAATAGATCGAAGATTATCCACCGATTAGTTGCAAGAGCTAGAGCGTCTGGATTATACGATCTCGATCTACTGTCTCAGTCGAACCTCCCGTATTACTTCTCACTATCTAATCACCGTAATGGAACGGTTATTTAACAATGCTGTTCGTTCTTGTGCGATATGCGTCATTTATAAATAATTATATGAAATTGTTCTCTCCACGGCGCCAAAAGGGAGCAAAATGTGAAACGTCTCGCAGGACACGTCGCGTGACGTTAATTCTGGGCCAGTAGCGGCACGCGTCGCAAGTCGGTCACTCGTCCACTCAGGAATCCATTCAGAACGGGCGATAAATCGTCGACAAGAGCGACGTGATATGCGAGCAAATTGAATGTCTCGTGCTCCTTTCAGGGAATCACCGAATTTCACCGCCCTGGACTGGACAATCGTCCTCTCGGAAAAGAAGAATTTATCGGAGGAAGAGGCTGCTCGATGCATTCCGAGTGAAAATAGCCGTGCGCGCGGCAGATATGCCAAACGAGTAGGATGCTGGGCGTCCGAAGCTGTTTAACTCGTGTCGCAGACCTCTATTTCTCGCAACAGTTCCGTGTTTTCCCTTTTCCGACGCTCTTCAGTTTTGTCATCTAGTCTTTCCAACCATTTCTCCGCTATAAGCGTCAATTTTTGGAATAAAGTGTAAGTGGAATAAAGTGGTACAATAGAGAGGTTATTGTTATTATATTACTATATTATATTATAACGCTTTAGAGGATGAGCAATCCAGTTTGTGGATGACATTAGTGCCGTACCTGAGGAAGGATTACGAACAAGAAAAGACTATCGAATCAGAAAATTTATCAAACGTAAAACGCGAAATGAGAACATGAAATTTATTGGCGTTTGATGCGATTAGCGCGGTCAAAGCGATCAAAGGTCGTACGCTGAGTTCCTTGATGCGGTGAAACTATTGCGATTTCTTTCGAATGACGTTGACGTATCTAACTTAAAAAGGGATAACGATGTAAATTATAATAGTTTCTTATCTAACAGTTTTCTAAATTGAAGGAGATCGCGGAACGAGGAAAACTAACGAAGGTTTGCTATCGCACCTTCAAACGTTCATTAACAAAATGAACGATCGTTTCTTTACTAAAATAAGCATTATAAATTATCGCGAATAAAAATTAGTCGAAGCAACTCCGTTATCCATGTACCTTTTGCGTTAATCTCGCGTTAATTTTATTACAAAACTGATGTCTTGGTAAGTTACAAAACTCTTCCAACAGTTCATCTACGACGCCGTAAGCTTTATTTCAAAATTTAACGCGTCCCATCAGAGATATATTTTGGTGACTTCTTAATTGTTCTTCCTAGTTCGCTTCGTCGCCCGCCTACGCATAGAGTCGAGTCTCTTGTTCTTCCTCACTGTCGCGTCGAGTTTCTCCCTAGACGCATGCTCCTCTCTTCCTGAAGGAACGGTTGATAGCGTTTCTCGTGCCAAGAGGTAGTCGATCGTGCTAGATCGCCACTTGGCTCGTGTACAATTGCGCGAGAGTCGCCGATGAATAAAGCGAGTACGCTTAAAATTCGAGTGAAATAGTCAAGGGGAGGAAAATAATGGTGAGTCGCGTGAAGAACGGTGTACCGCTGGAGGAACGTAAATTTCGCTTCGTATGAATAGCCGTGGTGCAAAGCGCGCCTCCAGAACGAAAGGTGGAGAACGCCGGGTGGGAAGGTGAGTGTTTTCGTTGCAATACAACGCGATATTATAAAATGCAAAGAAAATTAGAGAATTCGATCAAATAGAAATATACGAGTACAAACGAAGAGAATAAATGACAACGTTCGTCCAATCCGCGGGGATACAACTTGAATTCAGTGTTCTTCGTCTTCCTTGAAATATCTTCCTTCGAAAAAAAAAAAAAAAAATACTCTGTACATCACACCACTCCAGATACGTTCAAGCATCGTCTGTTTCTAAAATATTCGCTGGAGCTGTCGACATAGGTTCCCCGTCTTCTTTATCGCGATAAACCATCGTGTCCACTTTCCTTTTACTCTCTCAGACGGTGACCACGAACTCGCTTTGGATACAATGGAGAACGGTCGGGAAACGGGACCTACACGCGGTGCACATCTGCCAATTAGCGAAAGATTGAACTTGTAATAACGACGCGGCGTAACTACCAACGCGAACAATCCTTTAATAATACCCGCGGCCGCTATTCAATTTCCGTCTGAATCGAAACAATTATTATTGTCAGTGGTGCGATATCGTGTGAACAGCGCGGCGGCCCGTGCTCGCCTTTTGACGTCACCATTGTGCCCACGCGTATATTTCCATAACGATTAATACCGTCGGCGTTACACGCGATTCCGTATCGTTGCCGCCATTTCAGAAACACCGTGGCTCGTTCCGATTCTGCCGCTCCGATTTTGCTGTTCCGATTTTGCTGTTCCGATTTAGTTGGCTGGAATTCTGGTAACTCGGTCGTACGAGTGACGGAGGGACGATGCCGAGACCGATCGACATTCAGGGAGGGCAGAAAAATAGGACGAGAGAAGAAGAGAGTTCTTCTCGCAGGTTGACGGCTAATTGCTGCCATTTCCAGGCGACGTAAATTTCATCGGTAGACGGAGAAAGAGGGAAAGGACGAGTTGCACCGACTCGTGTCGCGAGTCGACTAATCGCTTCCGAGATAATTGTATCATTTTGCTAATAACTAGCGGCACGGTGGAAGCCCCGTCGTCGATCGCCGATATAATTGCATCGTCGATAACGCGCGCGCGCCTTGCTGTTTGCTCTGCGTACAAACGTCGAATCGTACCGCTCTAACGAAGAAATTTACGACGGGAATCGGCTCGATGGAAACCTATTAGCTATCCCCATCTGCGAATACGAGTTCGCCATTTCTCCCTTTGATATTCGTTTTCTCGTTTCCTCAATTTCTTTTTTCTTTCCTTTCCCTTTGCCCGTTACTCGTTTTTTTCTCCGTTTTCACCTTTTAATCGATATAAATTCTCGTTGGCTGGCCGTATATCCAGCGTTCTCTTGGATTTCATTTGTCGCCGCGATCGCGCACGACTCGCAACGCACGATGTTGCTCGAGGTACGAAACGCCAACTATAAATTCGATATTCAGCGGAATATCGGTTTGGAAATGCGAGTTCGCGGACCACGATTTGGAAATTTATATCGTCTGTCTTCCTTAGTAGCTTTATTGCCGGCCGATGGCATCAACGACGGTGGCAAACGATTTATCGCGCGATTTCCGCCGGTCGCTCGACTTCGCCGCGCGGCGAATAGCTTGAGCCGCTTCGGCGAATAGCTTGAGCCGCTTCGGCGAATATTATTTCGCGTGCCTCGAAATGAGAGTTCGCGCGGCAACCGAGTTGTGACGCAATTCTGACAAAATTAAACCGGCGTCGCGACAACGGGACTAGGTCGCCTCGTGACGACGCCGTCGTGATGCATTGGTAATGAGTGATTCTATTGCGGCGATAATTGTCGGCAAATCAATCTTGTATAGCGAAGAACTGCACGTTTTGTGACTTAACGGATCGATGTTGTTTGCAAGAAGTCACGTATTGAAAACATTTTTAAGATGGAAACTTGGTCTCGGTTGATTAGGAAGAAGATCCTACGATTCGTGAAGTAATTAGTCCAGTTAAGCGATCAAATCTTGTTATATTGCAACATGGAGTCACATTAGTGATATTGATCGTTGGTAATGACGTAATTAATGATTGTGTATAATTTATCCATATTTCATATCTGACACGGTGTTACAGTAGCGAATAGATAACGCTGACTTAAGCACCAAGTAAGGAGATCGTAGGACAGGGAGCTAACGACCAATAATATTATTCAAATCTCCATTAGTTCTATATATTTACCTCTATATACTTTAAGGTACGGAGAACAATATACATGGATGGCCAAAAGTTGGCTCAGTTGACAGAGAAATAGTATATCGTCCGGAAAGTTCCAGTTCAACAAGTAGAATACGATCGTCCTGGTCAGACATTCGGAAGGAGCGTCTACTCGACGCTCGTCGCGCACTTGTCTACTAGATTAAATTAGCAGTATTTATACAAATAATCTTTTGTATCGCCGTTACAACTGGCATGACCACGTCTCGACGTTTTACCATTTTCACAAATATGAAAACCCTGCGAAACGTTGTCGTGACTTTATGATTATTTTTTCTACAAGTTAACGCGTGTTTGGATCGCGTTAGGCGACGATCGGAAAATCAGCCTGTTTCTAACAAGCGCTTTTTGCTTTTCAGACTGGTAACAGTTACAAATCGCCCGAGGAGTCGCCGCATTCGGAGCACAGCAGATTGAGGTGAGTGGCAGTGTCTTTTACGTCATGCTTCCGGCAGTTTAATTACGTTTCACGACGCTGCCGCCCTTCAAAGAGACACAGACCCCGCGTAAACCGAAACGCGTTGAAATTCCGCGCGAAGTATTAGCGGTCTCTTAATCCGCGTATTACTCCGTGCGCGATAAAGTCAACGGCGAATTCGAATTCTCTCGCTCGTGAATCCGTCGTCTATGGCCAATTACGCAGCGAACAATATGGCCAGGGTCGGTGTTAAGCCATGAAATTCGCCTCTCTTGCGAAGAATCCATTGCGCCATTCTTTTTCAAACAACGTACGGCACATCGATTCGAGTTCTTGCGGTTTCAATCGTGTTAAGTATTCCTAACTCAGGTATCAATGAATTTTAACAAACGAGCATTAGTTTACATTGTCGTCGCCTGAAGAATGATTGGAATTGGATCCCCTCGTTTCAAAGTTACGTTAATGCGACGTTCCATTTGCGCTTTCTTTTTAATCAACGATACATTCTTGAATTTTATTGGATCAGTGTCGCGTTTACGAAGAGAAATTTCACGAATTCGTTCGACGTTTCTTTTGCTTCCGTATAGATCCTACAGATTCATCAAATTTGCAGATATTTCAGTATTTTCCGTCGCTGACGCGCGATAAATTATATTTGTGGAATTATAGAAATTCTTCTTGTACTTTCGAATTTGTGCAATGGGTTTCCTGTAATACATCCATCGTTTCAATAGATTTTTCTAACTCGAGGAAATTTACTTTGCTCAAATTTTGTAATAATGCTGCCATTACGAAACTTTTACGCGTTGTTTCATTGCTTGAACCTTAACGTTCGATTATCTAGACAATGGAGCTTTTTCCTCGTCTCCTTCCCGCAATACTAATCCTTCCTTATCAGTAGGACGCGCTTAACTTTAACATATAGAACCATTATTTTGATTACCATGCTAAATCGCTAGATATCGATCCAATTTGATTCTTTCTATTTCTAGCCTCCATAGTTTTGAAAATTAAAAGTAGATAACATTTTCTCAGTACTGTGCGAAACGCAGCGAAAGATCCAATATTGAGAGACAAGTATAAAAGACAGAATGAAATATAGGAGACGAGGGTCGACTGCGTTATTTAAGATCAGATTTCACGCGGAAGAGGTGTCCCATAAAGATGAGAGGATAGAAAAAATATCATCGCTCTCGCATTTCGCGTAAATAGTGAGAGGATTTGGAGTAAGGGAATCTTACTCGCTATAGCTTCGATATCGGATTCTGTTGATGGCCGAGTTTATTTTCCTCTCGTAACCGTACTTCTCGAGCCATCTTTTAAATATTATTATGTCAGCTCAACGACACTGCTATATTATCGCTCCACATCAGGAGCCTACGCCTTACATCGATCGTCAAATTACGGAGCTGTTTAATCGGCTGCGGTTGGTCCACGACGAGATTTTAAATTTTAGAAAGTTGTAACATCAACGAATCGAAACCCTGCCTTTTTAACTTGAGCATATTGCGACAAAGTATCGAATGCCTTCAATTTTTCTCGTGTTTGCCTTAGCTATTTCTAGAAGATGGTAATAGCAGCTCGTTATTTATATAGTTTTGAGTCGTTTCATAAGACGAAAATGAAAAGATGAAGACCATTCTGACACCAAAATATCAGGACTGGTAGACTCGAGTATGTCACTATCGATCTTTAAAAAAGATGTAAGGCATATTTTTACTTACTCTTGAGATTACAGCATTCAGTTTTCGATATTTGTATTCGGTATAGAAAACTTTGTCACGTGTCACATTGTCACAAAACGTTGTTTACGTGTTGCAAGGTTAGCGATTAATTTTCATAACATCGTCGAATTTTTCAATCAAAATTTACCATAAATCACATCGAAGAACGAAGGGAAGACTATTACAATCTCCGTTACAATCTATATTCGCAGCAGTTTCATTGCGTCACCAGGCGCCATTATTTCCACGGTGATTGCAATACTTTTAATAGGGAATCGTGGGTTTCGTGTCGGTGGCGATGTAACTGCGGCGAAAGGGCGAACGGATGGGAACGATTATCTTTCATTACACCTGCGATTCCCAGGTGCAATGTGTTCCAATTAATCACAACGTGCGGTTCAAGTCGGCGCTCGGTCCCGGGGACGAAAAGGGGAAAGGTAGGTGGTGGTGAAACGTGGTCAGGCGTGCCACGAGACACCGGAAGCTACGCGAGACCCGAATATCACGGATCGGAGACTAAAATTGGCGAGAAAAATAAAACGCGACCCGATGGTTATGTCGTAACACGACTCTAATTATCTCGATTTTATCCATATCGATTATATGTTTCAAAGCATGCGCGTTTGTACTGCGTGAACGAGTACGTGTGTATAAATTAATTCGAAAAAGGCAGAGAACTTATTTTTCGTCCAAGTGCGACAAGAAAGGTTAAATTTACTTGGAACTGCAAATTGAATGGAATTACGTTTGAATGGAATGAAACGCGGCATGAAAAATCGTTACTGTTCAAATTGGGAATAATAATTGTTTGAAATAGCGTCCCTAAGAATGTCCGAGTTGAAAGTTGTTGAATATCGCCAGGAGCAAACAACTGATATATTTGAGATGGTATAGATAGATGACACGTTCTGTATGTCAGAGATAGCAGATGCGAGTTCGGAGTGACGAACTCGGGTAAATAAGTGACTACCTCTATACGTTCCCCTCGGCTAATCCAGTAGGAGAAGCGATGGAACCACAGAAAATGTTTATGAATATATTACGTGTATTATAGGGAACTTTTCGAAATTTCATTAACACACACGATAACTATCACGTTTATATTGGTAAGACTCGCAGCTAATCTGGACATATATCTCGAAGCTACAAATCATTTGGTGCAAACACACTTACGTATTAAAATTAATCCGCAGCGTGAATAGCGGTCTTAAACGTGTAAATAATGTCGAAGATAGTGCCATTAAACGTTGCAGCTTATTAGTAATAACGAATAATTAACGATCTAACTATTTAATAATTAACTGCTTACATATATTTTCACATCCGTTTCTTATCGATTGTTATTTATAAAATAATTGTCCATACTAACGGGCAACTTTACCAACCTAATCGTTACTATGTTGAGAAAATTTCAAAATGTTTTCTACGAAACTCACGATACACACACCTGTCCATGGAAAGTTTACACAAGCGTTGAAATATCTTCGTAATTCGGTGTATATCTCTTTATTATTTCGAATATTATTTTTAATATTCCATATTATCTCTCATCTCTAGAAAGTTCGCAACAGTTATACCCACTCGGCAAGGTTTCCGAGCACTTCTGAAACTTATCCTCGACGAAAATCAAAAGTCAACGAAAGATAACGTATTGCGAGAGCAGAAGTTTGAAATCGAGTAGGATCAAGGGTCGAAGGGGCATCGAGAACTGGGTAAAACATCGCGCTCCTTCTTCCCTCCGCCTCTCGTCCACCACGTCGTCGTCCGTGTGATAAATGGCGGAACGGAAAAAAATGTTACGAGACCGTGCAATTCTTTCTCTGTTCCTCCGTTTCTGTCGCGGTTTTTTCCCCTTTTAACGCTTCTTCGCCCAGCGACGTATAATTTTTCGCGTCACTCGCAAATAAATACCGCGATCCATCACCATTATCATTGAGCTTGCGCCCGAACACGCGAACGTACACGCTCTTATTCGACTCGTTAACATTTCCGCGCGCCTACCTCGAGGTCCAGGAAACTAATTCTGTGCCAGACACGTTCAAAAGTCCGCTTGGTCGAAAATCTGTTTCGGCTTATTTCACGCTACTTGGTCTGGCAGAGAATTCGAATCGCTTCGGTTATCGTATGTCAAAGCGATGCATCTTGACGGACAGCAGCCACCATAAGAAATCGATTTAAATAATACTTAAATATTAAAAACGGAAGCAGTAATCTTGGTAATCTTGTTGGAATCTGACTCGTCCGACCTCTCGCCTTTAATCTCTGCCGTAAGAATTTTATTGATAGAAGATAAATCGCTTCTCAAGCCGTAGACTTAATTCAAAAGCGATAAATTTACGAGGTAAACGTACGTATCCTCGGGAATAACTTCTCAAAAGACGAACTAACAACCTTCGTAATCGATTCATACCACCTTTGATCCCTGCTAATCCCTTGTAATTTTTCTACTGGAAAATAATACTGGTCGTTTGTCTTTAGAATGCGGTTTCGTAGATTCGCTTTTTATCGCGCGGGTTTATTATAAAAGTAATAATTTACGAAGGACTCGTGGCTTTTAAAAATAGCTTCTGAGAACACGAACCAATAACCTTTATGGTATATTCACATCACCTTTGATCTCTCTGTGCTGGAATTTTCCTCGTAGTAGATAATAATAGCTAGTTTTATTCGGAATAAAATATCGTTAGCTTTTTATTGCCAATTTACAGAGAAACCGGTTGAAACGTTTCCTTTTTGATTCGTCGTTACGTCAGTCGATCGTGTCCGTACAGTAAAATCCAGATCAAGAACAACTCTTTTCTAACTACGAATCGCGTCGACCACGAGGCGTGGACGCGTCAAATTCGAAGCTAGACGCGTAGACGTGGCGCAATCGGTATTTCCAATGGAATTCTCGTCGCGTCGTGTCGTTCGTTCCTCCAAAATCATCCTGCAGCGCGTACGTGCGCGCGCACGTATATCGCATACCTGTAAAACTCGTAACACGTTCAAGAACGTGCAACAAGCTCTCACGACACGCTCGTTCCACCAATACGTACTGAAACGAGACAGCTTTTCTTTTCGTTGGCCTCAAAACGAACTCGGCAAACGACTGGCGGTAGACACGCGGGCTAAATGACTGGCAGACGCAGGCACTCCATCTTCCTGTTCCGCCAGCACGTCGTTGGAACGAGCACCTCGCAGCTGCATTCGAGCCGCTTAAGCGCTCGTATGCCATACCCGACAACCGATTAATTATGAACATGCGATTAGGCATAGCGTTTGGAAACAGGTACCGCGTGTGTTATCTCGACGCGCTGGAACGAACGTTCGTTCCTGGTCGTCGCGTATTCCCACGGAAAGACGATGTATGCGCGCACTCCTAGACGCGGCGAGACGAGCATTTTCTCCAATGGTAGGTTGGCGCACGTAATTGGCTCTGGCAGCCGCGAACTTTTAATTGGCTCCGCGAGCCAGTTTTCGAGGCTGTGCGCCGATCCGGTCTCGTCAGTCCGATGGTTCGTCATTCTCGTTCGGCTGGAAATCGCCGTGAAAGATCATCACCGATCAACGAGATTCAAACGTGGCGCAAACGAGATGTAGCGTTAGAGGAATGCTCGTTGACGAACTTGCTACGGCGTGAAAAGATACGTATAGAAAAAGGGATTTGTTTTGTTTTTGGCGCTGCATCGATAGCTATATGCGAAAGGATTGCAGTTAATGCGGAATTATTAATAGGAACGCGACGATGTAATGCCGTGAAAATTTTCGAATATTATTTGCTGGATTAGCGGATTATCAGGGATCTCTGACAGAACGAATAAAGCAATTATTTCGAGCTTATCGATCGTGGCCTGCTACGATGGTGGTTGTGCAATAGCGCCGTTTACTGCAATCGTTTCGGACAGCCTGACGTCTTCTCCCGTTTTTGTTTGATTTCTTTTTTATTTTAAATCTCGTTAGGAAAGCAATACTTTTTCGCTTGATCCGAAAGTGTCCGCGGCGGGATTAACGAATTTCACGGGGTGAGCCGGCTCTTGGCGACGATGAAAAACGATTTTCTTGATCCTTAGATACAGTCAGAGGTCGGGCGTGCGCGGATGCACCGCGAAACCTTATCCCCGGGGTCGAATTGAAAGAAAATACACCGTTGTTATTTCAATCGCGCAGCGTCGAACTCGGCCGCGAAGCTCTGATTACCGCCTCGTTTCGATCCATCTGTACTCGGCGTGGTGCCGATTAAAGCTGACGTTTTTAACGCGACGGACACTATCCAATCTTGTCGCATAATGCTTAACGGTGTTCGTCCCTGTTCATCTTCGTTTAAGTTTGAAACAATCCGTATTTATCTTCTTACCGGATAGATAATGCGACACGTTTCGAATGGTGGTTACAAACGAGTCCCTCGTGACGTTCGAAACAGCGAAGAGGAAAGAAGCGTTACATGTGCGTTTTACGTGTGTGATTATTGAAATTCGGGCAAGAACGTCGAGAAGGTAGGTAAAACTGTTTAAAGGCCTTTCGTGTGTTGTTCCTATTAGTAGAGTTATAGAATAGTTTTAAGAGCAGAGAGCAACTGAAGAACCACTTTTAGTTTGCAATTGACTTTCGTCACGATTTCGTGTTACGTAGGAGGCAAAAAACGGTCGAAGGATTCCCTATTACGAAACGAATGTTGTACCGTCCCATCAACTCGCTTATCTACCCCGATGCCATTAAAAAAACCCATCATTTACTCGAGTACTATTTCCATTAGGAAAAACGTGCATTTCCGTTCAATTAAAATAGACGCATATACTGTTTCGGAACACATTTGTCCGACTTTAGATGCATCTAATGGCAAGTAGCCAAGACAAATTCGGCAACTTTCTCCGCCATTCAAAATGCACGCTGAGTTTCGCCAGTTCGGTTCTTCCCTTCGCGTGTATTATTAAAATGGCAATTACCTCGCTAAACGGCGCCCTAGCAAGTTGCGGGCGCTTCGTGTGTGCAAGCACGTTTTCGAACAATAAGCGGCGAGGCGACACGACGGATTCTCTCCTCGATACCCGTGGCTTATTTCCAAGTTAAACACGGAGACGTTCCTCACGAACAACACGCCACGGAAATATATAGGTAGTAACATAAACAAAGCGAAAATTTAGGCCACGTTACTCGAATCGTGCGCCGAAATCGACGTTGCGATCATGCCACGGTCTTCTTCGTCGATGCTTATACTCCCTTTGCTTTCCCCTAAAAGCTTTCGTTCCTCTCCGAGACATTGAATTTCGTTCTTTGGATATTTTTACATCTCGGAAGTTTCGCAGTTTTTCGTGCACTCGTCTTGGTTAATTTATCGTTATCGAGCTGAAATTTTTAAGATGGAGAAGAAATGAAAAATTATTAATTTTCAAGTATTGGAATCTTCGAATTTTCCACCAAACTTTCGAATTTTTTGATTTCCAAATTTCTAAGGTTTCAAACGTACGAACGTTCGAACTTTCGGACTTTTTAACTTTCGCGTGTTGAAATTTTTTAATGTTTCGAGTTTCAAACACTTTAATTCCAAAACTTTGAAATTTAGACATCCCTAAAATTTCACATTTAAAAACTCGTAATGTCACATTTTTTAATTACCGAAGTTCCAAGATTTCTCGATTATTTCCAGTAGCTAGATTTAATTTGCGAACTTTTATGTTTTCAAAGTTCCATTCTTGTCTTATCGATATTACTTTAATGTAATTTTTCCACATTATTTCATTGCTCGATATTCTACTTCTCTCCTTTCTTCTCCTTCCCTTTCCTTTGAATTATATATTTTGCTTAAAAGCATTGTTCTTTTTTGTTTGGTTATTAAGCTCTTAAACCTCTTGTACTTTTTCCAAGATTTACCGACTCCTTTCTTTTTCTCTTTTTTTTTTCTTTTCTTCTCTCTAATTAGCCTCGTCTGAAACGAACATGTATACATGGTGATTATCATTCAAAATTCGCATTGATTAACGGAATAAATTTCCAAAAGGGAAACGCGATGTTGCCACGCAGCGTTCCGCGTACGGCACTCGAATACTTAAGCCGAGTTGAGTTTCTTCGATAATAAATTTCTGTTAGCAGGTAACAAATCACGCTCTAGGGGCTCCTCGTACAATACCATTCCGCTGGTTCTTCATTAAAATAACAAACAATACGAGCAACTTTCTCGTTCATATTAGTCGATAAACTTTCGTCGGGTAGCGCGATGCTCATAGCGAGAGTCGGGAAGATATAGTGGAGGAAAAATGGGATACTAACAAATTGATGTCTGATCAGTAACGGGCACGTTCTACTTGCCGATTAGGCGTAATTAAAGTTGGAAACTCATCGACAGTTTTATGGAAACTTGTTGGACGCACGTTGATTTAATGCTAATCGCGCGAAAATACGATTTGTCGATGATAAAAGTTTTAAAATAACTTAGATTAAAAATGAGAATTACAAACTCCGTGAAATCTGAATACACTACGAGATGCAATTTTCATCGATTATTTTTATTTTAGATGTTTTTGCGTGAAATGTTGCTCAGACCATTTGACGAAAGAATATTTTCTAGAATTTATGCGCGATATGGGAGATAATAAAAATTGCGTGGAAAAGAAACAATACGCGGTGAATAGCTCGATTCGAAGGACTTGTACCGTATATTGTTGGTAGATTTCCGTTTCGTTTAATTTGGGATGTTATAAGTAGTTGAACAACGGTCCGTAACAACGAACACCATCGAGAAAGGAGATCTTGTATGTTTTCGGTTTTGCATTTCACGCAAGGCGTGTCAACGACATCGGTCAAAGTCCCAGTTTATCGTGAATGGGAGCAGAGAGCTCCAGAAGCGCGTGATGAATCGCGGAAACTTGCCCAAGTTGTGCGTTTCTGCAGAAACGCGAAAGTTTAAAACTCGCTTTCACGAAAGCCTAGTTAGCGCAATTGTATCCATTGAGACCAGCCTTCTGGAGTGCGATAGCTTTTACCGTATCATCTCGAAAGCTTTCTTTAAACTTGCTGTTACTGTAGATCCTTCTTTAGCATCCCCAACTCCAAGCGTAAAAGAAGCTTAAAAAAGAAAGAGATACACGTCGTATTACCGCCGCTTTGAACCAACCAACCGCGTAATTGTTAAACAAGTTTCGGTGGTCGAATTTGTAATTAAATAAACTTACAAAGCATTGTTATTAGCATAAAAGAACACTATTTTACTGAAGTTCTTTAACCTTGTTTCGAAAACTGGAAAGTGTTTGTCACAACGATGGTGATTTTGAACGTTCGTCGATCGATATTTGGAAGGTTCGCGAGATTCGCTAAAGTCGTATTATCGTCAGCCAGAGTTATTTGAGAATCGGCCAAGATTGTTGAGATCGTATTATCGACATTCAAGATCGTTCGACGATCACTGCGAGATCGTACGCTCTTAGATCAAGGTCACGTAAGATTATCGGAGTCGTTGGAAGAACGTTTCACGCGAGAAGATGGAGATGAGATTTTTAGCGTTTAACGCGATTCAATGGATATCATCGATACAGACGGTCATCGAGTTTTCATCTCGGCGCTGTGTCAGTCGGAGTGAAAGTCGTTGGAGATTTATTTTGCAAACGGGATTACTCGATAGCGAACAGTTTCGAAGTCGTGACAACGTTCAGCGTGATACGGTGCCTTTTGAAACAGCTTCATAACGGGACAGCTCCGCTCTTTAATCCGAGTTTTCAACACTTTGCACCTTTGACTTCGTTACGTCCGTTGAGCGCGGGACTGCTGCATCGCGTCGGCGCGACGCGTTTCTCCAGCGGCGCGGAAGTTGTCGCGTTCGAAAGCGACGCGTCTCGCAAATAAGAAATTCGTTTAACGGCACCGATAAGGTCAACCGTGGCGCGTCGAGTCTCGCGCGGCCGAGTTCGTCTCTTCTCTCCGGCAAAGGCGACGAAACTCTTGGGGAAACTTTGCGAATAAACTTTCCTCTTTCGTGAGAGCGAAGCGCGTGCAAGAAGAAAGACTGGCAGCGAGAAGAACGATAGAGAGGACGAGAGGAGAAAAAGCTATCCGCCAAGCCTAGACGACGACGCGGTGTCATCTTGACGTAAAATATGGATTATTCCGGGCATTTGCATTCGGAAAATAAGCCGACGAGCCGTCGCTGAACGGGGTCTGAACGAGATCCCTTTCCTTCTCTATCCTCTTCTTGGCTTGGCCGCTGTCTCTATTTCCTGTCGAGCCCGACAGAGGAACTTGTCGCGAAAGTTTCGCGGTAATTATCGAATCGTTTGCCAATTCATCGGCAATCGACGCGAAAGCTACACCGTTCCCCTCCTTCTGCTGTAACGATCGAATAACAGCAAGAATAAAAATCCGATTCTCCCTTCGGGAACGGCTTTCTTTCGCCGATACGGCTCCCCTGTACTCCCCAGTTTCCGACCATCTTTTCAACAACGTTTCCGTCAAGACTCGTAATTAGATTCCTTCGTACCGAACATCGTCCGTATCACCGTACCAACGTTCGTCGATGTTAATTACTTTGCCGTTGATGCCAATCGATTCGTACACCGTCCTCGCTCTTGTATTTTCGATGACAACGGAAATGAACGTCGTGCCAGGAACGGCTAGTCGTTGGCCACGCGACACCGTTAATCTACTCGCAAAACCATCGATGCGTTCCCACTATTTCCACGATCTGGTCGATATTATTATGCGGCCTGAGCACTGATCAACATCGATTGACATTACCGAATTTATAGCCAGGAACACGAGAAACCGGCGGGGACTAATCGTTATTAGCAACGACAGGCGCGAGTACCGACGATGACGAGATTGTGTTAAACGCGTGGCCCGCGATGCAGCCTGTTTTCCAAAGCGATTTTGCGTGGCGCGATTCCGCGGACGTATCGCCGGGGACAGGTGTTTTTCCCTGTTTCCTCGATTAACGCTGTCACACGCTCTTCACGGTCTCTTTGAGCGTTAAGCGCCGTGTCGATGCTTGTTATTTCGTTCGCTGCTTCGTCCGTGTTTTGTCGCGGTTATCGCTCGCTCTCGCGATATACGTACGTCTGAACGCGCGTGCAGCACAATCCGGTGTTTCCTGATGCGATTTTAAAGCAGGCGAAATCAGGTTAAATCTATTTGCGGCGTGTATAGCCTGCGGTGTCAAGCGACGAGCAGACTTGAGCGATTGGGATAAGATCTTGGTCGAACCGAGAACTGAATTAATTTTTCTTTTTTGTTCGAAGAATCGACAAACTGCCCCTTGATCGAAGGATAAATTCGAGCGAGACTGTCTTAGTCCTGCGGAGATTGACTTCGTATTTAGCGCCGCGGTGTCAAATTTTTTTCGTAAAATTCGTAGAAATGCTTACACGATGAAACATTCCATTTTGGTAAAGTACGATGCGCAGAGTCGGTTGAACTACTTCGACGTTTGATCGAAATTCGAAACGAAGATAGAAAATAACACGAAACGTAGGTAACATTGGTCCAAATCTAGCTAGACTTCGTTCTTTTATATTTATCATTATTCCCAACAGTTGGAAAGAATGATCTTTTATTAGAAAATGTCTTCGATCGATAATTACCGCTGCCGAAATAAGACAAATCGATAGCGTGACAAATATACGATTGTATAAAGAAGCTTCCCAACTTTTTAACCGGATCATTGCTTATCCAGAAACTTTCCTAGCCACGGAATTAATGCTTAATAAAATGATCGATTTCTTCTCCCATTGCCAATATAGATGTAATATATCGCGTTTTGAACACAGATAGTTATACGATTTCACATCAGATCAATCGCGACTTCTAGGGTTAATAAATTCGTGCATGCTTCTGATGGGCGCTGAAATATCGAAACCCGCGTACTCTCCTCTTAAATCTGTCGACATCTTTGTATTTCGAAATTCACGATTCCGTTAATAATTCGAGGTGGAGCCCGCATCGTTTGCCTGGCGCGTACGTTAAGCGATTAACGCGCACCGTTTCAAGAATTTATCGAAGCGATCGGCCGATGTCTGGCCAATTTTACATTAGGCACGAAATTAAGGGCGTGGAGATTTCGCTCGATGGAATTCGAACCATTCGACGCAGTCGATCGTATTAATAGACCACAGAGGATCGTTTTAGTGTCGTTAACGAAATGATTTCTATTTAATGCAACGACATACCTCTCCGAAATTCCATGACCATTCGTTTCACTATGGCCGAGGCACACCGGTTGAAGAGTTGCGTGCATAGCGGTGGTTTCTGCGAAGTTCAAGTAGATTTATGCCACCACCAGTGTATCTCAATTAATTTCGCTCTGTATACGTACGTACATACCTATCTGCTGGTGATATTGTTGCAGCCGACATCAAACGAGCAGCTCGCTTGCAGGAAAAATCTCAATTAACGCTGATCCGTTACGGGTACGCGCCGACAATTAACCGGCTCTTGGTCGACCTATACGCGATTCTGTTTTTTCCCCCGATTCGATTATGTAGAAATTTGGCGTAGAAGGTTGACATACGTCTAGTTTCCATTAAAATTTTAAAAACGCCCAATAAGTTCGCTTCGTTGCTTTGATTTCTGTCCTTCCATCGAAGCGAAACGAGAAAATCGACGACGTGAAAAATCATTGGTACGAGATTTTTAACGCCACTGACGCGGAAAATGTAGCAATTTCGCTATAGCTTTTTGTAACATTAGGTGGAACGGTTTGTTCCTCTGTATCCATGTAAAACTTGTAAAAATACTAGATACGTGTCCACATTCGTGGATGTGAGATTTCCAGCGTCGTTAGAATAGAAAATATATACCACGTATATCTGGCAATTCTAGAAATTTCGGATCTACAGCGTTGAATAAAATTCTCCCCTGTCTCTTCATCTTGATGCTTTTAAGGTTCCACCAGATGCATTCTCACCAACTACTCCTCCAGCTAAACTCGATCGAGAGTACTCTCTTCATCCCTTCCCTGAATCTCTTTTCGCCACCTTCGCCGAAACTTTTTCTAACAACAACCAGATCATGTCCGAAGTTAGCAGCGAATCTCGTGACGAATGTCAACGAAGTTCCCTTCTCGCGAACGGTATCCATTTCAAACCGTTGAAACGCGAACCTTTCTCCTGTGCTCACGTTCGTCTTCCTTTTCTCACGATGGACGGAGCTTCCACCGATGATGACCCGTCACCTGTTTCGTCATCGAGCTCGCCGCGAACGTATCAAAATACACAGCAACGGCAGAAACGAGCTCGCGTTCGAAGGAACTGGAAGGCAGCGGTGAACTCTGGTACGCGAGAGAAAGACGGAGGAAAAAAGAGAGGCGACCAGAGGAAAGGAAGAGAGCGGGAAGGTCTGTGCACGCTCGCAGATGGCCTCGGATAGGCGCTTTGTACGAAAATGAAAAAGTCACGAAGGCGGAAGTTAAGAGCGTGCACACATAGAGGTACAAATACACGCGTCAAGGGACAGAAAGAGAAATTTGTTGCACCGGGAGTCTGATACACCGTACGTCGAGAAAATGTGCGCCGAGGCCTGAAATCGATGCCCGCCATCGACGTTCCTAAATATTTCTCGCTGTTTCTTCCGCTGGCAGGACTCGATCGATAGGCGAATATCTCAGAAAGAAATCTTTCCCCTTTATAAGTGCTTTAATCTCGCTGTCCGCAATGTAACCGTGTAAATCGAGATTTCGATGTAAATTAGATGTAAACGCTTGCGTTTCGACTATCGAGCGTATCGTACGTAAAAGTATCGTGTCGTTTCTCTAGTTTCACGATTAATTAAACTACTGGCGCTTGAAAAGTTATTGGTATACCGTTTTATCCTTCGTCTTATTCGATACTTCCATGTCGATACAATCCGCACGAGGAGAATGAAACGTAGAACCTGATAGAAAGTTTCATTGGAAAATGAGAATACGCGCCAATACGTTCCGTAGGCACCGTGTAACTTCGTTCTTTGCCTCGATAAGTTTTTGCGTCTTGAAAAAGTATGATGAACTTTTTACAACAATAAACGCAGAACGTCGTCCGATGAAAAATAGCAGTGAATTGACGCATCGGTGTAATTCACGGTTCACGGTGTGTGGGATATGTTCCAGGAATTGATCGTACACCTAAAACAATTGAAAAATGTTCGTATAAATACACGTGCTGTTTATTCTTGTTTACGAGACACACATAACGAGTTTTGCGTTCTGTCATTCGTTATCTGATTGTATCTATACAGAAGATACATAGTCGAAATGACCACCTTGCGTTTCAAGATAAATCTGCAGACATCTTGTCATTGATCCGGTTACTCTCTCAATGTCCTGCGGTGTTTCCCGAAGTTGTTGAAAACTTTGCTCCGCTATATATGGCAGTGCTTCCAGGTCGTATCGTAATGACAATTAGCGACCAGATCAATGACACAAAACGTTTCTAGATTCATCCTGAAATGTAAGATAGCGATTTTGAGCATCGTCTACAAAGTTGAACAGATAACAAAGGATAGAGCGCATGAACTTTCCTCGTTGTTTTCAGGTCGAATCGATCACAATCGACACTTGAAGTGTGTCCTACGCGTTACGAGACAACCTGCATATATTAACTGCATCGACAGACGCGAAGAGAGAGAGAGAGAGAGAGAGAGAGAGGCAGGGACGCGAGATTTTACGCGAACAGAGAGGTAAACACGTTGGATGAAAGAAATTTTTCATTCGGTGCTAGCTATAGACATTGAGAACGCGTGCCGTTATTCTAGCGACATTTTACAGGTGGCAGCGCGCTTTGATAACCTACAATATGCAATCGCTATTTGGATATCCAACGTGAGTTAAAGGGCTTCACTACGCTATGAATATGCAATATTTCTCTACTTTCGAGTTACGCGCTCTGCGTTTACAATGCATGCATGAACTCGGGAATAAAGTGGATAGCCCCGTTCCTCGCGCCCTCTAAACTACGATTTTTTTTCTTTTTTTTTCTCTCATACACGCTCCCTCGATTTACCTTGGCGGATCGATCGTTTGGAAACGGAACGAGTTCTTTAAGCTATTCATACTTCATTGTTGAATATTCCATTTAAATGAAAGATAAATACTTACGATAAATTTGATACGACTGTAGAAAGATCACACAGTGAAATTCAGAGTTTCAGTACGATATGCTGAAATTCAAACTCTCGTTCGAAACCATTCAGTTGCGTTCCACGCGCGAGAGAATGTCTTTTTCTTTCGAGTATCCTGGCAAAAGTCGTCATCCGCTTTTGTTGCAACCACATAATACAACCACGGAAAACAAAGTATCACAATTACAGTGTTTTACCTATTGACACGTTCTACGTTTACCAGCCCCCCCCCCCCGTCGATGTCATACATTCCTAAAATCTTAAAGCTGTGTTCGACCGTGCAGATCCTCGATTGAAAAGCGTCTGGGAACACGATGTAACGGGTGTTACCTCCTTTCAGTGCCACATCGGTGTCGATCTTGAAAACGAAAGACACTTGAGCACGGTTCTCAGCTGAACGTGCGATTCATGTTTCCCCGGAGCGTCTTCGTTTGATCAGCGCCGGCTTCTTTCTCAGTCACGAACAAGAGCCACAGAGGAGGCCTCTTTGCTTGTTCGTTCGCTGTTTCTCTGTCCCACGTCCGCGTCCAGTTTCTTCTTATCCCGAGACTTTCTCTCTAGCAGGGAAATAAAAAGAGCCACGAGACAGGAAAACCTCAATCAGCAAACACACCGTCGGGACGTCATGAATATCGGAAAATTGGAAATCGGTTAGCCCTTGGGATTCGACGACAGCTCACAGGCTACGTCTACCAACGTTTTCTTTGGATATCGTCCTACCCCTCCAACGGAATTCCGGCGAAATCCTCGCCAGACGTCCTGCGAGGAATCTAGAATTAACGTTCCCGTTTTATACCCACCTCTCGGTATCTCTTACCACGGAACTCTCAGCCGTTAGGTCGCTCCGATATTTGCGTTCCTCGATTTCATCGTAATTGTACGAATTGGATCGGATAAAGAATCCGGATTCTACTTACAGCACGAACAGACTTCTTCTTCTTTTAGGTCGAAGATCGCTCGAATCGAATACGACGGCGAAAGTTCAACTAGGTGAAATTTTCTGTTACGTTTCTCTGGGTTACTTGTCCTATCCGACGTTAATAACACGCCCTCGCTCAAAAATCTTAGGACAGTTATTATATTACTCCAAAATTGGCAGAGATTTTGGATGAACGTACAGTTTCAATAATTCGATTAACGCGATACTTCATACGGTAATGCGCTATTGTTACGTTAATGCGCATCAAATATCGAAACTTCATTATAGATAGGAAACGTGTGCTATAATTAACAATAAATTCTGAGCTAAGTTGAGGTAACAGTGTTTACAGCATCGTCGTTTTCATGTACTTTTCGATTGATTGAGTTCGTCTGTGTGGCTTTTGAACAGCTCTCAGAAACCATAAAAATGAGAAAAACAAAGAAAATGTATTTATTATTGTTTTCTCCTTGATCATTGAATTATTATTCAAATATTATCTCGACGTTCCAAAACTCGACGCTGATTTCTTCGTCTCGGAAAATGTATATCGCGGACTTTTAACAAGTCATTTCGGATTTTCAAGAATCCTGATATGCGCATCGTCTCAGATTTATAGAATCTCGTTCTAAATCCGTAGCTTGTTTTACGCGTTTCGACCATGTACGCGGAATCTTGCTTGCAGCGTAGAAAGATTCCCTCGTATCGGCGTTTCTGTATGGCTGGAAACAGGAGTGAAACAAATGGCGCTGGATCACGATGACGCGGCGCGATGGCAGAGAAACGAGGAAGGAAAGACTGCATGCGGGATCATTGTTGGGAAGAGCAGCTTCCGTTAGATTTATTCCTTTCCTTTATTGAGATACGATCGTTTATATTCCCGGAAATAGAAATCCACGTTCGATCCGATACCGAGCCACGTCGCTCAAACGTTTGTCTCGCTTTCCGCATGACCTTCGAACACTCTCGGATCTTAGTGAATCGCATCTGGAGCGTGTTCCTGAAGTTTCATCCGCAGAAAGTACGTAAACGGCCTTTGACTGTGGGAAATATCGAGAAATTAACGATGGTTGCCACTTCGAACGTCGTCTCGTACGTTCTGTGATTATTTTAAAGATAGCTGTCGTACGAGGAGTTTACGTACTATCCGAAGCGTGTTAGACTTTAGAAAAAATAGAGGATAGCTTGCGATCGACTTATTTTTAACGCGCGATACTGATAGATCGTTCGAGCTGACTTAAAATCGTGGGTAGAAAACAGTATCATAAGATTTGCGTGATTTTATTCCTACAGATACTTCAGAGCGTACTCTTTACCGTACAATTCCAAGTTCACGAAAGATTTTCGTGCTTCTTTAATACTTCTTCTCTACTCCATACACTCCTTTAGGTATATTCTCAACTTACTGTGCCACGTTTTCATAACACGCCTTTCTAAACCATCCTAAATATCCTGTATTCCGTCCCAAACTCTACAACACACCGTCACATCCAGTTGCATCTTTGCAATCCAATCTCTCTCGGTCGAGAACAAACGAATCAAAAGTCACCTGCACGCGAAGCAGTTAGAACACCCGGAAATTTGAGCAACGGTGAAGCACATAACAATACGCGTGCACGGAAAATGATGTAGAAGGCAGCGCGTTCAGATCGCGTAAGGATCTAGCTACCTTATTTCTGGCACGGTCCACCTAGCCAAGCGAAGATGCATTTGCCAGACGGAAGGAGAAGGATGTATACAAACGGCAGTCGCAGTTCACAAGACGAAAAGGCTCCCGTGGGGCTGCATTATCATTCGCCGGCATTAGGTACCTTGTTCGAGGCGAAGGTGAATCCTCGGTATGTATCGCGTACGCGCACCTGCATTCAGTCGTACACGTGTATACGATGCGCATTACGTGCGATTTCTATGAGAATACGGCCAGCGGAGCCAGGTTTGCATCCGAAAGATAACCCTAGATGTCCCTTCTACGTATTAACGTCCTCTACGTTCTCCGTCTTCCTATCTGTCTCTCTCGCTCTCTATTTCTCTTAATCTCTGGTATACGGGTCTTTTCTCTTTGTCATCCACTGTGAGTAAACATCACCCTCGCAACATCACCGTGCAGCCGCTGTATCAACGGACCAATCATTCCCCAAAGAAACTGTTGCCCCGTACAGGTTTCCCCTGTATCCCGATTAAATCCACGTGGGACCCAACCAGATTTTACGCGACACGGTGCCATTAGGGATAATCGAAGAGAGATGGATGCTGCGAACCGACGTCGTCCTCCTTCATGGAACCGGGTTGCTTGGTTGATTTTCCGGCAATTACAGAGTATTGTAGATAAATCATAAACTTGGGTTCCTCGAGATTAGGCTTGCAGTTTTTTTAATTAATTAGAAACGGGGAATTCGTGGTAAATAGAAATGCTACTTCTGGAACTTTGGGAATATTTAAAGAGGTTACGTTTCATTGAACTCGGCTTGTCGCGAAACCCGAGAGTTTGGATTTCTTAATGGAAAAGAAGAATTTATAATGGTTTAAAATGGTACGCGCGACATTTGAAATGTCAACGAGATTCGAGCGCAACCAAGAGTTTTCTATTTCCTTCGGTATGATTTTATGATACTGTGTCCCGTTTTTTTGTCGGTGGACAATGCCTTCCTTCAGATCGTTCGGTGGAGTGACGTCAATTCATAATTCTAGCGAATTTATGAACTCTTCTATGCTGTTACGTCTCTAGACGAATTTTGGCAAGATGAAATATTGCCACTGCTGTCGCTCAAAGTCGTTCAGAGCTACTGACTTCCATTACATTTGCAGAATATTCACAATCAGTCTGTTAGCGAAATATGTAGAATTGCATGTAAATGTAAATTCTCTGACCGAACGTGAACTCCGTTTTCATTCCTCCGACACTTTCTTCTCGAGTTCCATTTACCTTCTCTGAACTTGTCGAATCGAAGTTCGAAAGACGCAATTATTCCAAAGTTATTACCAAAATTGTCGGCTGTCCGTCATTCAGAAGTCGTCTCACCATTTTGAAGACACTTAGGGAACCAGTTTGTGATCTATAGAGCGCTAGAAAATTCGTTTCGCGTCATAAACGGGGCATCAGTTTCCGTTACTTCTTCGTCGTTTATCCGCTTAAACGGAAAATATTTCGAAACACGATTAACATATTTCCTATCAGATAGAACATACCCTGGATAGAGCAAAGCGACATTTATTGCGTACAAAATTGTATTCCCATTTCTTTCGTACTTGGATAGTAAACAGAGGCATCGGGAACTCGATTGTTTCCGATAGACGAGAAAGAAATTAATTTTTCAGCAATTGAGAATTGATGTGCTCGGAGAAGCTCCGTATCCTTGCGAAACTTCCGTTTGAACACTAGCCACTTTTACGTTTCTTCCTTGAAAATAAGACTCTAAGGACGTCGAAGAAAAAGAAAGGGCACTCTGAACTTAAAGGTCAGTTAGTTACTTGGCGAGTAGTCAAATAGAAGTGGAAAGTGGAAAGTTGAAAGTACTAGTAGAAAGTAATTAGGTCTGGTGTGACAGACAGTTTTAGAAACAATCGGACTCGTAACTGCTTTTAGTCAGCCAACATTTGGATTTGATTTAAATCGTCGAACGTTAGAATTGCCTCAGAAGTTTATTTAATCCATTCGAAATCGATGACGTATCGTATGCGACACATCGGTATTTAATTAACTTTAATCGACGAAGGGATTATTATCATTATCGATTAATATCGAAAAAGCGATCGAAGAAACGAGTCAATCGTCTAGAAGAAATTTTACCAAGAACGTTGTATGAAATCGAAAAGAGCGACGCAAGAAACTTCCATTCCTGGTGACTGTCCTTTAGTTACAAATCGGCCCTGAGTAGATTAATAAATTAGATTAACGTCAAACCAATTTCTCCCAAAGACCTACGAACTTCTTCGATATCTCAAAATGTGAATTGCCTCTGACGTACCTCGATATTTCAATATTTCAAGAGACTACTCTAATTTCGAATCGATTAATCGCCTCGCTGCCATGGAATGTCCATTCAAGATCCCAAAGAGTAACTGACGAGGAGAATTTGCGATAATTTCATAAGTAATTACGCTATAAGTTATAAATAAATACGCGAAAGAGAAGGATACTCGTTGTTCCAAGCGGTCAGCCGCAAGGCTAGCCGGAAACGTTTTTGTCGGGAATCAAGTTAAGCTCCCGAGTCACGAGGCGCCGCGTTCAAATGGTGTTGATACCGGCGGTCTTACGATGGCCCCATAAACTCAAGACAAATGGCGTTTAAGAGTTTATCGTTTCCGGGAAGCGAGAGAAGTGGCGGCGTTACAGAGAAAATACGATGAACGAAGAAACAAGATACTAATGGACAGTGAGACGGAAGCAGAGGGAACGAGGATCGTCTAATGTCGGAGAGCCAACGATTCTTATTCCCGAATTCGTTTTCACCGTACGTAACGGCAACTGTATTCGCCATTTATGCTACACGTGCTCTCGGCCGCCATTAACATTTTTACGAGATCACGTAACTCACTGCGTTTGCTAGGAACATCGTGTGATTTTCTTTCCGTCTGCAACGATGGTTACGAGATTTAATAGGGGAAATAAACGTGGACTATGGTAGGCAATTTTTATGTTACTAACTTTGGTTAATATTACGGAGATTAGGCTCGGTGTTCGCAATAGGCCGATTGATGAATATGTAATCTAATACATTACATTAAAAATGCGAAAGAATCTTTTATTTTCGTACTTGAGGTTATCGTATGGGCGAAAGGTACAATGGATCGTAATCCAAGGTGGATTGTCAGCTTGAGTTGAGTCGTCTTTTAAGAACGTCTGCGTCACTTGCCACTTAAACAGTTGTGAGAAATACCCGCTTGGATTGGCCAATTCGATTGTCAATCGGAATCAAGAACATAGACCAAGAGTTGAGAGTAGAGAGCCAAAACTAGCATTTCCTCGATATAATTAACAATTCACAAGTAGAAATCTGCCTACAGTCCCATGTTCCTACGATGCTATTGTAGTATTGGTTACACTGTTTTGTAACGATTAGCACAAACTTTGCTAAACAATAAAATGATATTACAGTCGAGCCAAGTTACTTGTATTACTACCATGAATTTCAAAGGAATATTCAAATCAGTACGTAAGATAGGTGTCGCAAGCGGATGGATGATCCCATAGATCAATTGTGGCCTTCGAAGGACCTCCTTATTCGGTTTTGTCTCCTTATGCATGACACATTGTGTTTTATGTTGTGTTTGTATTAGACGCATGCTACGTGTAATCGTGATAATAGCATACTAATCGCATAACATGATAACAGAGACAGCTGATGTCGGAAGCAACGCAGCTTCGAACAGGGCTGGTATGGACAATGCTGAGACATCGGCCGAGTTTCCCTGTTTGGTTTCAAAATTTTCCGCCGCACAATCGGGCGACACGACAGCACGCTAATTATCTCTCATTAGCATCTAAAATTTTCCTCGATACTCGTTATAAACTCGATTTCATAACGAACGAAGAAAGCTGCGAGCGCACTACTCCTAGCGGATTCATGTCGACGTGACGCGATTTCAGGAAAGCCGTACGACCGTGAATGACCGAGGCGCTTGCGACGAAATAGCTTATTAAAAATTAGTTTGTTAAACGAAACGACAATATTAAGGAACTAAAGAACATATCGTATCGTAGAGCACATAGCGTGGAGTATATAGGACGTTCGTTGGTAAAAAGATTTCTATTTCAATGGTATCCAGGATTTTTTCTTATTAGTTAGAATATGAACGTTTCATTCTACCATTGCGAAGAGAGTAAGAGCATGGATAACGAAGATTATGGAAACAGGTATAAAGCCATAACTTAAGAAAATGACTTTAACGTTCGATATCCGGATTTTGATCTGACCATCGTTACAGTTAATTGTATCGTATATCTTAGATTCGCTCCTCATAACCAACCTAAAAATGATCATACTTATAGTGTATCGTTAAATGTAAGAGAAACTTACATATGTACGTATTTATATTGCCATTCTCATTTCCAGCATCATTTTAATCTGCGCCGTATGCAGCGACTGATTATCGTGGAATTATCGCTATCAGAAAGAGAAGACATTTCAGAATTTCCCTCTCGGTTTTTTTCGAATATCGTTCTGCAATTGACAGGATGGACGATCGTCCTACGCAATCCTATATAACAATCGCTTTCTCTCTCGAGGAGATCAAACGATCTGTTTTTCGTAGATTCGAGAAAATCACGCTCATGGGTCGCTTCGTTCCATCGTCGAGACTTCCGTGGATCCTGCTCGTGATACGTCCAACCAAAACGAGCAGCGAACTAACATCCTGAAGTGAAACTTTCGGAATCTCCGGAGAACGAAGACGAGGATACGTTTGTACGCCTCGTATTCTCGTGGGTTTGCCTTCCTTCTTCCTGCCTTTCTCTCGATTTTCCCTCTCCAGTTTCTTCCTCTATTATATCCCACCCTTCACTTCCGTATTCCTCTTTCGTTCTGGTAACATGCGGTTGAGTAAGGGGACGGGATACCGCGTCGACGCTGTGTTTGGCGACGATTGACGTCGTCGATGGTGATGCTACACGACGCAACAGTGGATTTAATGGGGGCCTAGATAAAGTTCTTGATATGCTGATACGTCGAGTTTGTTGCTGCAATGCATAATTTAGAATAAAATAAAATGGAACGGTAAACATATATATTTAACAACGAGATAAAGACAATACGATAATAATTTAACTCTGTATTTGCTTGCAAAGTTTGTTTCTCTCTATACTCTCGCGAGACTTTCTCAATTTTTATACAATTTACACAGAACTTTCAATTGTCAATCGTATCACGCTCTTGAAATCTGACACGTACAAAGTACAGTCTTTTCACATGCAACCAATACTCCTACAGTTATACCGTGTCTATTACGATATTTGCATGCTAATTAATATTAAGTCCAAGTATATTAAATTTCTTATTCAGTAAAAATTTGTAAAAAAAAAAGTATGTGCCAATACTTTTCGTAGCCACTGTACATGTTAAATTTCCACTTACATTCCCTAAGGCACTCCTCGTTATTTGCAAATGAATATTTCCTCGGTCCTTAATCGCTTATCGACTATACACACTCATATAACTCAGCATTCTGAGTTTCTCTCCCTTGACAGTGCATTTTTCTCTTTGGCATCCTTTCGCTTCCTCTGTTTATCAAGACAGTTTTTCTCTAAAATTCCTTTAATTAATAAAACATCTATCGAAGGGTGTCCAGCGCTCAACTCTTCAACCGGATGGTTGTTTAATAATCCAAGTGGATGAAATTGGCGTAGACCCTTCGAAACAAGTTTTCAATTTTTCTTGTGTTCTTGTCACTGACCGGAAATTAGAGGCGCCCCATTGTGTGCCTTTGTCCCGTTCGACTCGCGTGACTTCCTTTTTTTTATCGCAGTCCCATGGTCAACCAGTGGTGGTTACGTGGCACGACGCGACGTGCACACTTGGCTTATGTCGACGCCGACGTCAAGCCCCGTTCGTTACGCGGCGACGTTTTCGTCGTAAACCCGTTGAAAACCGGGCCGGGCTCGGGAGCTTGATTAATCGCCAGCTCGAGGCGACGCGTCTTTTTGCGGCCGTAAAAATTTGTTGTGCATTCGGCGGGGAAAAAAATCGTTGCATTTGCTTGATGGCAACGGGAGTGAAGTGTCACGGAGAGGAACGGGGCTAATGTTCTTTTTAAACTTTGATCCGACACGTTCCAGGCAATGCTGGAAATTTCTTTGTCTATCGTTTACAGTCGAAATACTTTGTATGATAATATCGCGTAGCATTTCGAAGTCTCTACGCCTTTAAATGCAGATTTTCCTACATTTACGTTACGTTCTGAAGTTAGAATATTGGATTAGTATCCGAATAAATAATTGACGTAGAATAATTCAAGCGATTAATCTCGATCGAGTCGATCGGTTTGGTATTTGTAAATCTCGATTACGTTTCCGCCTCAATATATATCAATGTATCTTTTGGTCATTGCAGAAATAAAACGTAGTTTCAATGAATTTGCTGGTTTTAATGCTAAATTCGTGATAAGATAGTTGCGCGGAAGTATAAAGAATATGAAATGCACGAACATGTTAATGTTTTAAGTAAAATCTAGTCGTAATGTTCCATGATTTTAGTCGCGCACAAATAGAACACAACGAAAGAACAGGACATATCAACAGAGATCAGAGGGAAAAACGCGGTCGGAGCCTGATAATCCAGATTACAGAACGTTTTCCGTGTTTTTTGCGTTTCCCTGTCGGCCTTTCAATTACCGGAAGCTACGGTTCTATTTTTCCCATGGCGCAGCGCGCGGACCGGTAATTAGGTGGCGTATATAAATTCGTTAACTCTTTTAAAAGGTTAATGGCCCATGTGGCATTGGCAAAGAATCACCTTCCCCGGTACTTCTGCTTTATTTCCCCACCGAATTATTTAAAGGACCTGAAATTGGGATTGAATGCGGCTGGAACGAGCAACTGTTACCAATAGACCACCAGTCGTTCCATATTTTCATGGAGCCATTACAGCAAAGAGTCGCTCGGCCTCTTAATTAATACCTCCTCAAATTTGCAGACCTCGTCGAATTTTCGAACGTTTCTCACATAACTTGATTCAACGAATTGTTTTCTTTCACTTGTGTGCTTGCGTTTTCTTTGTAATTTTAAGATTCGTTCTACAGAAGGGCTATATTCATACGGATGAGTTTATACCAGGCTTCGGATGTATGGTCTCGTAGTTGCACTTTTATTATTCAACCTACGATCAAATGGAATTTCAACTTCAATTACATTAATATATATTCTTACTATCTTGCAATTTATCCTTACACGTATATACAGAGTTCATTCTAGATATTAATAAAATAATAACGATGAAACAAATGCCTGTTAGAATGCCTGTTCTTCGAGTTATAAATTATTTAATTTTTCGTTAGAAACGCCTGTACGTATGTAACCCGCTTTATATTTGTGTGCGTTGTTTGTAGATACGTGATGCAGAAACGACGCATATGCTCAAGTTCAATTTTCTGAACGTTAGTTTCTGTTATAAGAACTAACAAGAACAATATAAAGAGGGATTAGGTAGGTCTATTATCAGAACCATTATTCAAACTGTGTAATATCTCAAATCAATGCAATTATATTAATAGTTGCAACTATTTTTATTGGAAAAGTTAAGCTCGATACTTATTAAAAGGTGTATGTGGAAAAATTACAACTTTGCATGACTTTTATCTTGCATTCTCTTTGTTCTTCTATTTTCGTGCTATATTTTGAATAGTAGACGTGGAAAAGTAAATTCTAAAATAATGGAATTCCAAACTTCTAAAGAAACAAAGATTGAGACGAGTTAATGTTTGCAAGAGTCAAGTTATCCAACGAATTATTTGGCTCGATTTCAGCCAGTTTTCATCGTTGGTCAATAATCGACGTGCTTACAAAAG
The DNA here is from genome assembly GCA_014737385.1 of Bombus superbus. Taxonomy (NCBI): domain Eukaryota; kingdom Metazoa; phylum Arthropoda; class Insecta; order Hymenoptera; family Apidae; genus Bombus; species Bombus superbus. The sequence continues at coordinate 167,494 of JACXIK010000058.1, forward strand.
GGGTCAATTTCTCTCGTGATTACAGCAACGTCCGCTGCGATTTACGGCGGCGGTGCAAATGTTTCAACGATATTTCAATAAGCACACAGGCGATACGCGTTATTACGAGCGTAGCAAAATGACCTTCGAACATTGTTGATACGCCCACGAATGGATACATATGATGTTTGCTAGAAAGATGTATGCTGATGCTAATGTATCGCGAAAGCGAGCAGCTGAACTCTGTGAACGAGCCGTCATGCGCGTTTCCATATTTGGGTATTGTTTAGAACTCCGTTCTAACGTGAAATATATTCAGTGTGGCGGGTACAGTATGTAGCAGCCATTAAGCTTCAGAGTAGGATGTATTTGGTAATGAATTGCTTAATTGAAATGGTTACATACCTAATCCTTTATTAAATATGGAGGATCCATTGTTTCGGATTCGGGATTTCCTATTTAATTTAGTATTGTAATTCGATAATTTGACGAATTAAAATTTCAACTGCGTGTGTACTGCGTTCCACTTTTAGATTTACCGGTGTAAAAATAAAAATAATTCCTTCGTCCAACCGTAAAGAAAATTTAATTAAGAGCTCGTTATCGAAATACCATCCATCAACAAACGCCCTCATAAATACGATCTCCCATCCGATAAATTGCCCAACCATCTATCCATCGTTTATTTTATACGTTGGATCCGTGATCTCAGCAGTTTCGTCGTTCGTCATTATAATATTACACACCCCGCCTATCCCGAGGCATCTAAACCGCAGGAAAAACCCCGTCAGAAATTATCAGAATCGAATTCTCATAGTGAAACGCAAGCAGTAGGGAGAGTTATATCGAAATAAATCGTGTACCGGAAGCGTAGGACCGCTGCTGGGCGCGCCGCGGGCGTTTGCTTGCATTGTTGATCGTGCCCAGAGTGTTTTTTCCCCCTGTTTCCACTAGGGACGGATTGCCGGAGATGGTAGCTCAAAGCGGAACAGCTCACCGCGTTTTTCCTTTGCGATGACGCCGGGTAAAAGAGCACTTTTCTATTAGCGAAGCACGCGCGTTCACCTACCTATCCACTGACGAGAAGGCTCAGGTATTTATTTAATAAAACGCGACTAGAAAGGTGAACGATACGAGGGAAAAGGATGAAAGGGGAAGAGAAACAGTAAGAGGGGGTTGGATTACAGATTTTCCAGATAAAGGGAAGCGGAATGGCGATGCCGGACAAGCCATGCAACCAACACCAAAGAAATTCCCTCTACCTCATAATTTGCCTGTGTCTGACTTGCTCTCCTTTACCTTCTTTCGCAGTTTCTTTCTCTCTCTCTCTCGCTCTCTCTCTTCCTCTCTCTCTTCCTCCAGATCTGCCGTTCTTTCTCGAATACTTCGTATGTGATTTTATACCAAAAGTTTGGAACGCACGACACACTCTAAATGGACACACTTTTTATGCAAAAAGTGGCCGGCATTCAACGAGCACGTTTACTTCCGCGCGATCAAATACCGAAGGACCATCGTTTATCCCTTTAAAGCTAACGCGTCGTGAAATCCTTTGAGGGAATTTTTTTCTTTTCCTCTCTCTCTACCTTACTCTTTCGGTTCGTTGCTATTGTTTATTGATAGATCGATGCGGGAAAGGGAGAATTTATATAAAAAGGAAAGTCACGCAAACGATGGAACGATTGTACCAGAAAAATGCACGCTCGATCGAATCTCGTAAACGAAATATAGGATGCCGAACCATGAAACCACGTTTTCGTAGTCATCGAATATGTAGTTTTCATCACTTGAACTCTCTTATACGTCTTTCATTCTTCTTCTGTAATCTCTGACGGATTATTAAAATCGTTTCTGGTCACCGAATGTTGCACATTTAAATAATCCATTGTTCTAAAGCTTAATCTTGGGAACACGAGAAAATAACGAAGCGGTTGTCGAACGATTATTCCGCCCGTTCTATTAATTTATATTAAGACTCTGCGACAATTCTATGTTCCATATGGAGAAACGGAGATAGAAGGACATGGGTATGGCAGTTTGACAAAGCCTGTGAAAAATTCCACACAGTCGAAATTCGAATTGGACGGATTATTGAAAATTGGGAAACCTTTAGATGATCAGTCATCGTATGATCTATAGAAGCTATCAGTATCACAACGATACTTGCTATAGAGGTATGGCCAGGGTAAAACTACGAAAACCAAAATGCGTGTTGTCTGGAATCCATCAAGTCGCTAATCGCGTCGAGTACCACCTGAATATCGAGAGTAGCAATCGAATCGAAGTAGCAATCATATCCGATCGAGTCGCAAATCTTTTCAAGCAGAAAACTCTAACACCATCGAAAGCTAACAACCCCTAAACTCGTCCGGTATCGTTCGATCGCAGTATCATCGAGGTGATCGGACGAATACAGGTAAACCAATCACGATTTCACATCACTGTGAAGGAACGAAACGAAACGAATCGAGAGGACCAATCGAGCGGACCGGTAAAAGATGTACGACGTTGAAGGAAGTTATCCGAAGATCGGAAGCGGATGAGAGGAGACCGAAGCATGGAAGTTGGAGAGGGGCGGAGGAGGGGGATAGGACCAGTGGGTAAAAAAGGAATCGTTCCCTGTGAACGTTGAACCGTACACAGCTCGACGTCGCTTTTATCCGCGACGAACAACGACTTGGCTCCACTTTCAGCCAACGAGTTCGCGTTGCCTGGCCATGAAAAGGCGTTGCAAGGCCGGGACGGGGATGGTTGGACGTTGCTGGAATTTGTCCGTTTCATTTACCACGAGATATTTTCGGCCGCGAAGCCATGGAACAGAAACTGGAAGGGTGGGGAGGGGAGAGAGAGAGAGGGCGAGAGAAAAGGAGTGAGAAAAAGCCCCCGGTGGTACGGACGAAAGTTATATTGCATTTATTGCGAAATGAAGTTCCTCGAAGCGACTATTCTCAGTGTTCTCTGGCAACTGAGCAACCCTCGACGGCGGACTTTCGTCGCTACCAAAACGTTTCTGGCGTCGTCGATACGAGACAACGAACCTCGTCCCTTTTCACTCTGGAACACGTCCTCTGTTTCTCTCGCACCGCTATCCTGACCATCCAGCTTGGGTACCCCCTTCCGCCCTCGTCCCACCCTTCGTCTCATCCACGAATACTGTATGACCATTGTCGAGATTTTCATTGTGCGCGGTAGAAGCGAAGAAGGGAACCGACTGTCCGAGCAGGCAGTAGTTTCTAACGAATTGGTCGGCCGGAAACTGTCCTTCGCCCGGAGCAACCTGCTGGGACCCTGGCTAAATAGGAGGCTTCCTGCGGGATCCGGACGTACTCTGTTATTCCCTTTCTCCTTCTTTTCCTCCTCCTCTCTCTCACTCTCACTCTCTCTCCCCCCTTTCTGACTTTTTTCTTTTTTTTGGTCTCTTTCTTTTCTGCATTTTTTCTCCTTTCTTCCATCTGTGTCTCGATGGCCGAGCGAGAGATTTCTACGAGAGGTCGCGAGGAGCCAGTCATTTCTACCAAGAGAGGATGCCGGAGTAGGAAATATTTCGACTACTTACGTTAGATGAACCATCTACTCTTGGTCTGTTAATTAACTTATCTCGACAAATTTTCCGTCCTAGTATAATCTTTCCTCGAAGAAAAGGACGCTCTTATATATACCGTCCGCTAATCAGCACAAAATCGCGTTCATTCGTAGAAAATTCTCGTTTTATTCAAACGATCTTGCGGCATTTCAACTTTACTACTTCGCTATAGTACGTCGTAGCGTGGCTATCTAATCATCGAAGGAAATTACAAGTCGTCAACCTTCGATATCCGATACCCAATAACAAGCTTCCCTGATTCTGTCTCTATTATCTAATATACCAAACTATCGGCGCCGATCCACTCTTCGATCGTGTATTAACACCGCTTTACCCACTCGTGACAGCCGCTCTTCTTCGCTTTTAAATCACCGCGCTCCAGATCTCTCCCTTAAATCTGGCGCTGCAGCCCTTGGGCCGCGGCAAACTTTAACGACGCCGTGCTTCATCCGCGGTGATTCGCCGTCAACGCGGTTTGTGGCCGATAACAGATTTAATGGATTCGATTTCGTCGATCCTTTACCGCTCCGTGTACACAGGCCGCTTAGCGTCGACGTCACCGCACCGACTCCCTGGCTTTAGAAAGTTTCCAAAGACGAGGGAATATTAGTTCGCTGGCGCGAAGCGGCGAGAATCCAAGCAGCCGTCGTTCCTTGGACTTCAGGGTGAAAATTGAAACGTCGTATAGCGGCTCTTCGAGACTTTCCAAGCCGCGAACGTCCGTTAGAAGGATCCCTGGAGGTAAAAGGAGGCACGCTTTGTATCCTCCCCTCTCGTACACCATCCTTTTACCTCCACGGCACACACGTACACGCGCACAATGCAACCAGTTTTCTTCTTCGCGTTGGCAACGTGAGTGGAAAAAAGGACGATGGTTTCGTCAGCGGGTAGTTTTAGCCCTATCACGAACCGCCACTCTTCTCTTCGCCGCGTGTCACATGGTTTCTTCGCGGTATTGGCAGATCCGGTAAATTCTCAGTCGACGCCACGTCCGGAAGTCGATTCACCGATAAAAGCCACGCCAGGATTTCGAAATAATGCCCTCGGCGCATTTACATCGAGACAGCGATGGAATTTTCATTGGTTTTTTTGGAGGGGGGGGGGTAGTTTAGAATGATACGTGCTTCTGCGACAATCTGTATGATCTAGAAGTTGGTTCTCGATCACGGTATTAAATTTACTTACTTGAAATCATATCGTGCTCTTTCGATGTTTTACTACTGGCAGGGGCGGGACAGGTGGCAGTTTCACTGCGCGAGAGATGTTCGCATTTTATTAGTGTTTTTATTGATATTTATGTTTGTACAACATGGTATTTTATTATAAACGATACATGGCGTAGTATGTTTGAATGCGTTTTTGGATCCGAATGCGTGTTTGAGTATTCGTGATCTTGTACGAAACTTGACTACAGTGTCCTGAACAGGATTGTCTATTTTTTCTAATGGTTTTGTTTTTAACCGATAAGAGAGGGTCGATAAGTCCGAAGTGGTGTAGCTACGAGGGAAAAAGCGTAAGAACAGGAGATATTTTACAGGATCGATTTTCTCTGATTTATAACTCCGAACAAAAGTAGTTCTTGAAGGGAAATTACATCTTCGATAGCAAAGTATCCTCGTTGATGTATTCGAATTTTTAGCGTAGAATTTAGGATCGATCAATCAAAATTTCAGGAAGACTAGTTTCCAGACATAATCGCTTTCGACGTCATCCTACTGTAATCAGTTGACACGTTTGTATCAGTTGCGTATGGATAAATCAGTATTAGTCCGTATAATTGCATATGAGTCTGGATGCGCAGATGCCCTGACATCGAGCAGCTGCGTTCAACTATACTGATTAGTTGGATTACCTCGTAAGATTGAGAGATGCTGACAGTGGATTTACATAGAGATAGTCCGACAACAATTACTTTGTTCCTATTATGTATAACTTCGTTACTAAGAAAGATCTTTTAATTCAGAGAGATGCCAGTCTGGTATCAGATAACTACGGTATTGTTATTATGAGAAAAAAAAGAAAGAAAGAAAAAAAGAGACGATTACGTCAAATGACGAAAATAAGGGATATCTTCGATACGCGTTTCTATAGTGACGATGAATCTATCGTGAATGTTCTAAAATCCTCGTACAATTATCAAAGTCGAATCTTCTAGTTGCAAAGAATATCTTCTTATCGATGTTTCCCAACATTACGACTGCTTTCGTCAGAGATCGCGAAATAAGCTAATTATTGATAAAATAAACAGTTCTTAAATCCATTCAATTCCCAACGACAACATGCTCCTAACGAGCAGCTTCGGAATAAATACCACTGAATTCAGGTAAAATGCAAAGCTCGCCGGCGTAGAAGAAAATATTCCAAGTAACAAAGTTTCAGCACGATAGACGTAATAGCATGATATACGCCATCAGTCGTCCCGGCGCTTTTGTCCACGGTGTATTCCAGCAGCTTTCTGGAGACGCCGGTCTCGACGACGAATAATAGAATCAGCGCGTGCGGGCTGAGCCAGGGCAAAGAACGAACACAGCGGGTCGGCCTCTGTTAAACAGAAGGCTAGCAAAGATGGTAGATAAGATAAAACGAAAACGAGAATGGCGTGGGTGACAAATAAAGTACAGGTTGAGTTCAGCTTGTAACCGAACTGACATTCGTCTCGTCGAGTTTCACCCGCCTAGCCTGCTCGGTTAAATGCGCCGTTCCACGAGTTTTTCTCCTCGTATCTCGTTCCCCCCTCAACCACAACGACTTGGCCAATATCATTTTTTTCTTCTTTTTTTTTTTCGAGGGCACGCGATGTTATCCGGACAACACAACGTAGCCAATTTACCAAGGAACAGGTTCGACATATGCCTGTCCCTTATACTTATTGCTTCCTTAGTTCCACGTGCTTTAAGCTCGAATGCACGTTGTTTTCGTGGCAACCGAGATAAGATTATTGGTCCTTAAAAGATACATCGCTCCGGTCTTCTTAATTTGTTTGAGAAACTTCAAAGAGGAGACTCGCTTAAAGAACCACACTCGCACGCTGCCGCGTCTTATGAATTCTCCAGACGACGAGATCAGATTCAATTTACCTGAGAGTATATTGTTAACCTCAACCACGTCATCCAGCGAGATTCCTCGACGAAAACACGCCTGCGGAAACGTTGGTACGCTTATCGCGATATCAGGCGTCGAGGATGTGCTAATGACGCTTTTACTATTTCCACAGGGACAATTGGATAGATAATGGCTGGATTTTAAACGGATTCGAAGAACGCATTGTAAATAGAAAAATTCTAATCGGATTGGAAATTATCTGAAACGTCGACGATCGGCTCAGCTAAATATAATGATTTTCGATTAACTAAATGACCCGGATAATTAACGCGAATCTAACTTTATGAGGATTGTAATTATTTATAGAATACGATTGAAAATTTGAATCTATTCTATAGTTGAATATTGCGTTCGAAATGCTGATTACATTTGCGATATTGATAAGATAAGTGATTCTACAGTTTGGAAGAATAGTAAACCGATTAGATACGTAAATCCACGATAAAATATTAAGTAAAGTATGGGTACAAAAAGTAGCAATAAAAATAAAAAGTAAAAAATTGTTGAATTCAAATGGGAGGATTCGTATACAGTGCGCAGTTTGATAACACGATCTATCGACAAACTGTGTACTCTTGTTAATTTTCCTCGATTAGTTTCATCCCGTTATACGTATATCCGTTAGTAGGGATATACAGTTACGCAAGAAGCTCGAGAAAAGATTGTGGGAATAGTATGCTGGCCATTCAGTTCAGCGGTTTCAGTTCAACAGTTCGGTTAAATGATGTATCGTGTTAACCTCCTGTTTTAAAACGACACGTGAGATTTGTGATATAGTTTACCAATCAAGTGTGAAAATCGCGAATCACAGCCGCGATACGTATCACATACCGAATATAATAAACCACGAATTCGATCACTTACGAAATATAATTAAATGATTCGACTATCTCAACAAATTATAACGAATCGAATCATAAATTAATGGATTAAAGAATTTCGTCGGAAATATTTAACATTTGTCCGTATACAAATTAAATTAAAGAAATACCTCGCTAAAAACGTTAAACGCTTTTTCGTTTTTCAACAGACGTCTCGCTCGCGCAATCTGAATTTAAATTCAAAATTCATACGAACATGGATAGGATCGCTAATATGAAATTTGAATTATATTTTTCCTTGCCAGATTTCACCACCCATCGGCGATCACCCTCTACCGAGCGTTTATCGAGCGATTCCTCCGCGATAACTGGGTCCATTGACGAAATTCACCACCGGAAATGGGGCCAAATTTCCGTGCATAATTAAATTCTATCCACGACGGACCAAGTTTCTCGCGGAATAATTGGCATTCTAGAGGCCGGTCGGTCGGCTGTTCACGGGGTGCAGGTTCGGCTGCAAAAAGCCGGCTTTCGCGGCGGGTGTAGATAAGGCGATCTGTGCGAAGGCTGAGGCGGCTTGTTACGGGGCGAAATAGTCGGCGAGCCCGTATAATCCAGGGCGACCGGACGACCGAAAGACTCGATTAAGGGAAATCGAGCAAACTCGACGTCACGTAGGAGAGAATCTGCCTCTCGCGTGGAACCAGCGTCTACTCCTAGACGAAGTCCATTCGTGAGACACAGCCAGAGAAGAGAATCAGCCTCTTACTACTCTCTCAGGTTACGAGCGAACCGGCGCGACCCCTTATCTCCAACGTAGATACGTGCCTGTCGGATTAACGCATTACGGAAGTTCCGTGCGAGAGCACAGAACCGACCTAAAAGCCAAGAACCTCGAGCCGTCCGCGCCTGCAGTGTGCCGGCTACGCTGGTCTGAGGTTATACCCAGGGGATCCGACGCGTCCCTGGAACACCGTGTCAAGGTTCCTTCGACACGGTGTTCGCGCGTACGCGAGCCGAATCTCGACATTCCGCGTGAAATCCACGCGAGGTCCACGCGAGCTGGTTGCAGTCGCTGCGCGCCGGTTTACCCACTGCTGCGGATTCGCCTCTGCCTTAACTGCTAGCCTTACTATCATCGTCGACGATCGTAATTCCAACGATGCTAACCATGGTGCGTCCGTTTCGATATTCGTCTGCGTCACGAAGATTCGACGGGCCGATAGATCGCGCGCTTTACAGGACTCGAGGGGCTGGTATTTACGGTGGCTTGTGCCTCGTTGGCATCTACCTCGATAATGAGTGAGAACGACGGAGATATTAGACGAGGCACGTAGATTTCTACGGAGAGGAATTTTTGTCGGTTAACGAGGGAACTAAGTTGGCAAAGCGATCTCGAATTAAGATAATCCAGTTGGAAGGCAAGCGTAGCACGGAGTGACGAGGTGGGCGGTCGAGTTAGACGACCGACTCTAAACTAATCTCCCGTTTGAAGGTTCAATGCATGAAGATGGCAACGGATGGCGGAGTCCAGGACTACCCTCGGGACCGGTGGTTGCGGCGTAGAGATAATGACCCCTGAGGTAGGCGACCGGTCGAGTTAGAACTAAGCGCGAATAGTTTTCCTCAAAGTCACGGCGAATTCTCTCGCTATCGTGCATTTTGCAAGGAGACCGTTCTGCTCACGACGAAGGGCTCCTTAATCTTTAACAAAGAAAGTTCCTTCTACGAACGGTGAAACAGATGTGCGCTCCTGTCCCAGAAATTTCCCAAACTAAAGGCAACTGGTTGACATCACGTGGCTCGCGAACGTTTCTTTCTTTCCTTTCTGGAACGGGGCACATTTGGACAAAGTACGTTTTTCATAATTAGCGGCCAAGCATAAAGAACAAACTTTTCTTGGTAAGTTAAAATTTACAGAACGGTCTAGCTCCTGTGTAAAACGGGATCTCACAAACGTTCTGTAAATGTTATCCAAATGTTACGACGACCAGAATTTTCTTTATTAAATATCTTTTATTTCGTAAATATCTGTTGTCGGTGAGCGACGATAATTTTCGAAAATTAGAGATAACGAAATGACGTTAATTCTAGGGATAAGGAGAACGGAGTATTTGAGATTAGGGAACGAGAAAGAAGAGTATGGCTATTTTTAAGCTTTGTAAAGTTTCGAGTCGTCATATTCGATCGTGTGTTTTGAGAATGTCTGTTTACTTGAATCGAATCAAAGAAACCGTGAGATACGATAGAAAGAATACACGGGTATTAGTGTATATCGAATAAAAGATACGTGCGCGGGATAGTCAATATGAAACAAAATGAGAGATTTGTATCGTTGAACTGTTAAATCGTTTTGTGCTTGCACCATTGTATCGAACTATATCGTTGTGGAATTCCGGTTGATGAAATTGTGTGCATTTTAAAGATCTTAAGAAGACTTTTATTCCAAAATCAACTGTGTTACGAGATTTAGAAGGAAAATCTGACGTTTTTATGTTCTCGAGTTGATATATAGAAACTGGCAGAGACTGACGTCCGAGAGGAATGGAGCAGAAAAATAAGAGCTGGTAAGAAACAAAATCGAAGGTTTCGAATGGCCAAGGAAAAATTCACAAAATATTCAGAGAAGTAACGATTGCAATAGTGTTGCTAGCACGATACTCTAATAAACATCGACTTTAATCCAGTCATCTAAAAAATTGTGCAGAAATAGAAACTGGAACTTCGTTTTCGCTATTCATTGGTAAAAATGAATAATAATGATTCAATTATTAATACGAATAGTGTACTTAGTTGTATCTTTATTCGCTTACAAACTTACAAACCCAGATAAAATTCATCCAATATTTATATACCATCGAGCAGCCCTCGTAACGGGTCAAAGATCGCGTCGAAACAGCCTGTACCGTATGAAAAAAGACAGTAGGAAAAGTGTAACCGTAAAGAAGGCGAAAGGGGAGGATGGAAAGTAACGGAAGCTTTGGCAATCATAAAATCCAACTGGTATCTGTTCGTTTGTTTGGTTAGTAAGCCTCACGGGTAACTGGATAATATAAGCTAGCAAGACACCGAGAGAAGAGGAGGCGACGCAGTTTAACTTTGGCCGCGGTGTGCCCGCGCAAATGTGTGCCTAAGTGTGTGTATACACGTAGCAGCCGACCAAGGGAAACCAAGAGGTAAAGGCGAACAGAGTACAGGAGAGAGCGCACGAGTCGGAGGCTACACCAATGTTTGAGTTCCGTCTCGGATGTCGCTTTGCTGGGTCCTCTGTCGCTCTGTCTTTCAATCCCACCACTCCCGTTCGCTTCCTGTACCCTCTACTCACCCTATTTCTCTCTTTCTCTCTCTCTTTCTCTCTCTCTCTCTCACTTTATACATCCAGCTCTTCGTTTTACCCAGTTCAACCGCCTTGACTTCTGACCTTGCCCGGGAAAGTTTAGTCCAAGCTCACGGATCAGTTCTTTCGCTGTACAAATCCTCGTTGGCAGGACAGCTGCTCAGAGAACGAACAACCTGCACGCAACGCCACGTGCCCAGATCTCCCCGCGGCTATCCTATCGCTGTTTCGTCGCTCGAGTTTTACGTAATTCCTTGGAGACTCGACGGAAGGTGTTAAGGAAGAGCTATATTTCCGTTATCAAATGCTTGGATGTAGAGATTGACATTGTTATTTTTTTGTAATTAACGAAGGAATATGTAGATATGATCATCTTGGAAAATATATCTTAAAGGTATGAAAACAATTGGACAGATTGCGAGGAGAATATTAGAAATTTGCAATTCGAAAATGAAAAATGCGATTAATAACGTTATTAAGCTAGATTTATTTGACAAATAAAAATGGAAACTAAAGGAGAATTCGATCCGAAAGTAACTAAATACCAAGACGAGTACTATATTTTGATCTAGCAAACAATAATCAACGTTTTACGCTATAAAAAAAAGATTCTCTTCCGCAAGACCCTTCTCCTCTAAAAACCCTTTTTACACCCAATCCAATACGATTTTCGTTCGCTGTCCAGTGCCGTCGCGTCAAGAAAACAAACTGTCTCAACTCGATAATTCTGCCCCCCCAAAACCTATCCTCGACGTAACGACGCTTCCTTTGTCTTTCCTGGAATCTCACGATTCTATCAAAGCACTTGCGAAAATCGGTTGATAGTAACGAGGATCCGATTATACGAACCTGCTAATTAGCAGGATGAAAGTTTCTCGGGCAATTTTCGTCAAGTTTATTGACTCAGCATCAACCGATGCCGGGTGGTTCGCGTAAAGTGGTAGGTGCCGCTTAGTTTCGAGTTAGACTTGACCGAAACCACGGTCAGGGGTCCGCACTCAGGAAGCTTGGTCGAAGCTGGTCAGAAGTGGACTAGTCGTGCGGAGACGAGTCGAGTTCGAGACAGCTGACCCCAACTCACTGTGCACGGAATCGTATTAGGCGTCGAGCAGCGTGGGCGCGTTAGCGTTCTGGAATTGTACTCGCGTTGTGCATCAGCCGGTGCCTCGTTGACCGGACGACAATCCGTTTAGTCTAATTCCGTGAAATGGGAGCGTAAACTCGTGCCAAATTAATCAAACGTTGCCCCCAGATGGATATTGCGCTCGTCTCGAAGACGTTCCACTCGGCAAACTTTTTGCTTGTTCCGCGAACAGTCTCGGATCTCCGGGAACATCCCCGTTTGAAACACACCGTTGAGTTCTCTACTCTTCCAACAACTTTCCAAGTTTTCGCGAGGGGTTTCTTTCGGTGAAATTATAATTACAATTGGCGAGGAGTTAATTCGCGGCCGAGAGGATAAGCGCCGGCCAAAATTTGTAATTATAATCGTCCCCCGTGGGAACCTCGTCTCCGGGACTCGCTTAATAAACGACCCTAAATCTCTCAGAGTGCTCGTCGTCTTCTTCTTTTATTGCTCGACAGGTTTTACTAGCGATTACGTCGTTCTATCCAAATGCTCTTATTGGCGACAAAGTTTATTAACGAACTTTCTCACACGTTTACATTGGTTTCATTTCTCGTAGATGGCAATGTTAAGAACGAAATCAGTAGATCGATGGAAATTCATAACGTTTCGTAGTAATTTCTTAGATTAACGTGCAATTGTTGGAAAATTGATTGATTTTTGATCGAGTGTATGAACAAAGGCTTGTTCCTTCCTTTTAACGTTACAATTCAGCGATTTGACTCGGAAGTTTCGAATCTGTTGTAACTCGAGAATTGCAAATCTAAATGTCGAACGAATAAGCAAAAGATAACGTATATTCTACATTTACAATTGAACAGTTCGCTGATCGAGAATAGACTATATAATGCAGTATTTTCCTGTTATTCTCTACTCGTTTCTATTCATGTCAATTTACCAAGTCGTGCAGATTAATCAGATCAAATCGATAAGAAATTAAAATTGAATTTATCTTCGAATTTGATCAATTGTACGATGTATCGAAGAACTACTAGGACGGAACAAAAGTGACACCTGTTCGTCAAACGAGTTGACGTTTTGTCTGGGATCAGTAGAAACGAGGAAATTTCTCGCGATCTTCTCACTGAGGAAGCAAAAGCAGCAATCGAAACCAGAACTACGCAGGACGAGCATTTAATATTTCCTTTACGAGCGGGCACGATTCCATTAGCAAAGTTTCGGAAGCCGGCACTAGGGCCAAGAGGGACCGACCTGTTCGTTAACGCCCGCTGTTTTATTCATTCGATTAGTTTCGCCGGCGAGTAAAGCCACGATGTGAGATTTTCCGTGTGCCGAGTTGTCGGCCGCGTTGCACGTGTGCGGGCCACACGTACGCGTACTATACGAAACCAACTCCGAATCTCGCCATTTTCAATGCTTTGGAATACAATTAATACCGGATCGACTCTAATTCAACCCACCGCTATTGATCTCAGGGAAATAATCGAAGTGTCAATGCCTGTTACGTTTCTGAAATATCGAGCACTTTTCTACCAGACAATCACCGTCTAATTAATCACGTCAATGGAGATTCTAACGTCACTGGCTTTATATCGTACTACAAAGAGCTCTCTTCTAACTACTCTAAATACGTTTCTTTCCGATATTCATTACGTAGGAATATCGGGTTTAAGTGAAGTTTTTACTCTTTCTCGTTCGAAGGCGTTACTCTTCAGTGACATTTACACTGGAAAATGATTAGACAATCGATGATAAATCGAGTAACGTGAAATTTCTCATGCGTATTTTGATACGTTTAAGTAAGAACGCGGCATAATTTTTATATAAGTGCCTTTATTATTACAGAACTTATTGCGTGTTTTCCAGCGATACGTTCGCACAATTAATCGCACGATTTCTCCGTTCCGTAATCAGTCGAACAAAAGACATTTAAAAATCCGATCCGTCGATCATTCATTCTTCTACGAGGCTCAAAATCTACTCTCAACTGAAAGTTCACTCAGAATCTAACCCCGATCTACCATGTAACTATTACTCTGGGTTCGAAGTTAAAGCCCTACCAAAGATTCAAATCCCGGAATTTTACCCAGCTGCCCGAATCTGTCTCACCCATTTAACTGTCGAAGAATCGGGGTCGCAGCCGATCGTTCAATCGGCCAGGATTTAACGCGTAAACTTCGTCGTGACGCCATCCGCTCACGCCTAACGGACGGAGGGAAAGGGTGGCGAAGTAGTGTGACAGAGGGTGCACGAATATACGCGCACCAATGCGAGGAGAAAGAGAGAGAGGGAGAGGGAGAGAGGGAGGGAGGATAGGTGAATCGGGACATAAAATATTGCTAACCGCCTCGCGGCCGAATTTAATTCCCCGGCCTGAACTCGGGGAGAACGTCGAGCGGCAGAGGGATTGCCGGGGGTATTCGTAGAGGAAGGGAGGAGGGGTTAGTCGACGGTGCTGGCCTCGTCGAGATAAATCTTCCTGTCGATGGCTCACCACCGCTCGGATTAGAGTCTACATTTGCACCTACTCTGCCCCTGGCTGGCTCACTCTTTTCCATCCCTTTTTCCGTCCTGCTATACTTCCACCTCTTGCGGCTCTTTCCCTTCGAAATCTGCCGATACGGCCACCCGTCGGCTCGTCTCTTCGTTCGGTGGAAAGACCATCTCATAAATTCGTCGCGGCTCGTTATAAATTCAACTCTCGTTGGACATGAGCAGCCGACTGACTACAGAGTACCGGAGAGGAAAACGACGACAACTACCACGGGGTTGAGGACGAAGAGAAGGACGTTGGATTTGCGTAGCGCGACGATCGGATAGCAAGAGCCATTACTGGGGTTGTCGCGATGAACGGAGCGGCAACGTTTCGTGGCTACTGGATGTGGCTGCAGGCCGCTGGATAGGTGCGTTTCTGATATGAACGGGACACTGCCAGCGAATCCGCGAGAGATAAAATACGGTGTCCGGGCTGGTCGCATACGCGCAAAGATACTACGTTCTATTTGCAAGTATCGAGATGTCGGAGAAGTGATTCGGTTTCACGACGAAAGGAATAGCGTTTACGATAATGGTGGTCGAGTGTCTGCCGTCGAGTGTCTGCCGTCGAGTGTCGAATACCGGACGGACGTATAAGAGAAACGTTCTCTTCTTATTCGACTCGTTTTAGATTGGTAATACATTGGTAGGAAATGGGAAAATGTGTTTGGCTATATGTATACAGGCTTCTCCCGAAATAAGAATAAGGATGGAGTTGGAATAAGGTGACCATATTTTGCGACACGTAATCTGAAATACTTTGTGAAAAGCCAAAATAGCTTGCAAACTGGAAAGATTCCAAAGAAGGATCACTTGACTCTACGCGAAGATAGCCGTAATAGTTCCAAGGCTTTGCTCCGGCTTGTATAAATTAATAATTTAGTCTGTTCTTTGACTTTTATGATCGTTTATTTAAAAAGTCCGGACTTTTTTCGATCACGCATCTTCGATCCATTTATACACGCAGGCCTGTCCGGGACAGCCCTAGATATATGACAAGACCCTATGTTAAAATGCGTAGTGGCGACCGAATACCGTGCACGTATAAAAAAAATGTTTTATTTTTATTTAAATCGTTTTACGTCGATTGGTATAAAATAGTGAAAAGTTTTAATACAAGTGTGAAGGCTCTTTTCGAAATGACCATAAGGAAGGACGAAATGCTCGTTAGCAAATGCATTTTGATACTCGAAGTCGTTTGCACGTTAATTGAAATTTTAAGGGCACGTCATAGTGGCAGGTAACTTACTCGCAAACTAGCTTTAACCAACTATCGCACTTATGGTTTACAACGCTTGCCATGCGGTGGTACGTCACTATAATATGTTCCTACGATTCCCCCTATACATTACAGGACAACTTAAAGAGTGATGTGCTAAAATTACCCTTCGATGCTTGTGCTTATAAAACATCGTAAATCAAATCCATTCTCGCGCGTTGTTTCGTCCTTTTACACCTCTTTTGTTAAGAAATTATTCGTTGAATAATAATGCACCTGCATACGCTCACTCGTTCTCGAAACTAAAAAATTCTGAATTGATCATTATTGTTCTAATAGTTTTAGCATTAATCCATTGAGACCAAGCAGTGAAATGCATCGAAGTTGAATAAACGTAACATTATTGTAGAACATAAATTGTTAACGCTTTGTTAAGGCTTTGTTAACGTGCAACAAATGTGCTGGAATAATAGGTACTCTATACGAGCATTAATAATCCGAAACATAAATAAAGTGTCCGTAATTTTAATGAAAAGTTAAATCCCTTTGTTCTTTATAAACTCGCAATGTTCGGATGGACGAAAAAGATATTTAGCAGATCTTTGGAAATCCCCTTTATAACCACGATGCTAAGAAGGAAAATTCCATGATATAAATTAATTAAAAAAAATTCCTGTTTAATCGTGTAATTCGCTGTTTGAAATCCAAACGAAACGTCATCCAGAAAAATTGAACTTTACACGAAATAAAGTATCTACGGCTCTCGCTCGATTTAAAATGAGCATCCTGAAGGAAACACGATGTTCTGCGGTCTCGAAAGGGGAAATGCTGGATCTCCGCCTAGCCACCGGGAAATGTTAACGACACCGAAGGCAAAAGTCAACGGATATCCCAGGCGTGTCGCGGAGACGTCGTGTATCGTTTGTCGAATGCCTGAAACGAGAAACAAGCGGTGGTATTTCACGAAGAGGTTCCTGGTTACGAGCGAGTCTGTCTTCGTGACTCAAAAATTATTACTCTGCCTGACAGGGATAAAGGGAAGCGTTTCACTTTCGTAGCGCTTTCCGAACTTTATTATTCATGCTACATCTAAGCCGAGACGAAGATTGAAATTATCCGTCGTCGTTCGTCCCGGTGAAACGTTTTCAGGCCGGAGATGATACATAAATTAGAATAGCTGGAAGAGCATTTGATATTGTACGAGCAGTAGCTTAATACGCGAGAAGTACCGACGAGAATCGCATGAGAAAGAAAAATTGCTACTCGAGAAACGTATTCGAGTTGATGTTGTTTGTATAGGAACGAGCTCAGCGTATTAAGAACCATGCTGTCAACGTAATATTTTATTCGCAGTTCTTTTTTTCTTTCGTTAGTCAATTTACGTTGTTGGATTCTGTGTTAATCGCGTAGCCATGAAAGCAAATCCTAAGGATTTGCGTAAATTGTAACGTTCGTAGTATCGTCATGAAGACTATTTTTTTTTTTTTTTTTTGTTGTAGACAAATGGAAATTTTTCGAGGAATCTCTGACTCGTAAACTAAGCTTTTGTAAGATAGCAATTGTGTAAATTACTTTGGTCGCGCTTTTTAATTAACGTTTACGTGACTTTCACTCTAAATCACCGCGTGTGATGATCTTCAGCGTAGTAGGTGATATAAAGAAAACGAACAACGTCTATGAAAGAGTTATATGAAATCTTATTTTTATCACGCAAAAATAATTTAAACATCGCAGGATTAACAAAAAAAAAAAAACGTACCATTGCAAAAATACAGCGAGATAACGTTCGTACGTTAAATGGCCGTTAAATACGTATAAAACGTACACTCTGTCAATTAATTAATCCCACGAGCTACCCGATAGAACATACGTAACGCGGGGGAATAAATTGAACAGGGCGCGAGAATTTATTTTTATTTCCCATTTATTCGCCAGATGAAGCTAAGTGGAAACGGGGCTTTCCTTGGGGCAAGTTACGGTCACAGTCGAAATATCGAGTTTGGTGAGAAAAGGTGGCCAGAGGATAAGAACAAAATAGGGAGCGGAGTGTACGAGAGAAAACGGCAAAGGGGAAAGAGAAAGAGGAAAAGGATCGTCCCTAATCCGCGAGATCGAGCCGGTAACGCGATCAAAGCGGCTCCCTTCCGGTCTCTAAACCGATTTCCTTGGATTCGTAGAAACCTACCACGTGAGTCGATGGATTTTCCTTCTTCTCTCGTCCCTTCTTCCTTTTCCTCGAGCCTTTTTACTTCCATCGGTATAACCCCCTCTTCCTAACAGACCTCTACCATCCTTTCGTCCAGCTTCATATCAATTACTTCACTATCTCCGCACCTTTGGTGATATATGTAACAGAATAAAGATAACAATCTCCCTTAAATTTTCGTCCGTGTGGAACGAACGTTTCCTAATAAATCTGGTCAGCTATCGGGTTTCGTTACATTTATTGATAATTGTTTCGTTTTGTCCAGCTAATCGATATAATTTACCCGTATTCATTAAACCCAGTAATCGAAGAGCGATTTTTGAATGTTCGTGCGATCCAACGAATTTACCAACTAAAGTGATGTATTGTAAAGCGAGGTAGAAATACATATTACGTAAAATATATCTGGTTTTTATTATACAGTAAATATTCATGGCATTGTACTGCTGGTAGGTAAAAATGGTATTTGTAGAACATCGAAACGTACAAAGTCTGATATTTTTGGACGAGTAGCTTTTCACAGTATAAGTACTCGTGAGTAGTATACAGGGGAAAAATGATACAAATGCAATAACGTTTAATTTCACCCAAATTAGTTCATAGTCGATAATTTATTTTCGGAGCCTGTTCATAATTCAGATGAACTTTTTGTAGTCATCGACGTATCAGTGTTGGAATATTTCTATTCGATTCGTTCCTAACACAAAAGCACGTATTTTGCGTGTTAAATACCGAGGAGAATCAAATGAGATAGAACGTTAGAGTAAAAGCATTTTACGTACGGTGGTATAGAAGTTCATAATAAAATTCTTTAAACACGCCTGTTATTTGTCGTATCCGCTATACTTCTCGATTTTGGCAAAAAGGTACACTTGTACCACTTCTCCATTAAACGCGTCAAACAGCAACGATAGAATGCTTTTGTCTTCCTATATATCCTAAAAGAAACCTATGAGAGGATTACCCATCTTTGATAAAACATAATTTATACGCATGAAATTTCTTCTTCTTTTTTTTTAAGTTTAACGAGCTATTTTCGCTTACAGACGGGGAAGCTTTTAAATTATTTTAACTTGGTCGAAGGTAACAACCGTGAACCAACCTTTTTCCTTCCGTTGCTCAAAGACTTGTCCGCAAACGCAAACAAAAGCATGGCCGGAAGTTATAGCGTGTCCAGATCAAAGGACAGGCAAGTTTTCAAATATAGCATCGGCCGTAGATCGGATACAAGGGAGAGAAAAATAAGCGGCGTGTTGGCAGTTTACCGACAGACATGTGTAATGGGTACAGACATTTAGCCGTCTGTATTCTCAGTGGTCAAAATCATAAATTTCGCGATACCAGATGTTGAAGGTCTCACGTCTCTTTGTAGCTCGCGACCCTTCTCGTTGAACGTCAAATCGCTTTTTTGTTAGACGAACAGATTTCACCGGCAGAATCTTCCTCATGTTTGGTACAGTACGATTCACATCGTTCCTCTTTGGAGAGAATGCTTTCAGAACGTTTATAAAAAACTATCGATCGACGATTTCTTTCGTATTCTTTTTCTCCGTTCTCTATATACTTTGTCCTTTTTCTACGTTCTTTCCAAAATCTTCCACGGTCAGAAGTATATTTACCCTTTAAGGCTTATGAAAGAATCTGAAACACAGATACCATCGAACGTAAGCAACATGTGCTCGGGAAAAATTTATAACGTATCGATACAGGTAACAAAATCGATATGATCTAATTGGAAACAAATTTATCCATCAACGATTTTTGTCTATTCTCCTCTTTTATTGTCTTCTAGTCTATTCTTTCCTTTCTTTATCCGAGGTTCTTCATTGAAAATGCACGTATCATTTACAATATCGTTGCAGAATAAAGAAAACGGATTTCGATACAATGAAATCGTGCTCGGTAAATTAGAACAGACAAATTAAATTGTGCGCGAACGTTACAGTTAGATCGTTCTAAAGAACAATTTGTTTCCATAACCAAATCGAATTCCATCGAAAGAAGAAAAAGAAGAAAGGGAAAATGCATGTGACTGATAGAAAAATTGGCGCGGGTCCGAGAGATTCGCGTAGTATAGCAATCAGAGAGGCGGTGCACATCGAAGCGCAATCGAGCAGCGTTATTAACGTCGACAGATCAAACAGAGGGACTACAAACAATTTTACTCTGTATCGCTTCTGCTCTGATTTCATTCGGGTACCGATGCGCCGATGATTGCCTCCACGATATTATAATTTTCATTACCTTTCTCTCTGCGTGTACAAAAGACATTATTAAAATCATTAACCTTACACGACCATAGTTATAAAATACATACGTGTATACGGATTATTACGGATACCAATATTCGTATTCGTTCGAAACATTTGCATGTCGTGTACACGTTGATAAACGTAGGGCGACTACAGATTTCGAGCCGTGAAATCGACGTTTATTTCCAGCTTGTCTTCGACAACAGTATCGGAGGCTGCCGATCGATCATCATGGCGTACTATCGGGCGGGAAAAGCGGCGGAATGCCGATGACGATGATTGATATTAATGATGAGAACGCGAGGTACGCGCCGGCAGCAGCCATGCCGTGATCGAAAACGTACGAAGAGAGAGGGAGGAGAGGAGAGACCGGTGTCGGTTCGGTTGGCGTGTATGCGGGCGTTAATAATCGGCGCACCTGCCCTTTTAATTTACTTCGTCGGCCGTTTCACCGATAAATCGATGATAGACCCGAATGATTGCCCTGTAAATGCTTATCTGCCCGTTAAACATAACCACGTTGTGATACGCGGGAGCCCGCATCAGGCTTGGTCAACGTGTTCACGCGGATTCGTACACGACGTCAGATCTCGATCCGATGAAGTGTTTATTTTCGCAGGCGTTGTCGATCTGTCTTTTAATGGATATTTGCGAACTACGCTCAGTCTCGCTCCCGGTAAATCACTCGGCGATTCGCGTTTTAGGAAATTGTTCGTGGACGACGACGATTCCGGTGAATACGGCCGGACCACGCGGCCACGTATTTCACGCGGATTTTCGTCGCGCCACTGACCAATACGTCACGCCGATCGTCGCCACTCGACGAAACCCGAATGGGATTTTTCGGGCTTCCCCCGGCTATCTATAGTTACCTCTGAAACGTTCTACTGGATTTTCGAGGCAAGCTTTTTTTTACTGTTTTCCTTTTCATCTTTTTCCTGCTTTTTGGGCGAGTTTTAAACGTTACGGGAATTATAGCAGAGTAAGAGGATGTTGTGATTTCTGTGTTTTAGTTCATGGCTGAATCGTGCAGGCCAATAACTGTGAAACCGGTGATTGCGACCAGCGATTTGCGCATTGAGGATTTTTTATGTATGAGATATATTTAATTCTTTACAATTTTTGATACTCTATAACTGTGTAGTAGCTAGGATCTTGATCAATCATGACATAATTGATTCATCGACGTTTTCACGATGATTCGTTCATGGCAACTTTCTTGCAAATGCTTCCCACGCATAACGTATACTTTTCACACAAAACTAAGTTTGCTTCACGGGCTATCATAAGCTTCGAATCTCTCGTACATTATGAAAATTGTTCTTCGCTCGCAGGTGATATCCTTGACTAAACGTACAACTTCGTTCAACTGCTTCTGACTCGCTCTACAGGGCTGAATCCCACTAGAAACGTCTAACGTTATTCCCTTCGTTAAATTATGATATAAAAAACATCGGTCCCGCAACCATGCCACATTTTCCCTCTATTTATATTTCCCAACTAACGCAACGGATAGAAAGATTCCGCTCGCGGGTGCACATAAAATAACGAATACTTTTAACCGTACAAGATTTTCGTAATTGCCCGGCAACGGTAATCCAGTTGCAGGCGAAGCAGCCCGAGAAATATAGTCGAATATCAGCTAGCGAGCAATTTTATTTCAATAAACTGTGGTAAAATTGAAACGACCTGACAACAGAATAGTCGAAAAGAGAGACGGACAAACCGAAAGGGAGAAAGCGAGAGGGAAGAAAGGAAGGTAGCGTAATTTCCGCGGCAAACTAGACGAGGACAACCGCGGTTCGTTGCGATCGTACTGTAAACCTCTGGCATTTTTCATGGAAATTGCCGAGCAATTTCCGCGCTGTCCTACCGAGAGTAAGAATAGCTGGAGAAAAAGGAAGCGCAAGAGTGGACGGAGGATGAGGGAAGGAACTGGGTAAGGAGGAAACGTAAGAAAAGAAAGGTCTCGAAGCGAAGTCGGCGTACAAAGTAGCTTCTTAGATGTTACGACGAATGGGTCTTCATTAACGGCAATTCGCTTTAAACTATGTTTGGCTTGCGGCAATGGCGCGAGAAGGGCTAGACCACCTAGATACCACCAGCGGCACCGACAGCACCAAGTCGGACTACCTCCGTCGACGTCACACCCCTTTCTGTTTCGAACGCTCCTTGAATCGACCCCTTTGCGCCCATTCCCGCTGAACAGCCACAGAACTGTGGTTTTCGACTAACCACTCGATAAGTCGCTGGCTTTCCGGCAATAACGTCAACAGGAAAACAATTAACCCCTGTGCTCTTGAACCACCAGGCGAACACGCCTTTTAGCGCACACGCTTCCTTGATTCAGAGAATTTCGAAGGAGCGGTACAAAGTATCTTGGAAGTACGAAGGATTCTTGATATGGAATTTTTGAACGTCGATTAGTGGAAAATTTGGCGGCGATCCTTTGTAAGAAGAATTGTAATGCGAAAAATGGAAGCTGAAAGATTTGGAAGCTGTTGGGAAGCATCGCTTTATGTTACTTTTGATTACTTTCCAGTGATTCCGGTAAATCGATAAACGTCGACTGAAAATGAAACTGCTTCTCGAGACTCGCTATAAATTCAATCGGTAGTAAGTCAACTAATACCGGTAGTAATAAACTTTTGCAGCTTTGTGTACGAAACCTACGCTTTACTTCCTCTTCCAATAGATATAATTTCAATGCTAAGACTGCCTCCTTGCTGCTGCAAATCCTTCAATCGTTACATTTCTACTCGAAAATTGTTGTTTCTATTTAATATTCATAATCGGAAAATAGTTGAAGAATATTGTTACACTTTTGTTGCTCTAACTTTCGTCGTAATTAAGCGTTAGTATATCATTGCCTTCCTTCTCGAAAGATTTAGAAAATAGGCTCGTAAGTTTCGCGATTAACATGTGGATATAACGCGGGCTAGAAGTTAGTGGAAACGCGGCCGGAGAAGAATAATTGCTACTCGTCAAAAATTCGAAAGGCTACTTGACTCCATCCGAAAGGTCGATCTTCCCGGAAACTCGTCGAAACTGGGATAGCACAATGGAGGCAGCTTGGCCGATTACGATCGACAGAATTCCTTTGGACGCCTGGCGTGGCTCGAATAGGAGCAACGATCGCGCTCCAAGAGAATCTCGGGCATCCACCGAGTCTCTAGAAACTATTGGTTGGACGTTCGTTGTCACGAAACATGCGAAAAGAAGCCTCGAATATCCTCGCCAATAATTCCTGGATACAAGGTGAATACATTATCATAGTAACAGCATTTGAGTTCGTCCAAAGAGCATAATTCAATGAGAAATTAATAATTAAGAAGTAATATTCACTATCTCTTCATGGAATCGCCAGATTAGAAATTTTAATTACTTATTGAAAGACACAGCAATAATATGTTGCTCTATTTAGCGTACATTTGGTATTTTGGTATTACCGTTTGTAATGTCTGAACTGCTTTTTCGTATTTCGGTTTATAATTGACAAATTAGACAATCGGAAAATATAGAGTTTGTCAAGTTATAAGATAGTTCTACAAATATTGACGATTACAAACGTCAATTCTGGTTCTAGGCTAGAAAAAAAATGACGTATTAGATTTCTCGTTTTTGCAATTACTAAAAACATATAAGTGCTTTTATTGAGACAGAAATACGATTACATACATTCATCTTCATTCATCTTCATTATCATCGTTATTCATCTTCATCATATTGCTTTAAGTCTAATTAGGTAACATATTTAGATGTTATTATAGATCGGTTATAAAGATTAAAATCGTCGCAGTTCAATTCATCCATAATTTTACGACTGAAATACACCTTATTAAAAATAAGTAAGTGGATATTGGATACTTTTGAACAATAGCGCGTACCTCGTCACTGTTCTGTCCATCAAAAGCAAAGTGAATGGTGATCGATCGTCGTTCTTTATAGTTATTGAACAGAAACGAAAAATAGACGAAAAGTGGAGTGAGTTTCCAAGGAGGAACGCTTAAAGAAGCTGAGAATTCTGTCGCGAAGAGATAGAGAAATTACATTAGACATTGTACACAAAAAAATCTAATCAAAACGATATCCGGCGAGGGAATCAGTCGAAACGGTGCTTCGTTTGATCCGCGTTTCGTATAAATACGAATATATTTTTCCTTCGTGAATTAATCACGTTATCCTGCATGACGGATGGTTAATATCGTTATTACCCAACCTAGCAGGGAAATTAACTTCCAGTCGCTGTGGTTTGCTTAATATCCTTTCCATCACATTTACTTGTCACCGTTTCGAATTTAATTAACCGTATGAAGACTAAAAGTTTCGGACTCCTCGCGCACAGAACTTTTCTTTATAAAATATTACGCTCGAAACAAGTATTATTAAACTAACAGATCAAAGTATCTGCAATATTTTCAAGATACGTACAACTATCTTTGTCAAAGTTCTCGGAATTCGAAGCTTTTAGAACGAATTACAGAAGATACGTATTATATACATTACACATTATCGATTTTTCTCAACCTTGCGGCTGTTCTCTATAAATTGTTGTTCTGTAAATTGCAATTTGAAACTCTCAATTTGACGTCGGACTTGAATCTGAAAATTCGAATTTCAGTTTCAATACAAAGACCTAAATTCGAGGTTGAATTGAACAAATTTGTGTCCGTGTTTGAATATAAAAGTTCGAATTCAGAAATTTGTACTCAAAAATGCGAATCTAAAAATATGAACTAAGAAATTTGAATTTGGAATTGCTCAGTTGTTATTACAAGTATAAAACCACAGGCAGTAAAGATCATTTCATGGTAATACCGCAGTCTGAAGCGCGTTAAAATCACATACGATTAACTGTAACGTTCTAAAAACACGTTCCCTACGAGACCATCTCATTGATATCTCGCGTGATATCATAATTCACCATCCATCCCGGGAATCCCGTCCCTTTTTCCTCGAAGATTTTCATCTTCGTCGACGGTTTGGAATTCATCGCGCGCAGGTTCGCGTGTCCTGCATTCGAAAGCCACAATTCTAGCCGAGCGGCTTCGCGACGCGTAAGCAACCGGCCACTCGTTTAATTCGTTTTAAACAAAGCGCTATTTATCACGGAAGTTATGCGGCCAAAGCTGGACGAAGGGGGTGAAAACGGAAGATACGTACACGCGGATGTCGAGAAGGGAGGAAAAAACGTGTAACACGGTCGTACGTTAGTACAGTGATAATTTCGCAACTTGTAATGCTCTTTGGGCTTGAAACCGTGAAATTATGGCCGTGGCCGCGCTAACTTCGCGTTACGTCAAAAGTTCCAGCGCCCGTTTAACATACGTCCGACGCTATTTATGATCCGACGTATATTTCCGCTTTGTAATTGCCCCTTGAACCTGAATCTCGCCGTTTCTCTCGCTTTACTCCTCTTGCGCCGCGGTAACGACATTCGAATGCGTATAAAACTACCCTTACCTGTTCGAATCGACTTCAAATGTTTGTAAGTTTCTACGGGACAAAAAGTCGTCGCTTCGAAACGAGCTGCAATTATTATGCTTCTGTGATTTTTAAAGCAAAACCAGAACAGAATTATAGAATGAAGCACTTTGAAACAAGGTACTGGAGATTAAGGTTAATGAAGATTAGAATAATGTAATACGCGTGTTGGTAACGAAGAGAGGGTCATATCGGAAAAAATGATTTTATTCTTCGTTCGTGTTAACGGAGAATTCGTCTGTTATCATTAGTATGAATACTAGACTTGGGATTAAAAAATCATTTTTATAGTTCAATGATACTGTTGTGAGCTGCAAGTGGAGTTCATGGAGAATGTAATGTCATATTTGTGTATTTATATATCTCGCTCATACTTCGCACTTAGATCGTCTAATATGTCACCTTCCGACTTGGTCGTTGAAAAATCTAATCACAGAACTGATAATTTTATCAGGGAATAATCGATTCCAAACTGGTTGAATATTCCCAACGATGGTTTACAGGTCTCTGAATATTCTACAAAATCAAGAATGTCAAACTTTCCAGCCGTTTAGTTCCGCGTGTCCGCGTTTTATTTATGGCGCCTGGGAACAAGCGTGGCGCCAGAAATTAATATCGAAAATCGGGTCCGGAATCCGAAAAAGCTCGCCAGATTAAAGACCTTCGTTAAATACAATCTTCGATGAGGCGTGCAGCTGTGGCAGCGTCCTTATAATCGTTAATCCTTCTTTCTCTTCTCCTGTCTTCCTCCCTCTTCCTCTCGCCATCCCCGTTTCTGCCTGTTCCCTTGCTGAAAATCGTGCACTTTCCTAGTCCTGAAAAGCAAGCTGGCGGCTCTCTTCCCCGCAGGAGCTTATCTTCGAAGCTTTTAATTTCGAGCGACCAAGCTCTTTATATCCACGAGAGGTATAATTATCCACAAGAAGGCAAAAGGGGTAGCATTGAATATTTTAGCTCATGCTCCACTCTTGCTTTCTCCTTTTCTCTTTTTCTCCTTCTATCCCTTGTGCCACTTCTCTTCCGCTTTATGCCAGTGTCTCCATCTATTTGTCTCCCTTCTTTTCTTCCAGTTGTCCCATTTGTCTCTCGATGTTTTCACTTCCCTTATAATTGTTCACAAAGTATATGCGGTACGCAAAAAAAAGAACAAACAGGACATAAGAACAATTAAGTCGGTGCATATGAAATGTAGTTTTTTCAAAGTTTTAATTTGACGTTAAATTCGTTTTACTCGTTAAATTTTGCGACGTTGTTAACTATTAATATATTAAGGAAGGAGAAGATTATTATATGTCACGTGTTATATATTGTGTTAAGAATTAAGTTATTGTGTTAAGATTCATAACGAAGAGTACTCAGAATATTTGGACGATACTTTATAAATTTGAAAGAAAAATTTCCACAACAGTTGCGGAAAACGTAAACACTCTGTTCTATCCAAAGAATCTTTTAAGTTATCGATTACTTTAAAGCAGACTGCAATAATAAGTGAACTTTAAATTTGGAATTAAATTTCAATAATAAAATTTACAATCTAAATAGAAACAGCTCCGTTCTCCAGAGTTTTTCAATTCTAGGGCTGATAAGGCTTGTAAATATGGACTGATGAAATCAATTATTTGTTAGGAAAGTACACTGAATCGCGTGGAGATCGCTTTGATCAAATATATAACGTTTTAAAGAAACTACGCGTGATTAATATTTCATTTAAACAAACGACTGAAATAAAAACTAGAGTAAAAGAAGAATATTCCGAGACCACATTTTGAAAGACTGACAGGAAGAAGAAAGTAAAAGGTAAGAAAGCGTAAGTAAAAGTCAAGTAAAAGCGTTCGAGTCAGCGGCGTCCGAGAGGCAAGAGATTAAGGCACAGAGTTACGTCCGCTATTTCGCAGTCAGATTTACATAAGTTTTCCCTCGTTCCTTTCCTCTTACATTCTCCTTCCCCGGAACATCGTCCCGCTTATCGATTCTCCTTTTTCCTCTTCTCTTTCGGTGTTCCCTTTTAATCGCCCTCCCGCTCTTTTTCCCGGCTCGTCCATTTTTCACGCGCGCGCGCCTCCACCGCCGTTAATTATCTGCCATTTGATAATCCTCTGGTTCTCCACCACACCATTTTGTACGCGGTTTTACGACCCCCTATTTGCCACGCTAATTTCGGATTCAGCGGTTTCTTCACTGATGCTCCGTATGATTGATCTTTCTTATTCGTAGACAAAAATCTGATCCCATTGCCTGTTACCAGCATTGTATCGCGTTCAGGGAAAAAAAAAAAAACGAAAAAGGGATAGCGTGTTTTCAGTGCTGGTTCGGTGCAAAATGGACTCTGTGGAAATGGGTGGGATGTTTGGACGCAGGGCACGTATGAAGGAAGGCTCGTGTTTCAAGAAGTAAGAACCGGAGATCAGTCTTCTCACGGTTCTGTTCCTCTCCCCATCCACGACCAATTTTCTGCACCCGGTGTGCGAGGACGAGACATAAATCGTTGATAAATCATGGGGAAAAAATGGCCTGGTAATTACAGCCTTATTAATCGTTGGTAATTATGCTCTACGGTTTCGTTGGTCTTTTTTCTTTGTTTTTTCTATGCAACTGCAACTTTTTTATGCGTTATCGTTTAGGAGTCTCTTGCCATCTGTTGCTTGAAATACGTATGAAGTTTCCCGAGATTTAAGGATAAGAAGGGGAAAATTTAATTTAAGCATTGCTCGACTGGGAACAACGTCTTTTGTTTTGTGACGTGAGAGTTACTAATGGTATGTTGAAGTCAAATATTTGTTTAATAACTCGTACAGTTTGGGATCACTAAGTATTCTTCATAGCAGCCACGAATATAAGAGAGGTATCGTCAAACGCTTCTAATATAATAAGAAACGCTTTCGTCTGACCATTGACGTCTCGCTCTACTGGCGATTATCAGAAATAGCGCACGCCTATTCTTGTCCCCTTCGGCAACTTCAACACACGCTCAACATGTATCTAACTGTGATTCTGTTAATTTTTAATTTTTAATTTTTTTATTTAGGAATCCCATATTCTCTTACGTATCGTTTAATTTTTATTAAACATAAATCATATCACATTTACATTTATTAAAGAAAACTAATCGAAGTTGAGGTACTTTCATCAACTTTTGATTCTTTATTAGCTTCTTTCTACTACTTCTTCTGTTAACTTTAATGCAACTTTATTAACTTCTCATAGAAGTTTCTAGTTAGGGGGCAGCCGAGTTAATAGTTTACAACAACTTATAGAAAATCTGTAAATTAAATTTTCTACTCGCACGTAATAAGTACAATTCGTATAGTAAACCGCGTTTCATTATAATCCCACTTATTTAAGGACGATTAGTTAATCTTTTTAGTTAAAAGGACGAAGAACAGTTTAAACTTCGTTAGTTTTCTAAAATTGGACAAAGAGAACATTAATATTCACGATAACACGTGTTCAACGTGTTTACCGCGTGGGAACTCACACGACGAGAGAGGGCAGATGTTTCAGCTGACTCGTTTGTGATTTCAGAATGTCTCGAGGGCAGTCAGGCTGGTCGGACGAGCCGTGCACGTCGACCGGAGGTCGAAACGTGCGACAGTCTGCAGGACCATCATCAAGGACGACACCTCCGATTCTCGAGGACCGCACTTCTGGCACCGCGTCATGTAAAGGTGGATTCAGGTTAGGTGTTTATGGATGGAGGAAAAGGTGTTTGTACTCTCTGGTGCTCACTTTGATGGTTATCGTGATCCTGAACTTGGCGCTCACCGTGTGGCTGCTTAAGGTCATGGGATTTAGTTCCGTAAGTTTATAATATTAAACATCTTGTATGAATTTCCTTTTGAATTAACTCGTAAGATCTCTTAATAGATTGAAATCTTCGTGCTGTGATCATTGTAATTTAGTTACTCGCAATAATAATTTTCGAATTTAGATCCGTAAATTCTTGATATTCAAGAGTATTTTTTATCACGTTTGTTATTATTTAAAAATCGGAAATATTAGTTCTGGGTTAATCCGTTCACCTAACCGACTCCTTTCAATTACCGCAGTCGTACGTTTACAGTTTTAGAATTGTAAGTTCGTTAAAAATTAATCTCAGAACTGCAAATACATTTCTTTTCAAATACAATCATTTCTAAACATTTCCTTGCTTCTTGTGCAATGTATAGAAAAATTATGGGCAAGTGTTCGTGGGTATCGAATAAACCAGAAAAGAAAAAATTGAGAATTTGAAATCTTTGTTCTACGATCATATATAACGTTTAAATCGTAAATAGGTCGAGGCAACAAAATTTCCACGAGCTCGATTCTCCGATATAACTCAGAAACAAGGTCACCATGTTTACACAGAAATAGCCTCGTTCGTTCCTCCACTCATCATCGACAAAACATACCTTGGTAATAAGCTGTCCTTACAGAAATTCAAATTCGCGCTCGACCGGTCTACGCAAAGAAGAATTAATATTCCCGACGTTTTTCCCCCGACGGATCTTGCTTTTTCCCCGCGTCGAAATTATTTCCGGAATCGCGCGTTGAATTTCTTTATGAAGCACACCTCTCTGGTCATTTTCGCTCGGCCGAATTCGCCCGACACGCTGTTGCATTTCAAGCGCAACGCGCGTCTATTCATGTTATTTCGTCGCGAGATACTGCCACGATCCCTGACTTTGATATTCGCCGAGCTGAAACGAGGAAACGGAACGAATTCGGTGTTGGGAAACACGAATAGAACACTGACGGCTTTGGATATGCAAAACGGCTTGCAACCATCATCGGTGGAAATCCGCGGGTAAGCGGCTTTTATTTGGTAATGAAGCGCGATTCGCCGCGTTCCAGCGAGATCATCCTCTCTGTTTTGCTATCGCTGTTTCCTAATCGATGCAAATACGCTCTGCTTCGCGTCGCTTGTTGCACTTATAGAGTGGCATTCTACTGCGATCGCCTCGAGTGATTCCGATTAGACCGTCAAGTAGAGTTGGAACGGTTTGTTCAGACGCCGGTGGGTTGGGCCAACGTGATGGAGAGGCTCGAGATTTTAATATCGTCGGATGGTTTTTGAATGGGGTGATATATTGTTGACTCGAGCCCGTTATGGCTGATAAGAAGACGAATCGAATCATCTGTCATGTCGGACGTTTATCAAGCTCCAGATAGTTTAAGCTCTGCAGCGGCTTTCGCTTTGTGTGTTTAGAGAACGAATTGAAAAATTATTCTCCGCCTCTTCTTTCGTATATACTTCTTCTGCTTCTTTTATTGCAGATTTCTCTTGAACGCATTAACACGCTAATTATCTGACAAATTTTGTATATTTTCTCAAAAAGGAATACCGTTTGTTTCGATACAATGCGTCGTTAGTAAAGAAATAAAGTCGTATATGCGTTTTATGTTGCGTCTAGTAGCTTATATTGCTAACGTAATATCAAAATAATTCAAATCTAACGAACACGAGTGTTCGTCTAATTTTCATATTTCAATTAATACCGACACGGCAATCAACGTGTTAAACGTGTTTAAAATTCTGTTCAGATGTTACAGATCGCCTAACGTTACAGAATCGGATCAAATGCTTCTCGAAGACCGAATCGAACATTCTGATTCCGTGTCTGATCGCTTACGTCTCCATCTACTGATTCCCGCTGACGAACGCTATCCTCGTCCTTTCCATTGATCCTACCACGCACTCAATTGCATGCGCGCAATCACCAATTCCCTCACCGATATTCAACCAGCTATATCTCTCAAAATGGACTTGCTACATCCCAAAACTTTGTCTGAACATTTCTCTGTAACGTGGTATAACACACACTCCTAATAAAATCAATTCCTGTCACGTCGTTGGAAATTAGTTTCACGCGAGTTTCGCCGTTGGTACAACAGGCCTCCGGTGCGATCTATACAACCGGTTACCAACACAGATAAGATTCGTTCCTAACGCCACGCGAACAGGGGTGCGAAACAAAGGGGGAAGGGCAGCAAGCTGGTTAATATAATTCGCCGTAATTACCGGAATCGTTGTATCGCGCCCGGTATCGCGGAAATCGTCGTTTGCACTTGCCACTTCTTTACGTGGGCCGGTTAATTCCCGGTTTATAATTAACCGATCCCCTTGGTGGTGGCCTCCGAAAGTCAGGGGATGAGAGGCGCTCGTTACGAGCTGCGAGCCTGATAACAAGCTCGTCGAAACGAGCTCGTGATCGTTAGAAAAAACACTCATGCCCGCCGCTGGTTGTTCCCGTTGTTTCATTATCGTTATTGCCGAAATCCTGCCGCGCGAAACGCGATATTTAATGGCGTTGAGTAATATCGCGGAGGACGGTGTAACCTTTCGGTTGACCACCGCTACGGATTTATGGTGGCCGCGTGCGAGCGTTGCGAACCATAGTTCGACAGAGACCGCGTAATTAACGCTCTCTCCATCGGCGAATTTATACGATCCACCGATGAGTGAACCCGATTTTTTGCGAAACGTCCGGGCGTCGCTGGATGTTACGAAGAGACGATTAGATCAGATTAAAATCTTTGGAATGCGTCGCGAATCATAGAATAAGACTAATAGATCGAACAAATAACTTGACTAATTCGAAATTCAGACAAGTTTAGAAACTTGAAAGAATACTTTTTATTAATTATTATTAATTCTTCGGGTCACTGAACACTTGAATATTTTGCTATAATTTCTTTTTATTCTGCTTTTTGCCACTTGTCGATTGTTATTTGGAATTACGTCTCGTGTAACTTCTTCGCAATTGCCTTTCTACTGTCTGAGATTTACATTTATTAGATAAGTATGTCCTTAAAGAACTTGGTCTCGATACCTAAAGATTAACTAGCAGATTCATATTGGCGAAGAAGTTTCTAATCATTTTATAAACTTCGTTTTAAAACTTGAGAAACGGAGATGATTTTATTGCTCATGTCGGCAAACACGTCCTTCGCAATGCATTCGATTCGATATCACGAAATTCTTGAAAGTCAACTTAAAAAGCTGTCTTTTGAGGAACTCTTGGCGAATTCGGTGTATGGCCGTTCAAGAATCCAAGTTTATGGCTTTGTTCATCAACAGAGTAATTTATTTGTTATTTATTTACTATTGTATTATTTTATCCCGACATACATAATCTCCGATCTCCATTGAAATACTAACTTTACGAGGAAGCGATCGATCCTAGTGATATAATCGCCTTTCATTTAATTTTTAAATACAAAACCTTCTCTACTCATCCCGAATCTTACCTGCAGTACCCAAAGACAATAATCTCAGTTAAATTATTGAATATAAAGTCTGCTTATAATCACGTCTCATTCTCTGACCATCCAGACTGTTCGTTTTGCATCCGATCAGAGATACCAGTCTCTATAGAATTCCTGAAGTGTCTAGATTTGTCAGTTTTTAACTCTTTGTGATCTAACGATACCGAACTGAAGTAGACGCTGTAATTCGTTTTACTTCTTCTACTAAAAGTTTAATCTGGTAACGAAAATACAGTTTTTGAATTTAACATATCGAAGATAAATCAGTGGTGACAAGATGTTGAATATAACTCTAACTGCATAGGGTTATAAACGTGAAACCTATGTCTAATTATGTCTGATTCTCCGATCAAATAGCTTCGCTATCGAATCAGAGAAAATAGTCACGATCAAATACTTGTTAAATATAGCTTTAGAATTACTAATATTCAAACATGTAACTTTTCTCTCACAATCTCTATTCGTTCTCCGATTATCTCGAATTTCGCTTTCGCGTTTAATCGAACTCTTCTCGCTCTTTACATCGATATCTATTCATCGGATTGCCCAAGTATCAGGCTTATTAAAAAAGAATATCCACGTTTGGTAGCGTGAACGGGCAATTTTTCTTTCCACAATAACGGCGATCCCGAATGTCCGTTTTATTTACGACTCGCGAACAGGAAAGCGACACACATTACTCACGCCGTGTCAAGGTGAATCGTTCGGAGAACAGCATCACCGGCGGCAAAGAACACGCTTCGAGAAACAAGGGGACGTATACGTGAAACTGTAGTGGTAGAAGAGATGTCGACGATGCAACAGGGTAAAGGCGAGAAAAGGAAAGAGAAATGGAATAGGAGAAGCGTAGACGAAATCGGTGCAAGTAGAGATAGCGGGCTCTCAGGATAGCCTTGCGCGAGAACGAACGAACGAAGGTGGGAAAGAAGAAGTAGCGGAGGCTTACATTTCCCACGGGGTATCCTTGCTTGCTCACAGACTCCTTACTTACGGATTGATACTCAATTTCCAGCGAGTTTAGCCCCTATCGAGGGATCGTTGCGCCTGATCGCGGTGGCTCCTTTCGATTTCAAATAAATTCGATAATGGCGGATATATAGGCGGTGAAGAGTAGAGGAGTCTGAGATGGTGTAGCGTACTCGAACAGGGATATAGAAAGGGATTTCTCCATCGTCTTTACCTTAATCGACAAGGTTCAGGCAGGAGAGAAGAGCGAGCTGCTTGGCCTCGTCTGGCTTGTCGATGGATTCGACCCCGTGATGGACGATTTACGAAGGACGTAAGGCATTTTTCGAGCTTTCGATTCTAACCATCGCCACCAATCGCTGATCCACCGTATCGAACGTTTGATTATCAGCTCGGCGCATATGAAATCTTTTTCCGAGGCTTGAATTTGGTAGATCTATAATTTCAATTCTGTCGTGTCCTGCGTGTTAACGAAGCAGAAAATTCATGTAAATTAGTTATATTAAATTTTAAGGAAATTTATGACGAGATAATTTAGAGTTCGTCATTGACTGTTGCGAATAAATAAAATATTCGGTCGATTTGTTTATTGCTTATTTGTCGCTGTTCAAATTTGGGAAGAGTGAAAAAGTTACTAGAAATATAAAAACATGCGGAGAAGACTAAAGACACTCTGTAATTGGAGCAATTTTTTTATGAATAAATTATTTTCGAATCATTGTCGTCATAAAAGCTCTAAACATTGTTAAGATGGTTTCAAGTTTATAAAATCATATCGTAGCAACTTGCGTGATCTAAACGAATCTTAACAGATAAAAAACCAACGAGTTATTGTAATTCCTGCTTCCAACAGTTTTAATCTACAGTTTCTAAATGGAAACGAACGATAAATTTCTAATTCAAAGTCGCAATGAAACACTCAACTCTCCGGGAAGAACAACGCGGAACGATAAAATGCAAACGGTGTCATCCTTGAAGCGTGAAATGGAACGAGTCCGTGTTCACGAAAGCGAGTCCGTTTATAAAAATCGCATCGTTATCAGCGACAGTGGGAATCGTGGATCGTGCTGGATCTGAAATTTCCCGAGACGCGCAAAGTTCATATCCATAGCAAAAATACTTTAGCCTAGTGTGTTAGCCGACGTATACGAGCGAAAACGCGATACACTCTCGAGTCAGGAAATATTTTATACCCTGTCCTTCCACCCCTTTTTCTACCAGTCTTATCCACCATTCTTTTCCGCTTTTTCATATTTGATGAGCGAGTGCGGAACTCTTGGTTTTGCGAAAAACCTTTTTACCCAAGCATCACGAAACCATCTGGCTTTGCTCGATCCTCTTCGCGAGCAACGTCTTCGGGAAATTAAGTCGTTCTTCTCGATTAAGAAGTTGGATAATCGACGAGCGAACCATTTCTGATGTACTTTATCGGAAATTCCAAGAGTAAGAAATACTTTTTAGGGATAGGAATCGACTAATCTCGTTAGAGACATACACACAAACAATGCGGAGAAATGATCAGAATGCTATTTTTAAAGTAATGTCGTTCGCTCTTGTAAGCTTTGAATAATATTAATTATAAAATTATTCAAATTGAAACGTTCAAACGATAAATAATGTAAATGTCAGAAATGAAAATTTTTAATCGATGCAATGAATGTATTTTTATTAATCCTAACGCTGATGTTTTTTATCGCTTGAATGCTGTGGAATTTCAATATTTATCTTCGCAGACTTATAGGAGGAATAAGTGGAATTATTCGGATTACCTATTACTAAATTTTTTTTATATATAATTTCAAGGCTGTTGCCACAAAACGTACTGAATTAATTATCTCCGGAGCTACTAGTTTGTCCATGAGTAATTATCGGCTTAAAGGGTTGAAGTTAGCGAGTGTCCAGTGATTTATAGACAAAATTACGCGTACAATAGCAAGCTGGTATTCCTGTCAATATTACTACCAAAAGTGGAACTATCGCCTATGAAAATTCGATTATCGAATATCCAATATCTCATTCGCCATAAATACTCGAAAACACGCCGAGCAACGAGGATAATTGTTGATCGAATCGCAAATCAATTACCCGGTCCGACAGTTAGGTACTTCAAGGAATGGTATCGAGCCAGGCAGCAGCTACGAATATTTTCTTCGATCCCGCATATTCTTTTTCCTTGGCTTTCCGGTAATCTAATAATTCGATGGTTCAACTTTATCGAGACTATCCTCGCTTTTGTATTCGATCCATCCGAACTTAACCCACTCCCTTCTACGTCCCACTGGCTCCGTTCATCCCAATTCAGTCGTAAAATTTCGTTCGCTTACATCGCGGATGTTCGCGTCGCTCGAGAAACAGAATTTAGTGCGAGAACTCCGTCGTAAAGTTGGCTCGGTAAGAAGGAAATTCATAACTAGCAACGTTTCCAATATCTCCGGTCGGATCGGAAGGTCTTACGAGATCTTCGATTACGAACAATATATAATGTAACCTCGAAACGTTATGTTGGCTGGCACCGTATACAGATACTATATTGCCACTAACGGCTTTACGTATACAGGACGGTAGCGAAGCAAACGCTCCCATGTCTCTTCCCTAATATCGCCTACGAAATCGACCTCGTATAACTCTCGTATATCCATGCAGAGTTCACCTGTATACGGCTGCCTCTTATATTGCATCAGGTACACTATAGCCACGTTACATTCGAGGGTCAAGGTGAATGCTGTGTCGCGATATACCGATGTATCCGCTCTCGAGCTCTTTCTTCCATTGCTTCGTTATGTGGTAAGTTGCTTGTTCGAAGCTTTCTAGCTATGGCTTTTATCGTAGCTCTATGTTAATTTCTTGATACTGCGACTGCGGCAGATTTTCATATCTTTCTGTACAAAACAGAAAGCAGATGAAATGTATACGTCGTATAGGCTGACTGACATTTTGTTTTTCATGCGATGTAAAAGAAAATCAGAAGAAGTGGAGAAAAAGGAAATATTTCTGTTTGTTATAATAATTGATAATTTGCGAACAGCGTAGACCGCCGAGATTAACAACAGATTGCGTAGAACGCGATTTCCGATGCCTTTCGCGGTTACAGAGCTAAAATAGCGATATAGGTTTCCAGTTTTATGCTTTTTGAACTCGAACTTCTTTTTTCTCACAAAATAATAAAAAAATACAAATAGTTCTAAAGATTTTTAACCAGAAGTAATTTGCAGCTTAAAATTCGTAAAATATTATAGGCAAGAGAGTTTAAAATAGCAAATGGAAATATGTAAAATGCGAAAATTTCGAATTTTTCATAAAGCGTTGTAAACCCATAAAATGATTTCATTACATAATCAGCAACTCGTAACACGGCCCTTTTCCCCATATTTTTCCATCTAGTATCCAATTATACGCCGCGTAACCAGGCGACGAATCGATAAACGGGGGAGGCAGGGAGGTTAATAGCTAGGGTGCCGATAAAAATTCGAAAACAGTTTCCGCGGGCTAAATAAATGATGAAAATTTGTACGCGTTGGCTCGGAGAAATATGACCGTTACACGCTGGCCCGCCGGACAAAATTCTATCCGGTACGTGCAATAAAGTCGGATCCACTTTTACACGACCTCATATTTATTGATTTAATCAACGAAATAATAGCCATTGTATTCACCGGGGAATCGGTTGGTGGTTTATAAAAATATAAGCGGTTAACGTCCAAACGGAAATCATCTTGACGAGTCTTTGACCCGTCGAGAGATCGATATTCGAAATTCTCCAAAATTCATGAAATGAATTCTCACAGATGGAATTCATTATTGAAAATTTATCAACGAACGAATCACGGAACGCGCAAATTCTCGCTTCTCTTCAGCTGTCGTGTACAAATTTCAAATATTCAAATTCGTATGAATTCTGCGCAAGATAGCGAAACATAGAATTTTAAAAGGGATACTTCTAAAATTTTACATTTTACCGGTCGTTGGGTCACGGTGGATGAATCTTGCATAAACTATGGCCAACTTGTCGAACAACGAAACGTAACGACGAAGGACAACGGACGAAGCGATCGATATTGATTCATTGGAAAAGTTACCCTGCCGGCCAATAAATGCGTGAGAAATGGCCGGTTCACCCTGTATATACATTACATATAAGCGGGTGCGTTAGTATTAAAGGATATCTATTACAGCGGCCAAGCTAGCAAGTACAAGTACAGTATACCGGGCACGGCGCCATGAATTTTGAACGTACACCGGTACCATAGTTGTTGGCCAGTGAAACCGGATCGAACAACGGGTGGACGAGTTTATCGTTCCCAGGGATTTCAACCGCGGAGAAACGTACGATTTTTTCTTCCATTTTACGACGATCACCTTTCGTACCACCAACGTTTTCACCCCTGGTTCTCGGTGATACTCACGATATTTCGCGTGAATTTCCATGGTAGAGCGCGATTTCTTTTTTTCTGGTTGGAAATACATTTTATGAAAAAAAAGAAGGAACGGATAAAAGGAAGTTATTGAGGATGAAATACGTAGTTTAAAATATTAAACTTGAAAGTATTGTTCAGACTAATCAAGTTACTTGTGTTCAAACTATTTGTGTTCAAGTAATAATACGACTTCAAGCGGATATATAACGAGAAGAAAGAGGTTGCGTATCTATGAAATGTCAACGCTGATTATGGTCTTCGTTATAATCGTAAAAATATTATTTACACGGAACACGATTAAACAAAAAATTTACAATGAGTTGATTTAGTCCAAGCAACCAATATATGTCTGTAACACTGGAAAGAATACTACATTACTCAGTAACTGTGGTTTCTTTTGAGTCGAATAATGGCTGGAAGAACTTCGCTTCTACTTCATTTGAAACTCAGCAAGTCAGGTACAACAACAAATTCACATTAGCAAAGTGTTTCAAATTATTACTGAGAGTCAAGTGACTTCACTAACGGGAACAGGCATGATAAGTTTACGCTCGTGAAATATTTCACGAAATGTCATAGTAAACGATATCTGTATGTAAATGGAATGTCTCGATTAGGTAGTACAGTTATCCGATAAAGAAGCGAATGCATTTTTAAATTACAAGAGGAGATGATACCAAATTTTGAACTCGACGTTGGTAAGAAAGATTTTGCATGAAATCCGAAAGCTTTTACAGAGCACGAAAAACAATTTATGCTGCTGTTATCGAACGCAGAGTCTAGGATATATACACTGAAAAACGAAAAGGATATTCGTCGGTCTTCTTATCGTCTGGGTAACCTATTAGTATCGTTGTGACTGCGTGCATTAAAAGCGTCGCCCCAGTGCGTTGTGAAACGCATCGCAAAGGAATTTATCAGCTTGGTCCGAAATAAAGTAATTACCGCTGCAGTGGTGTACTTACGCGTGATCAAAGGCAACGGGACGAGCGAAAAGTTGGGTTATTAAAAACTATAAACAACACGGTTTCCCGAGACAAAGTTTCAAAACCGTAGCCTGGCTGATGCGTGGTGTTTATTCACCAGTCTTCTCGCGCTTTTCCGCGTATTCGTGTCGCCTCGTTTACCGCTCGTTCAAAGCCTCCCCTCTCCTTCTATTTCTTCCATCCTCTCTCCTTTTCTTTTTATTTCTCGTTATTTTCTCCCTTCCTATTTTTTCACGTTGCTTCGTTTTTAATCCCCGTGACTACGCGCAAAACAAAACAAAAAGAAAACGGAGAAATAAAAGAGCTGTTGAGATGGGAAGATAAAGAAGGATAGAAGAAAGCAGAACGTCGTACGATACGTAGATAGAAAAACAGAGAGAGGAAGAGGGAGAAGAGTAACCGGGTCGCCGAAAGGTATTTCGCTGTGTCTTTCGTTGCATTGGATAGAGTAGTTCCCCTTCGAGGCAGAGATTAATTAGAGAACGAAGAATACAATAAATGATTATATCGAGGAAGAAGAAAGTGGCAAGGCCAGTGACGGAAACCGAAGAGGCCGAGACGAAGGGGAAAACGAGACACCTGGAAAAGGCTCGGAGTATTATAAAAGGAGGATGCCAGGACCGAGCGAGACTGTACCGGCGTTAATGATGCCCTTAGGGCGTCCCGTCTCCTAGCATCTTCTTTGCAAATTATATAAAGAATTGTTCCTATTAATGCAAAAGATGTGTACGAAATATATAGTATTATATATGCGTGTGTGCACTAGATATTTAATTACGAACTATACATACATAGATGTATAGGTGTAGTAAATAGAAACGG
Organism: Bombus superbus; assembly: GCA_014737385.1. NCBI lineage: Eukaryota > Metazoa > Arthropoda > Insecta > Hymenoptera > Apidae > Bombus > Bombus superbus. The sequence continues at coordinate 207,536 of JACXIK010000058.1, forward strand.
AAAACGATAAGCCGTGATATTCACGGTTATCAGTTACCACTCTCCTCGTTATCTTAAGAAAATAATCTGCGCGAGGACCGCTCATTATAGAGCATCACCATTTCTTCGGGGTATCTTTCATCAGGGTATTGTCCGACCAGCGCACACACATTCACGGGCTGTCACATATACCATGCACAAAAGGGATTGAAGCATTGGATAGGACGAGTGTCAATGCTCGTTGAGTTTCACCCGGTAAATACCACGATTGGATTATTAGCGGATTAACAATTCATTCGCTGTCGGCGGTAATGATAATTGCACCCATTTCGATCCGTTACATTCGACGGCGAATCGATTCGAATATTAACCGCGATGTGACCCGTTCGAAGTCGCCCGTCATTATTCTTTGATTCACGGACGATGGTCTTCTTCCTCTTGATACTTTTAAAGCCGTCTTCTTATCGATTATCTTATTTGCAAAGCTTTCCGCTTAACGAGCGATATAATGGTGCATAATCATTGGAGAATGAATAGGATATAACATAATTAAAGGTAACTTGTGATGGATTTATATTACAAAGAAGGATTGTTAAATTATTATAAGGAGAGGAGTGAGTTGCAAGGAGAACAGCATGCTCTAGTTTTCCATATGACCCAGTGAGGGAGTAAGAGGAACATTAAGTGTACCGTGAGAGAGATTTGCACATAATTGATACAAGTCATCCATCTTCTACAAATATCCATACAATATGAAACAAATTGGCAGTTGACTGGTATATCTATCCAGTTCAGTATTAAAATAGATAAAAGAGCATAAATATAATAAATATAAATAAAAGAATCACCTGTTCCCTCTGATCAAACGTTATCTTCGTTTGCTGTCCACTTTTCAATAATTTCTTGATAACTACCTTAATACATTCTACAAACCCAGTACCACCAGTTTGTAGCATACCCACTGCTTCTTTCAATGACTTTTCGAAAAACTTTTCGACATCCCTTTCGACGATGAGTTTCTTTAAGTTTCCAAGAGATTCTAAAAGAATTTTTTAATAGCCAGAATAGATAATAAGGTGATTATAATATATCCGCTAAATCAAATTACACATTACCCTTAAGACGTAACACTTTTTGCCTAACTTGCATTGATACACGATACAGGACGCCACCTTAACTTCTGTAATTAAGCCATCTTGAATAGTTGCCTTAATTTCTTTTAATATCCGATTAATGTGCTAATATTCTTTTAATATTAATGTTTTTAATATCCTTTTAAGAGCAGAACGTGGCATTTCGTTTAATTGATCCATACATTTCTCCATCTTCTTTCATAGCCTTGTAGCTCATCCCTCCACATCCAATGAAAAGCAATTGTTCGGACTAAATCTACAATTCCTCAAATTCCTCCCTCCCTGTCGTTACTTGAATCACCCATGCTTAACGCTATTTCATGCCCCTCCACCCAGAAAGCTTCACCGCCATCCCTTCGTTCTTCTTCTTCTCATCGCGCAGCAACTAGAAACGAAACGAAAACGAAATGAAACGAACTAATCCCGGTCGGCGATGTATCAACGCTGGCAGCGAACCGTATTGCCGCGTTTCAACTACGAAATCATACCGGACGTTGGTAAATCCTAGTCGGATAGCGAGGCCATCCGCCATCAGTACACTCCGCGATTTAATCCTTGCGCCGTGCACGAAGTAAAATAACATGAAATTGCAATGTCGCCGCGACGATGTAACTGCAGGAAGGGGTGGTCTGGTTGGTCCTCGACGTTGAGGGGCGAGCGGTTCGCCACGTAGAGGGTGCTGACAGGACTACCAGTCGGATTACTCGCGGCAAAAGTTAGGCGACTCCTGTCCAGCTCGGGATAATTACGTGAGGTGCATTAACGTGGTGTACGTACCACCTGCATATGTATAATTACGTGCGGTTTACGCGCGCGTGCGGACACGTGTACAAGGTGTTTCAGGAACACAGAACCGAACTTCAAGATTACGCAATACTCATCTAAAGATTGTCCACGCTTCTTCCATATTATTTAAACGATAATCTGTAGGGGAACATGTCGAAGCGCGTGTTGAAACCAACAAAGAGGAAAGTATTTGATCGCTTATCGTAAAAAACTTTCATGTCCGTATTGTACATGCTATGTAAAGCATCTTGGAATTCCGTTAGGATTCTAACGAGACACGATTGTCACGATTCTATTGTTAAAGCCTGAAACCAATGCGGAAATTTATCTAGAAATTACAAGTTATTTATTGAGAATGTATTTTTTAGTAAAAGATTTAATAAAAAGTCTAGTAAGAAAGTAGCCTGCAGCATAAATAGCCATCTTTAGCGTTTACTCAAGGATTAAAAGATATTTCCATATACTTTTGGATCGCGGAGGATTGTCATATCTTTTTCTACACCAATGGACGAAATTTATATTTTGTATAGGTTTGTCGTAAAGAGACTCTTAATGCGATGCAAAGGACACGACGCGAGTATAACGTGGTCCGTTGAAATTAACAGAATAAGTAGACGAGATTGTAGCGTCGACAGCAGCAGAAGAGTTAAGATTGCCCCGCTTCTTTTCACGGATACTACATACATACTTCTAAAGTTTGTCATCAACTTTCGGTAACTTTCTATACGGAAAGGTATCGTATACGTAGGTGCTGTCGAGAGGAACGTGGAGGAAAGCGTTTCTCCATCGGTCATGGAGAGGGGCCTGCGCATTGTGTGCACTGAAACACGTTCGCTTTGCACCTCGCTTCAACATTTCGCCTCTTGATGCGAGTACCGACTAATTCTGATGTTATGCCACATGTAGAGTGAAATTTTGACGAGAACACAAAGAGATTGCATTATCGTAGTCGACTGTCTACACGGAAAGACCGGAGGACTCGATGAAATTTCTTCACGGTCGGGGGTCGCGATCTGGCGAGAAGAATCGCAGGTATTCGCGTGAGAAAATTAATTTCGTTCGCACACGGGTTCCTTGAAATTTTGATTTAGTCAGGATAAAACGTTGGTAATTTCCGAGGGTGGGGATAGACACTGGTACGTTTTAAGGCAGATCAATTTTTACTAATGATATTTTTCTTACTGTGTATCGGTAATAAAAGATCGTGTCGACAGTTCGTGTGAACACTCTGTGCATGATGGATTTGCGAAGAACAAACATTTTGAACAAACAGAATAACGGCGGAACGTTAATATTAATTAAAAAATACCGAAGCAAATTGATCGATGAGAATAAAACGGGCAGCGGCTAAATTGGCGAGGCCGTGAAAATGGTGTTCGAAAGTCTGTAAATAACGCGCTTTGTATTAATTTATGGACGACGAGCAGCCGTTCGAAGCGTGGCGTTCCGAGGGCGTCGTTATGATGATATACACGTGCAAGGGGTGTTATTTGGATTTCATTACGTCCCGCTCGGGGCACTCCTCGTGAACACTCGCCTTGTCCGATGGGAGCTCCTAAGAATCTCAAGCAGCTAGCCAGGGGAAAAATATTGGGTCAGCTCGTCGCGTGATCTCTCAAATGATCTTACATTTGTAAATCGCTGAACAGGATGGTAAATATGAACAAAGAAAAGATCTACTATCCTTTTGACATTATTGGCTATGTCTGTAACTTTTTCGTTTTTTACTGAAAGTCACGTGGCCATTTGATTTAATTCTTTTCGGTACGGTGACTTAATTTTTGCACCGCTTCTATTATATTTCACAGTTGGAGCAAATTAGCTAGACATTGTTCTACATCTGTTATTATTAAAAATTCATTATATTTTATCAAATCATCGTATTCCGGCAGGGAATGAAACAGAATATTCTGCATTTATTCTCATTAAAAATTCACTACAGTTTGCAAAATCATAAAAACGTATTCCAGCAGAGCATATCTTAATTAATTATGAAACTAACGGATTGATGTTCTAAAAAATTAAAATATGCGATTAAATCCAAGTGCTAACAATTTTTAACTCATATTACTATGACTTTTAGCCAGTTAATTATTATACGACCATTATATACCGCGAGTTATGATATTATCAATCTATTATGAATATTATAATATAGTAAGTAGTTTTTTAGTTTAGTAATACGTATAAGCTGCATTTTTCTTCAAGTGAAAATATATAATACAAGACTTCATTCTTTCATGTCCGAGTATTTCTTAGACTGCAGAACCATCTTTCCTCGTGGATTATACATTTTTTCAGATTTCTTTATAAAAGAGATACAACGTATTAAAATTAGAATCGCTTTTACAGCAAACAAATTCATATATCTATCATTTAATTAACTGATATCTAACGTTTTAAATCACTGTTGCTTATAGGTACGCAACGTTGAGTATAAAAGACAAATTATTTGTATCGGCAGTTTCTTGACCGTCATATCCAAAAGAGCTAAAAGCATTTGTTTCAATTGATTAGTTGCTTTTAACCGAGAATATGATACGCGTACAGTGCGAAAATACAAAAAATGGAGAATTTTATAATAATTGGAAAACGCGAATAGCATTCGAGGAAAGAACGAAACGACTATCGCGATCGAGTCGATATGATTTGATTTCATACCGAAATCGAATCCAGCTAATTTCATCCCTCCCACCCTCACCTAACGCGCAATGGATGAAAGTTGCGAACCGAGCTGATCGCGTGTCGCTAGATTAATTTTCGTAACTGTGATTATTGGATGGGTTTCCAGCCACAATTCGGGCCACATTGAGCCGAGATATCGTTGTTATCTGGATCGATTAATTGGACGAAAGTTGACTTTCCGCACGCTATATTTCGTATGAGTAAAATCGTAATTACATTGCCCAGGGAAAACATCGAAGGATTCGTATCGTTTTATATTTTATGATGTATCAGGGATTGTCCGGAAAGTTTGTAGCATTTTTGATATTTTTATATTTTATAACTATACAAATAAATGCGTATTGTATTGTATCCTGTATGGTACATATTCTATGAAATTTGAAAAGAGTTATTTATTATGTACATTTATAAAATATTACTTGGTAAACTTTGCTTTTAGTTGAACGACAAATGCGTTAATTAAAGAGAAAAATCTGGTATCGCCGATAGAAAGAGTTTTCCAATATGAAAGAAGACTTTATGATTTCAGTGGAAAATAAATAAAAGATTTATGCCATTTCGTATCACGATTTTTGCAAAATACTTTTTTCGTAATAGAAAGAAGAGATCACAATAGAAGTTAACAAATAGGCAAAAAGTTATCGAAAGAAGCTGCGCAAGTATCATTTAATAATATTAGTATATACGCGTTGTATATCACGTGAAAACATCGAAGGATCGTCGTTAATTTTGCATTTTACTATATAAACGTCTGCTCTTTGATATAACTACGAGACGAGAGCGCTTTGAGTGAAAGTTTAAGAACAAACGCGTGTAATTTCTTCACATCTGCAAAGTGGAAGATAAAACGCGTAAACACGTAAAAACTCATCATAAGTAGATAGATACAGAGAAAATACTCAACATCGGGACAAAGCATTTAATCTTTCAAACAAGTGATATCAACTCTCAGTTGCTGTGACATTGCAAATTCTAAGTTCTCAACATCTAATAATGTTCTGCGTAAATACATGAAATTCGTTATTCTATAAAATTATCTCGTCATCGTGTTCCTCGTTATACGTTTTTAAGCCACTTTTTCCTTAACCGATGTAGAGTTGCCGCGATATATTATTTAAAAACTCGTGGCCTGTATCTCACCCAGTAAATGTAACTGGGTGAAAATTTTGATAGTTACATTCAGAGTACAAGTTCGGACTGTCAAGATCTCACGTTTTAAATGAAGTATTCCGAAAAATCGAGTTTAGTCGACTCTAGTCTGGTGAACGCAAATAGAAATAAGATTCGTAGTGCATGTTCCCAATATAGCGTAGATGTCGCGAGTCTTTCTTTAGAGGACGATCGCAATATCTGTCCTACTACTTTCTTTTAAACATCGAATGTATTCTCTTGTGATTTTGTTCACCTAAAAATGATACGAGATTGATATCCTTAAATCGTTGGCAAATAAACCATTCTTCGTTTATTTAAAAAACAATCCTAGATTTAAATAAACCACGTCATATTACATACAACCCCTTGTTATCGAATTAGAATCGCACAAGTGAGAACGTTTTATCCGTGAAGTAATGTAATGGTCTACAAACATATTCGCTATGGCTCAAATAGAATAAGCTGTCCGACTACAAGAATACAGGAATACTTCTTCGATGAAGGAAACTCTGTGAATTAACGTCTGATAATAAATTAATTGCTATTTGTACATCGTCATATATATATAGATAACAGCAATTCGAGTAACCGGAAAAATCTTATCATTTACAAAATAGCCTTATAAATAAAAGAATGACACTTTTCTGTGTAATCCTAATTCGACGATCGAATGACGCAAATAGAAAGAAAGAAAGACACTTTGAGGAAACAGTCGATCAAAAATTCGTAGCGTCTCGATCCGAATGGCAGGATAGGCAGTGAAAAGTTCAACGACGTCTGTCCTTTAACTTTCCAGCCATCCAACGATTCGGTTGGTTCGCCTTTTGAGCGTACGACGATTCTAAAAGGCAGCCACCGCTATGGCCCTCTCGACGCCATTGGGGTTTACGGTTACGGTTAAGTACAGAGCAAAGAGATCGTATCGTTTTCCGAACGATTTGGCTAATCGAGTGGCGCCACGATGGAGAAAGAGCGCAGAGCAGGCTGTGGCCGCAGCTATGCGTATATGCGCATTCGACAGTACGCTGCCGCCGTCGCTCTCGACTTCCGGCTGCGGGAATTTAAACGAGGATGGAGCTTAGAACTGCCGAGAACCGGGAACGCGGCCCTCTTCTTCTGATAACAACCACGATCCTTTTAATTTGTCACGTTGTTGAGAGTTAATTCGAATTCCTTCTTACTAAAAGAGAATTAGATTAAAACACGCAAATTTTTAAACATAACGAACATCAATTTTCTCACTATTAGGTGTGAGAATAATACTCGTGTATTAGTTATTCGTTTTGCAATCGAATATTGTTCTCTGGTCTTCTATTTTTGTTTCTCTTTAATTGAAGCAACGTGCAAATATAAAACGAGAGCAATGAAAGAGTCAGCTTGCGGGGATCGTTTTTTAAAACGCTAGGAGACGAAGAATTAATTATTGGGTGGCGAAGGTTGTTTCTGCTTTCGTGGTTGAGGAAATTCGTTTTATGGACGAAAGAAGAAAAAAGAGTTAACGGGTACCGACCGCTAGAAATTAGCTGCGAAAATTAACGCCGAGTTCTTCCGCTGGCCCGAAGTGAAATTTTTTGAGGAAGGGGTCCAAGAATTACCTGAGAGGTAAAACACGCTCGTATAAAGTAACGATCGCACGAAATTGACCTTAAAACCAACGTTACCGCTCGCCTGATATTTTTAGAAAGTCACGCTGGATTTTAATATCGTTCATAGGCCAGATGAATACAAATATTAATTACTTCTCTGTTTTAAAATTGAGGAATTGAAGTGGTAAATGACGTGTTTAAGTCTTAAGAAAAAAAAGTAAGAAACCACTTTTTTAATGTGAAATCTTTTACCATTCGTTCTCCATTCTAAATATACGTATAAATATATTAAGAGAATTCAAATGTCATTAAATGTTCAAGCTGCCGGAAACGTTTTCAATTTCTGTTGGAAATCTTCACTCGTACCGCTTAAATCGTTGCTATTTCAACCCCTCGATTAATATTTCTAATTCATTTTTACTCACCTACATTTACACGCTTAAACTATTCTCATCCAACCACAATTAAGACCATCACCTTTTAGCCGAATTCACGAATATCGATGGAACTTAATCGACTACCAGGTAATTCGATCGCTCGTGTTCTCTGAAACGCATTTTGTAGCCAGAAAATCCCAAAGCCACGATTATTCGATGAGACTTTGGAGCAGCTGGGTCGAGTTTACTGGCGTTTACCCAACTAGTAGCCGCATTTCGTAGTGATCGGTCGCTATAATAAGTGGAAACTGCGGAACAGGCTAGCGCGTGGTGATTGCTTCCAATCGAGTGGCTAATCATCGGAAACCAATGTAGAGACGACGGTCTAGATATATATACTATATAAGCTAGAACGTAAAACGAGGGAAAGGGTGGAGGGGTGGAATTTTTCGTGGCTGGCGTTTCAAGTTCGAGAGCAATCTCTCTCCTCTCTTCTCCCTTCTCTCGAGGAGACGATAAGATGCCCAAGTCTAGACGCTCCGAACGCAATTACCGCGAACGTTCCTCTCACGATCGACGTAAAAATGAATCGTCGATCACGATGGACGGGTCCCTGAACATGCTTTCGAAAAAACGATAAACAAAAGAAGTTTATAGACGCGCGCGCGTTCCAACTCCTAGCGCAATTAATGTAACGGGAAATTGAATTTCTTTCGTGAAAATCGCTCGAAGATGCGGGAAGAATGAGACGACGATGAGGAACGTATATCCCGGAGTAAACGGAAGGAATATGCGAAGTTTATGAGACGAATACGAAACAGGATATACATATACGCAATGTGTCTGCTTTATAGTACATTCGCCGGTTCGTCATGTGGCAGTTTCTCCTCTTAAGCCACGAGCGAACAAGCAAGCTCGATATTTCGCTCGATACACTCGACAATACGGTACAAGCTAGCGCGACACCCTCGATATACCCCCGAGTTGGTGGTCGAAATAAAATTCTGCCTTCGCCACTGTTCCAATATTATGCGAGAGATATTTCAAACGAGTCGCTGGCTTCACAATGGTTAGAAGAGGAGGGTTGTGGGTGGTGGCTCGTAGGAGTGAGGCCTCGTAGCTCATCATCGCATTTATTATTCAACCGTCTGAAACGGCAATAATGTCGGCCCGATGGTATTTAATTTTCGTGCTGTTGAATCATGGCGTGAGACTACATCAAAATATATATTTCTCGACCGTTATGGATCCATAAAAATGTGAAAAAAGGATAAGAAAAAATAGGGACGGGAAAAGATAGGGGGAAAAAGAGGGAAAGATGAAAGAAGGAAATGAAGGAAGGACGAGAGAGAAAAGAGGAAACGGAAGCGCAGTTAGAATCGGGTGAAGCAAGCGAATTTTAACATAGGAGGCCTACGGCTTCTATATTCCTTCGACGATCGTGAACGGCCGACCCAGAAAGAACCCCACGACAGAGAAGCTCGTTTATTTCCTGACAGTCATTTCCTCTTCTTTCAGGAGGGAATCGGCTCCCTGAAGGTGGTGCCCGGAGGGGTCGAGCTTAGAGGTCAGGCTGCCGTATTGGATGCTCTGGTGGCCTCGAGCCTGAGATCCAGACGAGGGAAGAATCTGGTGCTCGAGTCCTGGAGCAACTTCACCGCTTCCGCCAGGTCGCACGATGGCCGATTGCTCGCCCGGTTCACCGTCGGTAAGAATATAATTGACAAAATATTTTGTTGAACGATTTTATTCGACGTTTTTGTCGAACAATCTCGTTGAATATCTTCGTTGAATAGTTTCAACTCATCAACGAGCCAATTTGTCTTTCCATCTCATTCCGACGAGTGATTATTAAGGTTTTAACCAACGAAATATCGAGTTACAGTTTCGATCGATGGAAACGAATTATTGATACAGATATTTGATTTGCAATCGCTTGTTTCATTGTATTTTAATGTAATCGAACGTTGTTGGTCGATTCGTAATCGATAGAGAGAAACGAAACGATCTAAAATTGCGGTCGGAGTTAATTCGAATCGTGAAATGTTTGAAATGGAAGAGTAATTCACGATTGGTATTTAATCGGAATGTTAAAAGTATAGGTCGCGAAATTAAACGTTCCCTCCGAGCCTTGAAATTGTAACAAAGAATCTTCAGAACTCTTTGAAGAGACAGAACGTGAATATCCTATGGAAAAATGGGATTACTCGGATTTTCAAAGGATTTATAGGATCGCGTGGTAATTGTCCTTAAAATCCTGTACCCTTTCAAGATGAACGAATATTTAGTTTTATTTCGTTCTTCCTTACAGAATTTTTTTAATGCCACCGGATATTTTCGCCTTGCGTCCATTCGAGAAACAAAAGGTACGGATATCGATAACGTACAACGGATGTAACGGGAATGAGATGTACCTGTTAATGGACACGAACGTTTGCAGTCACATCTGAAGTTCTGCATCTATGGAACTAAATCGCGTGACAATCGTCGCGTCGAAGGCATCGGTGCACTATATTAATGTCGATGCCGATTGAAATTTCAAAATATTCCCGTGCATAGCATCGTGGAGATAACAAAAATCCTCTAATTTTCCCCACAAATGAAAGAAATTACTTAGGAAAGAAATATCTTTCATTTAACATACAAAGTCCTCGAAAAACCTTTGTTCAATTACGTATTCTCTCTTCAGGTGTTTAAACGTTTAAATGAATACGTCAGTACTTGTGTTCGGTCAACAAAACAAAACGATTCGAAGTAATTCCTCGTTCTTTGCAGCATAACGATTTAAATCTGCGCGTGAATTCAGGGCACGTACAATAAATACGTAAATGAAGATTCGTTGCATATTACTAACGGATACCATGGCAAACTTAAACTCCATTATCCCTTTTAAACATTCAGCGAAACGTGATTCCTGGATCCCTGATTCGATTTCTAACGAGCTCGTTGTCCCGTTGAAGAATTTCCACTTCTTCGTTTCTCTTTTTCTACCTCTCTTTCCCTTTTATTGTGAAACGGGAAATGGCAGATGACTGTCTTTTTGTCCACTTTACAGGCGAGGAGCGCGTGGACTGCGTGTCGAGAGGTTTCCGGATAACCGACCCTCGAGGAGGAGTTCTCTTCTCGGCAGATAGGGAGCAGGTGGTGGTGGGGGCAGAAATGTTGAGGGTGACTGGCGACGGGGGTGCTGTTTTCCAGGGCAGTGTTCAAACGCCTCTAGTCAGAGGGGAATCTGGTCGTGGTCTCAGGTAATCATAAAACGGAAATCGTAATAAGCGAATATACGTCGCTTGTGTGCATAAATATTCTAGAAAAAATTTATGATTAGTTTTCATCCATACTTTACTTTCCTAATTTAATTTGTGACTTAATATAAGATTTACACAACAATAGGTAATCATTATACTAAAAGAATAAATAGTTCAATTCCTGCGTTCTTTTATTTTACAGATAATAAAATAGTAAAGACATAGTGCTTCTTTTATATATATCGTAACGTGTGAAACGTCTGTTGAGATAAGGGACATATGAGTGTTAAACAGCTTGATAAACGTATAGAAATCTAAGAAATACCACGGGCATGCTTAACATTCTCCTTTAAAAGAGGTCGCAAAGTATTTCGTGAAGATCGTCGCGATAATATTTAATCGTAATTATCTTTGTGGAAAATTTCATCTCGAAAATTTTCGCTGCTTATTCAGTTAAATATAAATTGTTGATCACTTTTTAGATTAATTGGCTTCCTTTACACTTTTTTACAATTGGTGCATTAAACTAAATGACCGCGATAATTTCTCGCAAATGGTTTTGTCCCATATTTATTTCGGGGACATCTAAAAGTGGCTTCGATCCGGTTCAACAAACTCAGCGTAACATTTTCGATCGACTTTCTACGTCTCTCCGATAATCATCCTGGATGCTGCATTCTAGATACAAATAGCGTTTCGATATTCCAACCAACTTTTCTTGTAGTCCCCTGACTATAAATAATCATACCGGATTGCATTCGATACGACGCATACTCCCGTGGGATTAAACTTCGTGGTAACATATTAAATATATGGCGTCGGTCAAACGAGAGGGCAGCATTTCTGTCTGGAATCGTGTAATTGATGGGAAGATTCATTGACAAAGATTGCGTACCTTACTCTCATTGGTTATTGAATCAGTTTCGTGTACAATACGATCGAACTTGTTGCTAACGCTCAGCTGCGACCAACGAGAACTAAATCCGCGATGAAAAACTGTTACGTATTTGAACGTCCGTGTATTTTTCAATTATTTAAATCTTCATTTATTCATATAAAAATGAACAGGAGTCCTGCGTGTTTTTTAATCCTTAAAAGCTATTGTTAAAGGAAATTGCTTTAATATTGGTAAAATATTACTCTGGTACATTTTATTTTATTTTAGGAAACAATGACGTCAAACAAATGCGACAAAAGATTTTGTTATTACACAACATTAAATGAAAAACGAGATAAATCAATACCTGCATTTTATTAGTTACAAACAATACCGAATTGATAATACTACATGACAATAATATTAAGGACGATATACTCGTAGTTAAATAATAATTCGAAGCAGAAGAAGATACCAGAGAACTTCAACCATTTAACTAGGTTAATATCTTCAAGGGTATGGTTCGCAGAAACTACAAATATATTTTAAAGAAACGTTCCTACAGTTCCGTCGTGACACAAATTCTGTTCCCAATCTTCAATCTTCTTTCTACTTCAACGTTTGGAATCTTCAAAATATTGCCAATCGTAACTACGAGTCTTTAATCTGCATTATATCATATTCAGTTGATTTAACAGGGCTGACAATATTCAGTAGCCGCATCAATTTCTCGATTCGAACCACTTAGCGGCTAAACGTCAACGACGAAAGTTCGTTTTGAAACGCGGATAGTAGAAGAAGACGGCGTATTATAAGATGGGAAATTGCGATGGTTTGAAAGAACGAAGCGGATGGCGCGATTATTGATAGTGTCGGACAATTTACAGACGGATTTACGATTACAATAAAACTTTGCTCGCGCGGAAAATTATATTCATAGGATTGGATTTATGCCAGATATGAAATACCGAGAATTCGAACGATCGAGATACTTCGGCTGCAAGCAATAGGTCGTCGACGATGGCGAGGGATGCAGGGGATGCAAGGGAGAAGGCAGTATTGAAAGAAAGGCACGGTCGAAGACCCTGCTTTACCACTTCTTAGAAAGAAGGATCGATTATTGCGTCTGACGTTGCAGTCGACTAGTTGCCATATTATTTTGTCGCACGATATTACGAGTTTTCGATCGCATTTAGCTTCTCCAATATGCTATTGCATTTCCTACCTGAGATTCTATCGCTTCTCTCTCTCTCTCTCTCTCTCTCTCTCTTTGTCTATACATATATATATTAATTCCATTTCTTTACGTTCTATATTTGTAGTAAGCAAGATTTAAAACAACCTTCTTTTCCTTTAATTTAATTGGTAATTTACAAAAGGGATAATATTAGACGATAATATGGATTCGTTAAATTGAAACTTTGTACAAACAACATTTTATATCCGTCGACCAACATTTTTGTTCGTTTAAAGGTGCATTGAAGAAGTCTAATTAACAAACGCCAATTTCATGTTACTAATACAAATAGTGAAAGAAACTGGTATATTAATAATAGAAACAGTAGAATATTGAATAGAAATTACAATAGAATTTCAACATAAAATATCAATTGTAATAACGTAGCGACTCGACGTTATAACATTTAAAGCATATTTAAACATATAATGCGAATTTTATCCAATTATTGAAAAATTCTCTGTCAACAGACTGGAGTCAGCAACCAGATCCCTGAAGATCAGCGCTCCCCAGCGAGTGGTCATTGAATCCTGGGCGAACGAGATCTCAGCCTCCTGTTTAACGGATCTGAAACTTCAAAGCGTGCACGGCAGTATCAAATTGGACGCGAAGACTCTCTTCATGAAAGGCTTGAAGACAGCCAGTCCTAACCAAGCACACTCGTCGAGAGAACAGCAGCAACAACAGCAGCACTCCTCCAGGACGTCCTCTCACCAAAGTCAGAGAGACACGACCATTTATCAGTTATGTGCCTGTGCTAACGGCAAACTTTTTTTGGCTAGGTCCGAAGGGACGTGTCAAGCGGACAAATCGATTTGCTAATACTAAACGATTAAGCTAGACGCGACTCGATGTTTGAAAAAATCTAAATAAAGGATCCTCGCAATGGAGAAGACACCGACCCTACGATGAAACGCGATGTAATCAGATTGACGAGCGGAACGAGCAGATGGTGATCGAAATTCGTCGCGCGGAAGTTGTAGAAATTCATGGAGGTTGCGGTGCATGGTAGTCGAAGTCCCGAGATCGCCCGAGGCCTTTCGCTTTTCGCTGATGTTTCCGCTCTAGAACGACGCGTGGACGTTGGTTCCCACCGTTTAGGTCCGCGTTTCGCTGTTTTATCCCGCTGGATCCTATGGACAAAGCGTTGGCGCCTCGCGAAAGATGAAAAGGGAAAAATAAATGAACACTGTTAGAGACCGTGTTTCCAATGGCGGTGCTAATTCCAGGAAATAGAGTCCTCCCGATCGGTGGATCGACAAACAGCGAAACTACTACGAAATGAATGTATATCTTGTATATTAACGAAATGGATTATCGGTAGTCAGCGGCTGGTAATCGAATCGTCATCTCGTTCCTGCCTGTCCCTGCCCTGTCGTTAGGTCGAATTATTTTCTCCCGCCCAATTCTCTCTTGCTGTTTTTTGTTTTTGTGCAAAATATCGTTCGTATGACCAGTCGATAGGCAACGATTTGCAGTTCCTTTGAACCCGATCGAACGAAAGTTTGAAAGGAAGAGAATGAGAGAGATGGAAATGCATATGAGAAAGAAAGAGAAAGACGTATGAAGAGATATACCTTGCCGTGTTAAAACTATCATTTCTAGCGTGTGCGCAAAAATCTGTGTGTGTTTTGCCCGGTTCCGGATACGCCGATTAGAGTGACACGTCGCGATTAGAGGAACCTTTATTTTGGAGCGTGTTTTGCGATTAAAGGGAGACGCAAGTGTAGTTCACTGTAAAAGGATCTGATTGTGTGATCCAGCTTGCACGCTGTACATCGGCCATGTCCATCTATTTATGTATGTGGCAATAAAGTGGTTATTGTTACTATTATTATTAAACATGATGAAGCATCTTTTCTCGCCCTCGAGGAGCTGTACTTCGTTCTGTGCAACAACAGGTACGTAAAATCTTACCTTCGATCCTTTCAAACGTATAATCTTTTTAATTGAATTCGACTATTACCCGAGGTGAAAATATTCAAGGTTAGCAGTGTGACACATTTTCCCCATAATTTTTCCTCTCGATATTCAGACCTACGCTTGAAAACGACGAAACCCGATACCTGAATAATTAATTCGTCATCTCTTAAAAATATCTTTGTCGCCATTCCATTGAAACCTGCAGACTGCCAGAATCTCATTACTTTTTTAGAATATACGAATATACGACCTTCTATATCGAATCTAATTATAATCTACAGTAGAAGTAAATAACTAAATGGTATTTTGAAGTTATCAGTTAACATTGCCAACATCTTTCCTTTCAATATTCAGGTTAATGCTTAAGAGAAATGAAACTCAATATTATCTGATAAACCAGTATCATATTCCACTTTCTTTAAAGCAATCCTATAAATATCGTTGATAGTTTAATATTGTTTCTAAATATTACAAAATCTTGTCTCTCTTTTCGAACATATAATCCACTTAGATTGCCCGATCTAAACACGGTAAATGATATTACAAGATGACATTGTGTCTGACAACCTTTGTCTTCAAAATCCAGGTCGATGTTTAAAAATAACCGAACCTAATTCTTAAAGAACCAGTTTATCATCCAAAAAAAGAAAAGAAGAATTCCTGCGCTTCCATCCAATAAAGAAATACTCCGGTTAATTAATGTTGCCTCGCAGAATCCTTTTCCTTTGGCAAGAGGAGAAGCTATTCGACGTTCCATCCGGAGACTGATGTTTTTAATATCGACGACAGACGAACGAAGAAGAGCCAGTTCCTATAGATTTCCGTTTCCGAGGTGCAAGGGACGGCGCGCAGTCGCGAGCGGGCGGCACAATAAACGATAACGGGGAGCGAAATTAGGCGAAACGAAAATAGTTTCAAGAAAAGCCGATCTCGCTACATAATATAGTATATGTCAAGCGGGCTGACAGGTAGCAGGGGCAATCTCACCTAGTAGCCCCTTAAACGGCTCTGACGGCAAGGTAATTTTCTTGGAATTCGAGATTAAAATTGCATCCAGGCTAGAAGGGAACAAAGTACGGGCGTCCTGCCTGCTCTTGCCCAAGTTTCATTGGCGGGGAGAAGAGACGTAACGATGGTAAGGCCGTAAGAAGGGATGGAGCAATCTAACAAGCGGGAGGGCAAGATGGTAGAAAGAGAGCGTAAGCGGTGTGAATTAGCAGCAGCCAAGTAAAAAATACTCGCTGGATGAAAAATGCCTCTTAGATCCCTTTGTATTACCCTAAGACGAGGAGGATCTGAGAACACCGAGGGAAACGAGGTGAAAATGCTTGAGACCACCGCCGGTAAATTTCCCCAGACCTTCCCAGACTTGTACCACTCTTGAAAAATTTTACATCGATAGACACGAGATTTCTTCCTTGTTACATTCGTGGAATTTAACCCTTTTGAGCATACCGCGAACGTTTATGCATTTGTAGGAAAATTTCAACATGCAGAAATGTACAAATGCATATAATGTGCAAAAGTGCATAAAATGCTCGGAGTAAAGTATTCGTTACAATGTTTAATAGGCGAAACAAACATCTGTCCCTAGAGGGTTAGAAAGTGTTGAACTTTCATTTAGTTAAGCTTCTCTAAGTTTTATAGGTTAGCCCATCAACGTATGTGAAATAGCACGTGCCCTTTTGTAACAGTATTCCAATGTGTAACGTGAGCATTGGAGCCAGCTTCATTAGAGGCTTAACGAGGCATCGATGTTGTAGTCAGTGTAGTTGGTCATCGATAAATAGATGATAATGACCTTACACGGACGTGTACAGCATCGATTGTGCTATAGCATTATTAACCACTATATTACTAAAAAGATAGATAGATTTAATTCTAAAAACAAACGTCGGTATTACCAAAAAGATAAAGATCCCATTTTAAATTCAAGCGTCAATGCTATTTAAAAAAGTAGACTTCATTTGAAGAGAAAGTTTTGCAAGAAGCGTGATGTTTGGTTCATGAAGTCATTGAAAAATTTCATAATCTTTCTTTTCTTGCACAGTATGATCTGAAGTAAGTAAAAGTTTCACGGGTAGCGCGAAGACACGGCGAAGAGTCTCAAAGAAACGACAGGACAATTAATCTGGAATCTATTCAGGAACCATTACCGAGCTCCGACTCCTAGACTGATTAATTAACCAGCAGCTTTGTTTATATAGTCTCAGGACTATTACCGAGTACTTTGCCAGTTAAATTACTTGCACAGTGCTCGAGTGACGTGACACGCTTGCAGTTTTCTGTACCCGCTAAGACTACCGCTACCCTTATACTATCTGCGACCTCTTGGCAGAGTTCACCCTCCATGTCGCCACGAAACAACGACTTTGCCCATCTATGTGGGGGTAAGAGCGAAGCCTCAGTGTGGCAAATGTACCGGTGGCGGACCACCGAGGCGAAGGCTGTCACATGGATTCTGTGAACCGTGAAATTGTCGCGCGAAACGCTACCGATAAACCTTTAAATACGAATTAGCGGCACTCGTGCCACGCGAAAGCTGGTGTCGCGCTACGTCATCCTGAACGTTTCCATGCACCACGTGCTATCCAGGCGTCTCTGTCCGCTATAATTAGTATCTGGTTTTCGCGGACCAGTAGGGGGAATACGGGCATATTCAAAAAGGGGTGCAACGGAGAGGGCGAGGAGGACATTCGTTCGGTTAGTGGACGATAGCCGTGCACACGTAATTAGTTTTACCACGGAATAGGCAGTAGGCTCGTTGGAAAATTCACCGTCCCGGATGTCCCGTTGGCCCCATGCCCGCTACCAATTTATCGAGGCCCGGTCAAGTGAACGTAAAGCTATGGTTACAATCGATGCGTGTTCTGACGAATATTTGTATATTTCTCATGAAATTTGGACACTTATCGTAGAAAACTTTTATACCTATATTGCGTTATATAAAATATTTTGTAATTTCGTTGCTACTGCAGTGAGATACAATTGTCATGATCATATTGATATAATTTTTAATCAATCTGAACATGTACATAGAAATTATTAGATATTTACTGCAAACATATATTTAGTAAAAATATTAGTACATATACACGTTGACTGTTTAACTACTTTTGTGATCTCTGCGAAATACACGGATATACCTACTAGTGCTAAATATATTTTAATTTTTTCGTATCTCTCGAGGTCTTTTTTCAAACTTTATCAATATTACCATGCTGCTCGAGTCTCATAACACTGCTGATGAAATTTCAAAATGATTTGTATAACAAACATATGTAAGAAAATATGTCTCAAAGTCAATATCAAAAAAAAAAAAAAAAAAATGGAATGCAAGGATAAATTATTTACGGAAGTTTTCAAGTGGCTCTTTCCGTATCGGTCCACGTGTTTTGCCAAAGATACGTGGGAAGGGTGCGCAATTTGCCACGTGGAAGCATCCAGCTGAAGTACAAACGCGTGAGATCGCGGAGGATGTTTATGTGATCGAATGACAATGATTGAGCGACTACCGAGTGTATCAACGCTACTAAAATAGATTCTATATTTCTTACATATAATAGATTCATAAAAGGTGTCTGCAAATGTTTGAATACTTTCTTGAGCTTTCGTGAGAAAAGTTAATGGAGAATATCTTAAGAAAGATATACGAAACGTGACGCTATGGGTCGATTGTTTGAATGAAATTTTGGTGTGGAGAATATCAATATCTTCGACGGTGCAAGAGGTCAGTTCGAATATTGAATGTCAAATTAGGACGCTGGAAGTAACTTAATCGGTGGCTGTCGATGGAGTTGAAATTTCAGATAGTGGAGTGATCTGTAATATGAAGAGTGGAGATTCTATATTCAAGCTATCGAAGTTCTAGACCTTTGTTTTTTTTTAATAGAACGTTGTTGGATTCTTTAAAGGACGCTCGATAGTGTACGGCGGGCTTCTGAAAAGTGTCATTCGAGAACGTCACTGTTGCTATGGTTACAAAAGATACTCGATCCGGTGCTCTTCTCTTACGTTGATAATGAGCGAAAAAACACGATAGCCTGTTTCTTCACGCAAAGGTCTGTGTTGAGCATGAAGCTACGAGAAAATTCTATCGCTCTACATCATCGACTATTTACGATTAAATCTTACCGACTCTGCTTAAAATATATGTACTTCTTTCAGCATATCTTCCTCGTTGATGCCACACGAAATATTATCATGCAACATCCAATCCACAAAACGCATCCCTCTTTTCCTCCAAAATTTTTATCTCCACGAATCCTTCGTTCATCTGTCTCTACCGAATAAAATATTTTGACGTTTGTCCACATCGATTCTGTCATTCCCACACTGTACGTTAAAGGAATCGATTCCCCGTCGATATTTCTTCCACAGACCCGTTTATCCAACGTAACATAGACACGCGCAAGAATTGGTGACAGAGGGGGGGCCATAGAGAAACACATGCAGTACGTAATGGTGTTTCCCGGAGACCACGGTAATGTCGTCATTGGCTTACGTGTTTGTTTGAACTGTAAATGCAAATTACGGAGTCGCTATAACAGGTTGTTGCTTCGCGGAGAAGCCTCGAGGTAGGAGAGAGGGTTGGATCGAGCAAACGTTTGCAAGGTAAGGAGATTGTGTTGACGGTAGGGGCGTTCGAGAGATCGCAAGCGACTTCCTCCAAACGACAGAGGAAGGGATTGGTCTGAGATCGGAGGTTGAAACACTCTCCCTCGCCTGGAGGGCTCTCTCGCCCTCGATCAGTGCCGGCAAATGGATAAATTACTCCAGCTCGGCTGGTGACATTGTCGGGAAAGCGTGTCAGGCCTTGGAGCTGCCTCTGTCACAGCCGTTCGGATTCGATTTCGAGGCAGGTGTACTCCGGCAAAAATAATATTAACCGTGCAATCTCCATCGAACAGAAAGAAAAGAAGAACATCGAATCCGATGTTTCACGGAGTAATTTGTCTCCAAGGGTTTTTTGATAGAGTTTTCGAGAGGGTTGGCCTGCGGCCTTCTTCCGGATTTTCTTTCCCCACTTGTTCTCTTTTCTCGCACTTTCTGTGCGCTTTGATGGCCTATTCTGATGAAGTATTTAGAAATGAAAAGTGCTCACGAAGATTCGTCTACTGCGTCGGACGAAAGGAAGTTTGAAATTGGTGCACTAGAGGTGTTAGTAGCTTTTGTATTAAACGCCTTTTACAATGTTCGCAATAGCCACTTATTCTGAAACGTACGTTATATTTATTCCTCACTCTTGTCAAATAGAATCTGATTTTGTAAAATTATGGTGTTTTTGTTATGAATTATCGTCCTGATCGAGGAAACTCGAAACTAAAAAGATGATTTTCCTAGGAAAGGACTTTGTTTTTGCATATATCTTAAATAAAGTAAATATACCTGATCGATTTTACAGGTTGACCAGACTAATTGCATCAAATATGCATTTCCTTGAAATTAAACCCTGAAGAGGAAGAATAACTACATATTTCCTAAACGAATAAAAATGTCACACAGGAACTGTCTGAATCAAATATAATAGATGACGTGAATTTATAGATATGTCTATCGCTGAATCTTCTACCCCACCGCTGTAAAATCAAGAAAATCCACGCTATGACTAACGTATTGAATTCTCTTCCATTTGTAAAACATTAACGAACGTCCCAGGATGTTCGATCGAACAACCGGCAGAGAGTACAGAGTCTGTTTGCGGTATTCAAACATCGTTCTTACCTCAAGAATTCAAGGAGTCGATAAATCAATCGAAAGTTCACGAACTTGCAATGTTCGTGAAAGTGAAACTCTTCTGGTCGACACTTGACTAAACAGAAACGCTTTGAAGGAACGCACAAAAGCAACTTGGTGTTCCTATGGTTTTAGAGAATTCGGTTGTCTAACAAATTGAAATCAATGCGACTTCGAATAGACAGATGTATATTCGAGCATCTTATTACAATTAAAATGTTTTGCATTAACCGTAAATTGATAAAATGATGTTCATTTTCTCATCGCACCGCAATTTCACCATACTCTTAAATCTTCACAATATAGATATATCCGCAGGGTTTTACCCGCATTCCACGAATCGCTCATCATTCGCTACAAATATTCTAACATAAGTATTCGCTTAATCTTCAATCACATACCATCCGCAATTCTATCACTC
The DNA here is from genome assembly GCA_014737385.1 of Bombus superbus. Classification (NCBI taxonomy): domain Eukaryota; kingdom Metazoa; phylum Arthropoda; class Insecta; order Hymenoptera; family Apidae; genus Bombus; species Bombus superbus. Next base: position 228,676 of record JACXIK010000058.1, read on the forward strand.
GGGTTACTTATCCTAAGTAACCACGCCGATTCAGAACCATTCCATTTAGCATGCGTTAAACGTGCATTCCATAATAAAACATACCGTATTGTTCCATACAATTCTCTTCCTAGAAGACCCTTTTCTTACCCACTCATAGTCGGTTCTCCTAGGAATAATATTGCTATTCCCTGAGACAATGCAACGTCAGATTATGGTAATGCTTGCCAAACTCTTTCATACTCACAAGTCAAACTTTAACTACTAGCTATCATTAAACATCTGCAACGTTTCATTTGCTATCATTGATCATACGTAGATTTAGTATCAAAAGTACAATAACGTCCAACTAACTATTTTGAACACCCAAATACGTGCCATCACTGGCATACACATAAAATCATCCATCAAGATTGACTGAAGGAGACCGCGGTAGCTGGCACGCAGTAAGGATGCAAGGTAGAAAGTAAAGGGTGGTGGTGAAGCGAAGGGTGCCCTCGAACGAATGACGGGAGGGGGGAAGCTTCAAGGGGGCGGCGTAATGGCGGCTAAATTCCTGCAACGACCGGATGCAATTTAATGCCAGTAGTCGTGGCGCTATCATCGCCTCGCTGATGCAATATCTTTCGAGTTTCCGGCGTCTAGTTAGTGCGGAACGAGCTGTTGATAAATCTCTCCCACCTCCCTATTCCCCCCTGTCCGCTCACTCCCCCCCCTCCCTCTGCCACCCTATCCGACTCCCACCTATGACTTTCCAGAGACTCCTCTAACTGCTCGTTCCCCTATGTTCAACCACCCATCGTGCCACCACCACCACCATCGCCACCCCCGCGGCTCGGTATGTGCAGGCCATTTCTCCGGAGCGGAATTACATCCCCCAAATTGTAATTTTGTCGGGCACCACTCTCTGGTAACACCCGCATTATTTCCCCCACCCGTCGTTTTCAGCCCCTCCCCTCCTCCTACATCATGCTAACAACCCCCTTGGCACCCTCTACAACCCCCTGCCCCCTTTCTTCTTCGTCGACTCTCTGAGCTCGTTCACCCAGTTAGATCCGTTAGCTCTCTTTTCCAACGACTCGACGTTGAACGAACGTACCGGTGTGAAACGAGAAAGAACATGGATTCTCCATGGTCGGGCAGAACGACGTCGTTCCCTTTGCGTGACACGTGTCTGCGAACGAGCATCGATTTCCGGTTGCCATCGGGAACCGGCGCCTCTTCCTTTGGCCGTTATCTCTGTTCTCACGGAATATCGCGTAGAAAAGGGAATTAACCGTTCAGGTCGATACGTGAAGAGAGAGCCTGTCCGAAAGAAGAGTCTCGGGTTCGAGAGAACGAATCGAGTAGAGGCATTCGACCTCCAGACGAAAGGTGTGTATTGAAAGATAAATCTATAAGAGAGAGAGAGAGAAAGAGAGAGATAAGGTTCTCGCTGGCTTCAGTCGAGCAAATAGAATCGTGCAAGTGCTTAGAAAGGCTCGGTGAAATTTTCCCTAACGTTTACCCGATGCCCTATTAGTAGGGTGGTTCGATTAAGTTTCAGGTTAGTGCTCGAATTATATAGGGTATTCGACATATTTTAGGTATCTTTGAATACCTAAAATTGGAAGAATAAGGCCGGTGAAATTTTCTCTAAAGTTTTCCCGGTACTGTGTTAGCACGATGATTCGAATAGATTAAAGATTTGTATCCGAATTATAGGAAGTATTCAAAATATTCTAGGTTTCTGGATTTTGAAATAGTATGGGAAGTGTTTTATTTTCTAATTTGTTCAGCTTGATTCGAAGTATAAATGGAAAGAGGATAATAGTCGTTAAATCGTCCTGCCATTTAAACACGTTAGTCTCATTCCGGGAACTCGTGGGAAAAGTTAAAAGGTAAATCTATAGAAAAGGAGAATCGTGTTAGAAAATGGAATTGTGAAAGTGCTTGGAAATGCTTGTGAAATTTTCTCGAGAGTTTTGATCGATATTGAATTAAGTTCAAAATTACTATTCGAAATTCGAACTACCTCGCATTGCTGATGGATCACAACTATTCTCATCTCTGCATATAGTACATCAATTTACACAATCATTAAAATATAAAATCACACAAGGTGTTAGTACAGTATCGTTTATAGTGCCGTTTATTCGTACATAATTTTTGTTAAATTAAATAAAACTATAAATACAATTAAAATTGTCGAAATTTATTCAATATTTATTCATTAACATAGTTATAGTCAATGACAGGCATATCGGATAATCTTTGCATAAAATAGTTGACAATGTCTTAAGTTTCGAAGTTCTTAAAATTTGAAATATACCAAAAATATTCGAAATGAGCATTTTTTTTCTATTTTATGTCCTACTTAACTCGAAGCCCAAGTGGAAAGAGCATAATAGTCGTTAAATCGTCGCGGCATTTACATTAGTTCCATTTCGAGAATCCGAGTAAGCCGTGGAACGAGGGTGGGACGCGGTTGAAGCTTCCCGTAATCGAAAGCGGTAAGAAAAATGGGAAACACGCGAGACTTTCGATGCTCAACCAAAGTTGGAAGGATTAGTACGATTAAATTAATTTTCTAGCATTAACCACAAGGGGGAACTGCAACGTGTCGTTGGGAAAATTAATTATCAAACCAGCCCGATAATCGTCGTCGAGTACAGAGTAGTTCTTATCTCTTCTCAATTTGACTCTTTGAGCTTACAGGGCAGATTGTATTGGATTACCTCTAAGGAACCACCGCAACTCACTTCATAGAAACGCGTTTGCCGCGAGAGATTAACGTTAAACGAGACACTGATCCGAACAACTTTGACCCACAACCCATCCTTCTCTTTTCTTCGATACTTTCCACAGAGCATTCTTGTCAAGCACGAAGTTTCAACATTTTTCTAGTCTGCTTTAAAACTAAGAAAAGATACTCAAACTGCCTGGTACTCGATTAATATTGTTGGATCATTAAATGGCTATAATCACCGTGTATATTACTTCAATTTTATTTTGTATTTTATACTCTACACGGTGATGCTTGGGATAAGCCGGTATATAATATGAGATACAAAATAAAATGAATTTCTCCAAAGCTAAATTATTTATGCGAAAATGTTGTAACGTTTTATGATTTGCCGGTATTAGTTGAGGATCGAACAAACTCTTCGATTGTTTCTTCTTCTACGAAAATGACAGCTATCAAACTTATATACTAATATTCAAATCGCTACCAAGTATTTAAAGATAAGCTTACTAATCCTTGAGACAACATGATGCTCGGGCGGCTCTTGCTTTATGCCCCTTGTTTCGTAACATTATTGCTTAAGGCTTAAGTCACCCGTCGAATAATCATCAAACTAAGTTCTTTCAAGTAGGTCCATATAGCCGGTGACTTGCAGTTATGTAGCTACATACATAATTTAGCCAATTAATTAAGCTAAGGTAAGAAAATTCAATTGTATATATTATGGAAGGTACGATTCAAGGAAACTCACAATCGAATACTGGTATCGTAAAACCGGGTCTTTTTACGTCGTTTAAATTCCTGAGGGTGGAAATCGGCGGGCTATAATTGCGTCATTCGTCGATCGAAACTCGTACGAGCAAACTTATCTCAAACCAACGGACTCGATTTTCGAAAGTTCGAACGGCAGGAATTTTGTCGGATGACCAGATTTTATGGCGATCTCGTGACCTCGTCTGTACACGTTTTATCGACGTGTTATAGCCCGTGGATCGCGGCGCGAGTCGAGCGGCAGCGGTTTAAAACTTCCAGTATAATTAACTAAACTAATTAGCGCCCCGCTGCGCTGGAACGAAACATCGACGTCTCGTAAGAGCGACGGCAAGTAGACGATAGACTAGCAGCCAGTGTCACGGATAGCCTGATAAATTCGCAGGGATAAAGCAGAAAACTTGGAGCCATGGAAAGAAACACGTTGCCACTATCAATCATTCGGCCGTTTTCTGTTTCGTTCCGAACCCGACGTTTGGCAATTCGATCGGCCGTGTATCAGTGAAAATAACACGGAACCTTTCGACCCAGCCGGCCAGTTAACACCGTTTCCGTTTGTCTCTTTCGATGGAGCGGAGGTGGTTTCACGCAGCCCTTTTTGTAAATAGACAGGTGCTTGCTTTTGTTCTCCCAATCATACATTAATTTTGTACGTAAATTTTCCTATTATTGAAAGATAAATATCGTTTGACTACCTTTCCTTAAATTCCTATCTTTGTTGCGGGGCAAAGTGACAATATTGTCAGAAATAACAATACATAGACATTTAATAGGAATAAGCAAAGATAAGCTTACGAATAATGGAAGTTTAGTTAAATACGGCTTATTTACACAAAAATGTAAATATTAATTTGAATTGTTTACCACTACTGTAAGGATATAGATAGGGTAAGATAAAAAATAAATTTTAAGCATACATATGACGCTAACTAGTTCAATTAAAATTCATTGATATCTAATTCCACTAACAGCCCATTTATTTTCGTCCTCGGCTGTAAGTTAAATAACAAGTTTCGGGGGCGAGTCTCCGACTAAGTCAATATTAGAACTGCCAGAGTAATCGAAATTGAGCCGCTCAGAAGTATTGATCAATATGACTATGTGGATCAATTTCATACACTGAAACTCCCTTGATACATATTTTTACTTTAGTCACCGGTAATTTGTTCTTCCTTGTATTTTGCATGTTTAACGAGACGCAAGTTTAATGTGGAAAAATTTTTGGCCGTTTTCGGTTTTATTTGATCCTTGGACCAACTTCACCAAGATATCGTTAACCAACCAAAACAGGATAGAAGAGAAGGCGATAGACGAGGACAGGAAATCACATAGTACCCAGAGGCTATGAGGACGTTAACGGCGTTATTAGTCCCATTGCGCGAGCAGGAATGAGAAAAGAGGACGGGACGGTGAAAGGAAAGAAGGATACTGCTCGGTGAAATCGAGCTGGATCTTGCTCAATCAATCAAACGGAGGCAAATCGAGTCGATGGAAAAGAAAAGGGCGCGCGAAATGGGCGCGAGAAAGCAAAAACGAGGAAAGAACGAGAGGATAGATGGGAACGAAAGGGATAGAAAAAGCTGGATAGGTGGAGAAACATCACAAATCAAAGAAGCGGTGACAGTTAATTCATAACTTCGCAACCCCGTAGCTCTTTCGAATTCCCTGGCTGCCTTCACCCACCCCTTTTCAATCTGTGCCAACGTCGCCAGTTGCGTATGCACCTCGACGAACAGCCTTTTCGCGTTGATACACGCCCGAAGAGCGTATTGTTGCACTTTTGTTCCACCCCTTCTTTCTCCTTCTTTTCTGGTTTTGTCGCGGTTATTGCTGTTCTCCTTCCTCCCGCCCTCTCCCCTCCCTTTCGTTTTGTCCCGTAGGTTTTGTGTCAGCAGCGTTATTTAAAATCGTGGCTACATGATAAATACTATAATAGATAAGTCGCGGTACGTTATCAAAGATGCGAAAAGATGACTGACTGTCCAATATCTCTTTTATATAGAGTAGCAATCGATGATTAATTGAGAGAAAAATGTTGGTGATTTATAATCTGATTTCTTATCTTTCGTATTCGAAATATATTTTTAAGAATTTATGACGTTGCATGTGTCGAAAGTCGAACGTTCTTCGATCGATCAGTCTTTTCCAAATTATGGGAGCGGATAATTTCACTTACGTTTTTATTCACGACATTGAAAATGCTGACACGTGTGAGACTAATTTTATTTTGTTTCATCGTTACATTATTCTTCAGAATTCCTATAGAAGCTGGTCATAAAACATTTCCGCTAGTCTTAAAGGAACTCGTAAACAACAGTTGATATTTTGATCACCAGCAAACAAAAATTTTAAAGAAAAAAATGTAAACACGCGAAAACGTACGTAATATGTTCCAATCGATTTGCGGAACTGAACAGAATCTTCTTTGCTACGTATGTTCGTTGAAATCGAGGTTTAAAAATAAAACGGAACGGCAGCGGAGGTATTTTTTTCCCAAGTTTTCCTTCAAACATTAATCCTAATGGGCCGGTGAATAGGTAATGCAATTTAGCAACTGTCAGGGATGAAACGAGGGCGATAAAAGTGGCATAAGTCTGCGGGACACGTGGATCGAAGAGATGACAAGCGGCGTTAAGCGGCGTTGCGCAACGAACAACGAGAACGAATCGCGAAAGCAGTTTTCGTCTGTATCTGGCTGGTCGATCTCGCCGGCTGCAACGTACGTGCACCGAATGGCCGTCCATAACTCATTTACATTAATACGGGGTGAACACGAATGTCTATCCTTGGATATCATCGTCCGTGATAAAAACGATGGAAATGAAATATACACCGGTTGGGTTTTGGGCTTCGCGCATACATCAACTTGGGCTTCAAACCACCGATCCGATCGCTCCTCCCGCGAAAGCCGCAACTTTAGTACCGACGCGTATAATCGTCCCAGCTTTCTACGTCACTAATGATTCCGCCTGGTACGATTAAGCGTCAATAGTAATTCACACGGTCTACCGTCTTTTCTCTCTCTCTCTCTCTCTCTCTCTCTCCCCCCCCTCCTCTCCCTACCTAATTTTCGCGGCCGTTCGAAGTTTTGAAGTTTCGTGTCTACGTTCCGCAGTTTCGTCGAAATTCCACTCTTCGAAGATAAGAAAATTTCCAGAGACGAGAGGAAATCGACGAATTAAACGACGAAAAGCAAAGAAGAATGGAACCACGACAGGACAAAACGAGAACTGCGTTTCTATTCTCCCTGGGATAGAGAAAGGGAAATGGTGAAACTGTCTCACTGCGTTAGTCGACGTTCATGTCGATGAAACTTCAACGTTCGCCATCCCTCTCATCTAACGATGCGTTTCCATGAAGCGGAAGTTTCCGTAATCCATAGACCGGTAAGTAGTCAAAGACGGCGTGTTACGAGTTGAAATATTTAGCAGCCACTTCGCATGGGAATATCGAACAGGTGCGTCGCTACCCTTAATCCATGACTCGATGATGGAAATCGATACGTGGACCGCGTACCTCCTACTTTATCCGAAACGAGAACAATGTTTCACCGTACTGCGACAACCGCCATCACCAGTCCATCGTCGACAAACGTGATCCCTTCGATGGATTTCCACGGGAACTGCAGTGGTATAACTATCCTCACGATTCGAGCGAATCATGCACTGATGAGTATCGAGATGCGATGTCTTGAGCTTCTGTTTTCATGCGATTTGTATCGATTTAAAATGCAGCAGTTAATTTTTAAACTGAATTCTATTCTATTTTTCGCCGTTTCATAAGATTCTTGGCCCACTAAACAAATATTTCTTTAATTCCCTACTAAAAGTATTTAATAATATATACTGGTTGACACTTGTACGCTTATTCATGACTCTGAATCGCCAAACACAACCCCTAAAACGAGTTTCCATGTATCCTTCAATATTCTATTAATTACCATCTCGATCGGAACAATTCGTTTAATGAAAATATCGCGGCGTTGCTTGATCGCCACTGCTCTAAAAAGCCTAATCGATGGCTGATAGGGCAACACTATTAGCTAACACCGACCGCTTCGATGTCTTGGCCGACGCCATTACGATGGCCACCCTCCTTTCGACTCGCGGATTATACCGTTGAATCACGCCAACTCTGGCGCGAGTAGATTCCATATCGTGTGTCGGCCTCGACTCGAACTAATAGACGAAATTAAACTTACGGCCACAGTTTGCAAGAATGACTGTGAAGGAGTAACAATTGCAGTACTTCCGAGGGTTGTTCGCTAGAAATTATCGTTTCTCTCTGTGTTTCTTTCTTACTACCTCTCGAGTTAATAACGGGACTGTACGGTTTGAAGGGAGAAAAAAAAAAAAAAAAAAAAATAGATGAAAAGGAAAAATGGAAATGGAATTCGCTCTGGTGGAAAGTCGAATCGTTCGTGGCGCGACGAATTAGAGCCCGGGGATCGGTGTAATCGAATGCTCGCGAGATACCATGTTTTATTCTATGCGGTGGATTTAGTCCGCTAGGGCTTAGTGGGCCGCGTTTTGAATGAGATTGGCCTTGTAATAGGTACTCTCTGTTAAAAATAATTGTCTTTGCAGGCTTCCTTAATTAATATTTGAGTTATTATATACTAATTGAGGATCATGGTATATATCTCGAATGAGTAAAGAGTCCAGATTAGAAGATCAGATAGAGATAGATAGAGTGATGATAGATTGTGAATGAAGAATGTTTATTGCTAAGGTAAAGTGCTACAACTGAGAGAACAGGGTGTTTGCATTTACTTTGAGATTGTAATATTGACAAAGAGTGTTTGACATTATATTATGAACTAAAAATACACGGCCATTCACAATTTTAGGTAGACGTGTTTAAGTATATTCTACGAATGTTTGCATCGATGACGTTTTAATATCAATAATGTTAATAACATGTGAAACCTTCTACAGATTAATAGACATGTATTCTATCAAAAGACAACAAAAAAAGTTTCGACCCTCATATACAGTATTATTTTATTTCATACATTGCCAAGTCTTATCTGCAACCTAACATTCCTACGCTATCAAAAGTTATTTTATAAATTGACAAACAAACAACGTCTACAATCTACACTGAACCACAAATCAATATACGGTCACTGTACGTACATCTTCAAGTTGTTCGGCTGATAACATTTTAGGAAAATTAGGCATCATTTCCGATACTTAATTATTCCGCGAAGTGGGACCTGTCCAGCACAAAAGACAAACCTAGTCGACGCCTACCGGATGAAAGTGAAGCAACGAGAATTTTCCGACGGGTGTCGATCCCCAGGAGACGCTCGACGCTGCTCGACACCGCTCGACGCCGCTCGACGCCGCTCGACGCCGCTCGACGCTGCTCGACGCTGCTCGACGAGATCGAATGCTAATTCCTTTTGGTGCCACGGGGCCGGAAATTTGAACGGGATTAGGTCGGGTCAGGCCGCCTCTGGCCGAAAATGTTCGCCATGAATAACAAAAAATCGAGCCATCCTGCACGTGGCTTACTTATGCATCGGCCACTCGGAACGAGATTCAATTAAAGAACAGAACCCCTGCCACGATCTTTTATCTCTTCTCTAACCACAGTTAATTATTTCTTTCTTATTTCGAGTCATTAAGGTAAAATTACATGTGTAAGGAAATTTTTTCATTTATATTCAGAATCGACCGTCCTGTTCAGTTGAATTAATATTTATCAGTGAAATTTTACGAATCCTACATGTATGTTTTACAAACCACGTGTCATTTGGTTATTCTATTTAGTTGGAAATTACGAAATCGTAGAGGGGATGCTTATCTTATCTACAACTTATAATTTTGAAATTTATCAGCAGGCAAAACCTGTACAAAACCGTATATTTAACTTTGAAAGTTTCAAACTTTTGTAATTAGTAAGTAAACTGTGTAAACCAAGTCGTATTTGTTATATACATTCATAACGAACAAAAAACAAAAGAGTTAGAATTAAAGAATTCTATTTTAATAGTATTTAAAATAACTATAAAACGAAACTTCCTCCTATTTTTGCCTGTAAAGCAGGTAGACCGATGTACATTACACGATATTTTCCCTAGCCTAAATTAACAACGATAACATCGAAAATGATCGATTCTTCTGTCATCCAACCCGTACCACCCTCGTGTGCCCATTTATTACACTACGTATACTGCATCCAGCTTCCTTGCAAGCGACCCGAGCCATATTCTTCCTGAAAATATACGCAAGTGTCATCAACTCTAGCTTACTATTTGATTTCAACTTTTTCTTTGCTAATTTTTATTTTCCGACCGTTATTGGTTGTTCTTAATTCGACGTAGGTGTTGTTCTCTTCTTTCTCATAGTAGCGAGTAATTCATTTTTATAGTCAACGGATGTCGGTTTTAACACGTATGATTGTGGGACGCTTGAGTATAATATTTATTTATAATTAAATCGTGAAGAGGAAGATTACCAGTAAAAGTTTTCCAAATATGATACTAACCAATACATGCTATCATCTATAGCCAAAATAAACACCAGGAATACTTGCAAATACAATAAACTCGATAATTCTTCGGAACGTACGTTGTTTATAACAAAACACTGTTGATGGACACTTCAATATGTTGGAAAACAATTGGAAAGAGCTCGCTGGAATAATATTTTTTGAATTGGTTACGAAAATAAATATGGTATATGCTCGTAATAACTTCCCTGTTGTTAGTGAGTAAATTATTGTGCAAGAGCGTTCAGATACGTTTAACAAGATACTAGGATTTTCCTATTTGTTATTATAACGCTTACCAGCGTTTATTGTCAACTTGCATATAGTCCACAAATTTGTTGATACTAGCATATTCTTCAATGTATACCTGTGATCTTAGTAATGAATTTTTAGTGAACGCTTCAAAAGGCAAAAAACACGAGGGGATTTTTCAGCTCCTACAAATGGAACTTGCTGTCGCATAATTTCATTGGATTATCACAACGAAGGAGTTCCATTAAGATGAATTGAAAGATTCAGAAGGAAAGTAAGACAATCTTTTATAATGCGAACAACAAGTATACATTAAACTGAAATTACTATATTCAGTTATAAAGGTCTAGAAATTTATTTAACAAAATTCCTTAGAAAAATGCGAATCTTATCTTCGATCGAATCCATACCTTTCTTTTTAAAAGAAAAAACTACTTATACCACTTTTCCATTGAGCTTCTCGATTCATACTTACTTCCGTGCAATCTCATCGGAAGATCTCTCGCAATCCCAGTCTTTCGCAAGCCCGACTGCCGCCGAAGATACGATCCGGAATTCATCTGCAACTATCAATTATACCATCTCACGTCCACGCAATTACCCGGTAATCCCGCGAGTCCTCTGTCCATCTTCACGGCATCTTTCGTAACCAGTTCCGCGGAGGAAAAGGGAACGCCACGAACCATGGTTTCATTTGCGAGGTACGACCGCGCATATAATGATTATTCAAATCGTCGTCAGGGGGTGTTAGGATTCTCGGTATTGAGGGATCGGCGTAGACAGTAGGGGTGAGAGAAGAAGCGTCGAACTGAGACGAGAAATCCAGCCTAGGAATCCGGTGATCTGCGGTGTGTGATCCAAGCCATTAGGCAAAGCTTCCTCGTTTCCTCTTCAGACCCTCTCTCCCTCTTTCCCATCCCCGTTTCCAGTGTCTCGTCGACGCGCTAACTGAAAAGGACCAACCACCACGTGTTCCACGGTTTTTGCATTGGGAAACTTGCTCCTCGGACCTGCTAAGTCTGCCCGCGCAATTCGTAGCACGCGCCTTTCCAACATTCATCCCCTTCTTTGCAACGACGCAACTATGTTACACTCGTCCTTTCTGTCGTACTATAATTGCTGTCCTGTGGCGGTTACCTGCATTAGTCGTATCCTGCATCCTTCAATCCTCTTATTTCGTACTTTTTGAAAGGAAGATGGGGATTTAAGGATGAAGGATGAAATAAAAGGAATTTAGTAAATGGAGTTGTTTATACCAATGGAAAAAGCATGGAATATTTTATTCGAGAGGATGATGACAATTTCTTTAGTTCCACTCATAATTAGCGTAATGTTCCATTTCTCCGTGTCAATTAATCATTATTAATTTGTTCTTTGAGTATTAGATAAAATTTTGTCTCGCTATTCGTAATCTTACGAAATTCCTAGCGAACTTTGTTAATCAGCATCTCTACGCTGTTCGTCAGTTATACAAAAATACCTTACTTTTACTGTCTTTCTAAAAATATTACACCGATTTAACACAAACATCTCAATCTAGACTCAACGTCTAATAAATTCCGCCATCAAACAAAATGCCTACCCATTTATCAACTGGTTCACTTCTAGCATCGGTCCGAAAAGAATACGCAATTCACACAAAAATACTTTAAACGTTTAATGTCTTACGCGCCAAACGTGTCTAAATTCAATTTCTTAGAAAACCCTACACAAGGCCAAATTTATCGTTTATCTCGCATTCGTTGATTAGATAAAAATCGCTATCCTACTTCTATCGCTTCTCCCAAAGAACACAATTCACCTCTGAATGCTTCAACCCGAACCCAACGTCTAATAAATCTCGCCAGAATATCGTTCGTCTCTTCAACCAGGATGCAGTTCTTCCAATTTGGCGCTTCTCACAAAGAGGGTACCGCGTGCGGCGGCCCCTGAAATACGTGCTCGCGATTAATGATAACAGGTAACGGAGAAACGAGGCGGCAAGTTGTCCCTGAACGGGGACGCGTTCTTTTGATGTCGTTCCCTCGCTGAAAACGGGTTACATCGACATAGACGAATACAACGACGAGCAGGATAGACGAATAAAACGACGTGCCGGATAGACAAGGACAGAGCGACGACGACGACACGAGGTGAAATATCCGACGATACCGGGCGCCGGTGGGCACATCGACGATGATAATGAAGCTTCCGCCATTGGTTGACCGATAAGGCGATTTACACGAGCAATATTCACGCGCCACACCGTATCCATTAGAGGCCAAACGCTTTTTTCGCTTTCGTTTGCATGCGCAAATGGCCTAGGGGTAAGTTTGCGGAATAAAAAGGGCGGTAGAGCAGGCCACACGGTTCAACAGGAAGGAAAAAGGAGGCAAGATCGTAGGGAGTTCGAGGGGAGTAAAAAAAGGAGACAGGTTGTTTGTTAGCGATCGTGTACGCACGCACGTTAACATAACAGCAGGGGCTAGAGGGAAATCACCTTTGCCATCGTATCGTGTTACTTTTACTCGTAAATGCGGGATGTTTGGTGATTCTCCGTTTGTAAGTGAAGCCATACGACGTACGGCTGTATGAGCCGAACTCAATGATGCTTAATAAAGTGAAATTATTAAACGTTCGGATGTTTACGCATGCATGTATTATCACGTTTAATGAATTTATTACCACAACATGTCACTGAGCTAAATTTTCGTAGAAAGATTTTTTTCACGGTGGGATATTCTCGTATTCCGACGACGAATTTATCCAACTTGTCTCTTGATAGATCCCTTTCGATCAAAGAATTGAACGAACTAATCAAAGGATTATACTGTAAACCAGAAAAATGTTACATTAAGTACGCGAATGCTGTACTTCAATGGCATAAAGTACCGAACGGGTTACGGTTAAATTCATCATCTAGTATTACGATTTACTACTCTGAGTAATCAAAGTTTTCTCGTTCGACGTTGAAAAGTTCGTTTCAGCCCACGAGATCCTTTTCGGTTTCCGTTAATTTCGTCTTCCACTAGAAATTCATGGCTGACGATAATCCAAAGGCAGGAAATGAGCAATCTTTCCGGGGAACGTCTATCCAGAAGATGATTTTTCTTGAAAGTAGCACGATGGTTCGTATTTCGCTGATTATTAATACACTAGGAAGAAAAACGAACGTTCGTTTCTCATGGATGTTTCGTTCTCGTTTCAGAAGCGTCTACATTGTCGTCGGACTAAGCTTCTTAAAGTCTACCTCCTTATATATCAGATCGTTTTCTGTTAAAACGGTTGCCTCGATCTCCTTCCGAGGTCCGGCAATCTTATAATCCAGTCATATCCTTCTTCAAAAGGATCTTCCTCCGCGAACGATGAAGATCACGGATACTCTATCGAGCGAAACTTCTCAATAACATCTTTCGTATGCTTTGTAATCTCGGACGTCGATATATTTTTTCTCCTTTTTCCTTTTCCGTTTCTTTGAATGTCGTTCGGATACCTAGGTTACTATCCTCGTGAATGATTGTTGAACGCGACTCTATTGAAATGATACGTGACACCAGTTTCTCAGTAACGAATATGAAGCATTTGAATTCGTTCCCATAAAATTTCTTCTTATATCTGAATATACATGTAATTGATTTTTGTACGATTTTGCAGAAAGAAAAAAGAAAGAAAGAAAGCAGAAACGATAAACAATAGAGACAGTAAGACGAAAAGGTAATCAAACGATTCCAAAAATACGATTCTACACGGTGATTCTGACAGCGTCGCAAATTCTACTCGAAGAAAAGCTCATACTTCGTTTTCCTTTCCTTCTACCATAAATATCTAGTGTCTAGATTTCAGAGATTTAACCGTACAAAAATAAACATAATCAGCGTCATAATAATTGGTAATCATATCAAAGCAATACGTTATATATCAGAAGATTTTTTCAATACCCCGACTTCTATCTCACAATTAATCAACCCTTACTTTTGTACACTTTTGTACAGTCCAGTGAGCTGCATTACCCAGTTACTTTCGAAAATAATACACCTATACATAATAAATTTAATTACTTCGCTATCGGTTTTTTGAAACTATACTCTTCTAACATACAAAGCGGATAGTACAAAAGCAACGGCGAGGTCCAAATAGAAAGCAATAACTATCAGCAACGAAATATTAAAACCAACGGGTGGTACCTCTCCCGCCGAGGGTGTTCAAAGCAACGGAAACAGAAAGACGGACAACCAGCGAGGAAAAAAATAACGTAATTGAAACGTCAAATATAAACATTCTTTGACTTCTGGCGTGTCACAAACGTTGACACGAATCCCTCGATCCCTTCTTCCCTCCGTCTATTTTATTTTATTTCTTTTTTTTTTTTATTCAGATTTTTTTTACCTTTGACTTCTTTTTTCGTTCCCCCGGGTAGCCCCGCAGGGGTTAAGTGGTCGAAGAGAATTTCGGTGGGATCTGTGGCCGTGCAGAGCCACGATCGCGCCTCCCCGCGTTTCACGGCTAAATTGCTGTTTCGCGATTGGCAGCCCGTCAACGATTCGATGCTCGAACAGATCTGACCACTGTTATCATTATACGTACGCGTACCAACAGGATGTCTGTGGTCAGTTTGGTACACGACATCCAACCGCATAAGCCGACGTACGGATTTTTGTCATCGAGAGAACCGCCATTGCACATGATTCCCGGACCGGAATGACGTTTCGGTTGATTTCTGGATAGGGAAGGGATGGGCTGTTGCGACTGCCACGATGAAAACAGGAATCGACGAAAACGACATTGCCAACCAACATTGCTGCAAACACAGCGTCGTTACATCGGTTTCACCTAAATCGTGTTTCGACAGTATTTCCACGTGTCGTTTGGAATATTTGCCACGAGAAGGAGTAGTTGACGTGACGCGGTTTTGTCGTGGTAAATGGAAGGTTTCCATTCGATTCTTTGGAACAGAGCAGAATTGAGATCGGTTCGAGTATAGCTATCGAAAGGTTCGCGAAGGTACTCGAGGTCTATTGAGAAACTGTTCGAAAATTTTATATGAAAATAATAATGCACAGTGACTCACGAAGGTATTTGAATAATTGTAGCGAAACATTTTGTGGATATGTATGGAACTATTGGATATTTCATTAGCACTCTGTTTAGATAAAAGAATTCGGATTGCGTTGAACTGTGGTGTACGGGATTCCAGGAAAACCTATATTAATTTCGCTGCAATTTTTTAATAATTTGTATGAATATGTATAAAAATATCGGAAATTTCATTATCACTGTAATGAAACAAAAAAAAAAAAAAATTCGGACTATATTGAACCGTATATAAGATACAAGCAAAATCTACATTAATTCTACTGATAACTTTTAAACGATATTAATATCTGAGAAAGAACTTGCGTTTCTGTTTCCAGTAGCTATAAAATAAAATCATTATTTTTACGAATTTAGTAATTCCAGTATTAATCATTAAGTTTCGTCGGAAATTACGCGATTCCTTCTCAAGATGCTAGAAACGGCTGAAATCTTCGTACAGATCTCGAACACGCTCCGCGAATGTATTCAGAAAAAGTTCCTCCCATATGACCCGTTTATAATCGAACGATCGATTGGCCGGAATCGTTTTCGTGGAATTCCTTCGCGAAACTATAGTATAACAAGAACTCGCGGCACTCTGCTCACGATTCGCGTCACCCGTAAACCGATTTAATCCCCTCCTGGCGCACGCGAGTTCACGTTAAACGTCCCTCCACCTGGACGATTCTTTAACGAGTCTCTTTGCCCGTTAAACGCAATACCGCTATTACGATCGCCCGCTTTAAGAGGGAACTCGTGCCCCTAAAAGATTCATGAAAACTGCGACGCGAAGCGGTCGTTTACCACGCTCACCTCTCCCCCTCCTCTCCGCCCGCTCTTGAAACTCCCATCGTTCCAACGCTTTCGGAGCAAAACCAGCGTCGTTTCACCAGTGCACGTTCGTCTCGTCTCGTCTCGTCTCGTCTCGTCTTGTCGCCAGGATGCGTCCGCGGCGATAAGTCAACTCTTCGCGAAGAAAATCGAGGATGGGTACGTCGTCGAAGGATATAGGAGACGTAGAATTTAATAACCATAGGCCCTGACACGGGGGTGCCTCCACAGCGTAAGACATGGATGTAATCTTAGCGGGGTAAGTCATACGTTAGGAACCGGAGGACACATTCTTCGCGTCGCTAACAAACGCCCGTGGCATGCACGACATGTCCCGAGCTCTTTCTCTCTCTTTCTCTCTCTCTCTCTCTCTCTCTCGCTCACGCTCTCTCTATCCCTCTCTTTGCGAAGCATCGAAGGAAGCCTTGACAACGTTGGCCGGAGCGCCGACATAATTCTAATTTTATTGCCCTACCAGGACGCGGACCAACGCGAACGAGACCTCGAATTTATGGGCAATTTTTCTTATTAATTTTCATAAGTTCGACACGTGAACCAGCGCGGCGTCTACACAAAGGCGATCCCGCCTTCCTTCCTTCGCCCCCTGCAACCTTCTTCCTTAGACCTTCCCGCGATCCTTGCATACAGTAGCGTAAGGAAGGGTGACGCGCGCTCGGAACGCGTCGTGTTTTCCAGCGTCTTACCTCCAAGAGCCGCGACCCCCGCTCCGGCCGATGGTTATATCGAGTCGCGGCGCCAAACTTCGACGATGGCGCGGGGAACATCTTTTCGAAAGACGGGAAGTTGGAAAGCGTCGCCGAGAGAGGGCTGCGAGGAGACGATCTGTCGGTGCGCCAGGTCTATATTAAAAAATGTTCTAGCACACCGTGAATTCGAGGAATTCGTAATTGATACGTCGTGGATGCTTGGTTTGAAAAAAAGGAGCGGGGGGTTTGGATTCCTTGAACAGACGTTCGGATAAATGGGCTATGTTAAGTACGGGGTGTCGCTCGAATACGTACGAATCCTCGCTTAGTTTCGCCGGTCTTGTTTCATTCTTTTTAAGCCGTGGGAAAGATATTTCTCTATTAGCTGTTTGTAGTAAAAACATAGTTTGGCTAATGTAGAATTTGAGAGCAATTTTAGCAGTAAACAAACATATTGGTCGTTTGGTTAATAATTTATTAAAGTATAATATCGTGTGTACAGTAACGTTATGACTGTCGAGCGTGAAAGGGTTCATTTATTTCGTATTAGCTGATCATTAATTTAACTATAGATAGAAGACATAGTGAAAATTGTATATGACTCCTAAAATTCTGTAACTGTTTAACTGATTCGCTTGCAGGTTATTTAATGTTTGATACGCGCGTCAAAGAGGAGATATTCAGTCAATTAAACGAAACTGTCACAATATTGTTTAAGTAGTAATATCTAGAATCGACAATACATGTGTTATACGTGAGAAAGGAATAGAGAGAGAGAGAGAATTGCATATTTAGTTTCCAAGCACTGTAGCCAAATTAATTAATACATAATTTATGATCATGTTATATTAATTTCGCAAGAAAATGGTATGTATCGCCCTCGGCCATTAATTTGATATTAATTTATACATTTAGTGTATAACATGTTTATACATCTGTGTACTTTACTAAAATTCGATCAATGCGTCGATCAGGATTTAGATCAAAATTTAGAGTTAATAGAATAAAATTCTGATACATACAGGATGAGTCCCCTAACATGATGATATCAAATAATTCGTAAATTACTTACCATATGAAAAAATACTTTGAATGAAGTGTATCGAAGAAAACGTAATCTGCCATTAATCTTCTTGTGTATGGACACGCAAATGATATATGATGAAATTACACCTAAATATGTTCTATATAGATATTCCAATGAAAATAATATAGTAAAAGCAAATATACGTGTAAATTCCATTTCGAAATTAATGTTTTTGGTCACTGCAAGAACTACAAATCTGGCATCTTTCATTGTCACGTTCAATAGTTCTAGCGTTCAATAAAATCAGATATTTCTTTAGGGATTGGATGAAGAGTTGAAGCCATGTTGGCCGCGAGAAAAAAGAAAAAGTTTCAGTAGCCCGAATTACAATCGTATTGGATTAATTCATTGAATTCCTCGAAATCGATCGTACCGAGCTCACGTCAACTGTATTTCGCTTTCGTCGGAATTTCTAGAGTGAAGAAATTCGTCGATTCCCCGTTTATGAATAGAAGAAATCGCAGAAGGATTCATACGGAACGTGAAGGAAGGGATGGAATTTTTCCGGCACAGCGAAGTGGAAAGAAGCGTCTACGACGTTTCGAAGTAGTAAATAATGGAGAGTGACGAACGGATGGCTGCGGAAGATGCGCAAAGAGAGTAGAGCAACTAGGGGACCAGAATGCAGAGGGGTAAAAAGAGGGAATAGAAAATTGCACGGTAAACTCGTGCCACCGTTTCCACCTTGCCGTGGTAAATTGAGAATAAACAGGCGGGCCGAAGAGACCGAGCGGGAACTCCAAGCAAAAAAATAATTCGTCGCGGCTGCAGGAATCACGAGGAAAGGAATTCGTCGAGGATGAGTACCTTTTTAATCTCTGCGGCGCGTAATCGAACCGGAACTCGACTTAATCAATTAGGTTATATTAATCGGCGGACGCGAACAATGAAATTTCTCTCATCTTTACCGCTACGATCTCTTCTCCGCTATAAAATAAAGATTCCGGTTATTACGTTGGGTTGGTGAAACGTTCCTTGCGAAATTTGACTTTCTTCATACATTTTATATGTATTTTTATATTTGAAAGTCTTTCTTATATTTTTAAAGTTTCAAGCGTTCGATCGAGAATCGAGTTTGTTTTTAATTATCCGTCTATATAGAGAAGACAAAGTCTGAAAAATTGATTTCGACATAGTCCCGGCGACGGTCAGTTGTGAATTCTGTATCCTTAATCTCCATTGCGTTTGAATATCGACGAGATCAACATCGCGGTGTTAAATATTACTAAGTTAAATTTCGGTAGTTTTGTTAGCCATTTTAGTGTTGTTTGTGGAACTAAATATATGCATAATCTAAAAGTATAGATGTAAATCTCTTATCCCATTGAAAGATAATGCTCTTATCTCATCGAAACTTGATCTCGTATCCCGCGTTTTGAATGTGACACATTAATCTAGTTATTCGTAATTAGCCACATTGCAGGGATAACACAAAAATGCGAGATATCAATTAATAGAATAATTAGAGGACTTTCTGATCATTTTATTCATATATTTCTCCGGTTAATTTATTTAACCCTTCATGCATCTCTACCTTATCCACCGCTATTCTAATATTTTACTAACCCCTATGTCTTTCCTTATCTACCTTACCTACTTCGGTACCATGGTATTTGTTAAGTGTAGGCATTGACTATATCTACTTCAATGATATGCATCAAACGGTTTGACTATTCCTACCTTATCTACTTTACTTTATTAGTATTCTCGAAAAGTCGCAAATTTTATTTCGTAACAACGAAAACCGATATAAGCGTAGTTTATTCGTAAAGTGTCAATGCGATTTATACAAAATATTTCGCGAATCAAGAGAAAGTTTAAAATAGTAAAGCGGTTGGTAGTAGATAAAAAAGCAACCTGTTGAATTTTACATTATCTACAAACGATGAATCGGAAGAGAGAGTTTTTATTTCTTTTCTTCTTTTTTGATTTGTATAAAATTTAAAGCTAATAATATACACTTGAGATTGAATTTGATTTAATAAAATTTTACTACGTAAATTTTGCATTTATTTCTTTGTGTTTTCATCGATTAATTACGTTGTTAGTAAATAAATAATCGTTTGCCACAAATCCAGCGAATCTGAGAGCTATTGGTGAGGTTATAACAGGAAGATTACAATAGTGAGATTAGCAGAGGATAGAATCTATTATACAAATCCATTATGGTATTCTGGCAGTTTAAATTTAATCACTGTCAATCCTCTTATCCGTTAATTTTTAGTAATACGAGATTGAATTTCGTTCCTCGCAGACAATATATATATATATGTGTGTTCACTATCTATCACTATCACTATTAAACTATCAGATAGAGATATAATGCGCAATATTATACCACAAGCATGCGAGAAATATTGCAAAGTTTTAACATTTGCACCCTAAGCTTAAAACATTTGAAACCGTATATATTACATTCAGATCCATTTCAAGTCCTTCATCTATATTCTAAACATTAATCGATGGAAAGGACGTCATTTTCAGAATTGCGAGAAAGTACAAGTTTGCTGAACTTCTAAAAGTTCTTTCGTATTTTCAATTTGTACATACATCACAGAATTTCTTATATCCTCTTACTAACGATAAACGATTCTATGTTTCGTTCACGACAATGATTTGCATTTTCATGGTTATATTTATTTTTAATTCCAATCATTAATGTTGTAATCTTATCCTACATTGAATCGATTGCGATTGTACCGCGCACCGAACAAAACATTATGTACCGTTTATCGGAAAGTTAGGAATTCCTAAAACTATCAGGAAACTGTTTAATATAAATAAATTGTATTGAAAGTTGTAGGTATATCTAAACAAAATAACGCTATCCTTTTCAGAATTATAAACAAATATTAATCTTATTAGAAGAATTTATTCTATTCCTAATTGCTTTTTAAAATTTTACTATTATTACTTCGCAATTATATTCTAGATCTAAGAAGAATGGTACTCAACGAAAACTATTGAACAGAATGGAAATTCTGAAATCAAAATTTGGATTAAGATTAATTTGAATCAAAAGTAATTGCTTTGATGAATGTTCAACCGTTCACGGAGAGACGCGGTCGCGTAGAAACGCGTCAGCAAAAGGCGTACATTCTCGCTGCGATTTCAATAATCGACGCCAGGATACAGTTGATCCCCTTATTTCGGTTAGGACAATAGGGGTGGTTGATTGATTATGACACAGGTTTAACAGGCTTAATATTCACTATATTTACAACACTTATCTCGCGTATTTACAAAGGTTTTGATCTCTTATTATTACACGGCACAATATCGAATGGCGTTATAATTAATGAATTAACGATAAGTTCCGATCTAATAATTATACAGTACTGAGACACGTGCGTCGTTACTCGGCCAAAGTGCGTAATTATAATTCGTGAGACGTAAGATTGAAGCTGAGTGTCACTCGTATATAATGACTCGTAAATCGATTGACTTGAAACGACGTTAGTTTGACTTGGATGAAGTAAGTAAGAGGAATGACTTGTCAGAAGTTACGTGTATGACGGTTGACTCGAAAGTGCTTTTCGGCTGTGGCGTTGCTGCAAAGGAAAACTCTTGTTGGGTGTGTGTAAGACACAAGGAAGCTGATTCGTTGGTGTCCCTTTTCGATAGGAAAGTGAGTTGACGCTAATTGGATAAACAAAAAACAAGAAGTCAGAAGTGTCGATAGGTGGTGACTACCCCCGACTAAACGTTGATTGTGGGGGAGCTAACATCTGGTAAAACTCCCTGTTTCAATTTTCCTCTGGAATGACCAATAAATCTAGGGACTGTTTTACAGGATGACTGTTAAAAGAGAACCTCGAACGACTTGAGAATCCTGAATGTTACAATAAGATTATTTATGATGGGTCCCTAGGTCTATTGAGTGCTCCAAGAAGGGTCTGTGCGCATTTGGTAAACATCTTGATCGCGGGGTGGTTTACGGTTGTGTTACGCGACGTAACGATGAATTATTAAGAGAATTAAAATTGAAAGATAAGAAAAGGCAAGAAAAATTGCCATGTTCTCTTTACTAAATATTTATTCTTATAATACCATCGTAAAAATACAATTTAAAATGATATAAAACGCTTCTTTTATTACAACAGACTTTGTATGTTATTCATGTACATCTTTAAAAATCATCGTCTGAAATTCACATCATGATATTTTCAACGGGAAACAAAGCTACATTAGTCTGTTGCAAGCAAGTCACGAAACTATTCTCCATTTGTTGTGTCAATGGTGATGACCATAATGGCTCCACAGGATTCAAAACAACTTCCTCGTTTGCATCCTTTACTCTCGCCGTCGAAAATGATTCCAATTTGTCAAAAATGTACTTCAATCCCTTCAATAAACGACTTTCGTTACAAGCATTCGAGGAAACACAATCTAACATAACGACTTTGCTTTTAAGATCGTTTAATCGAAGCGACACTTTTTGCAACTCGTCCTCCATTTTTGATCTTTGTTGCGCTTCTGTATCCAGCAACGCTTTATTGCTCGAAAGTTCCTCCTTCAATTTGAAATTCGACTCGATTAGACTCAATAACTGCGATTCCAAATCTCCAAGTTTCTTCCTTCGACTTTGATCCTTTTTCGGAACTTCTATTTCTTTCGACTGTTTCACTTTTATCTCGAACCTATGGACCTTCTTCCAACGATGTTTCTGCGTTGAATATTTGTTGAGCCTCTCCTGGGCAAATTAACATTTTTAAGTCGTTAGATACATAAATATTTTTGGGCTTTGTTTAAATTACAGAGAAGTGAAAACCGACAACTCACTGTTCTATTTCGTAAACTTCTTCTACGTTGTTTTATAAGCTCATGAATTCTATTCTTTATCAAGTCTCTTCTCATATCTATACGAAATCTTTTTTTCGACGTTATACTTTCAGTCATCTCTCGCCTTCTCTTCAATATCTTCAGTATCATTTGTAAGGTGTTAATAGGTATGCGATTTTCAGTGAGATCTAGTTTCGTAATTCTACTGTTGGATTGTAAGAGACGAATCATCGTCTCTGCTCCGTGTTTGCTGATCCCACAGTGCCTCAGACTCAACGATCTCAGCCAGACGTCGCTTTTTAACGCATAAACTAACTGTCTCACGCCAGTGTCCCCGATTTTTGGATTTTGGTTCAGAATCAATGTGTGCAATCCCTGGGGCTGAAAAAAGAGAGTTTAATAAATTACAATATAATTCTATTATTGTCTTGAACAATATAATTCACGTCCTGAATGTAGTCTACGGATAGTTGTGCAAATTTACATTTTTTGTGAACACAATTGCAGGGATCTAGAGACATTGGACTACGGATGAAACCTGTATACAAATTTGTTTCACTTTTACTTCAAGTATTACGGCGAATAGTGTATTTTAGATATTTTATACATCTTTCAGTGTATCATGTACGTTCTATACGTTGTTACACCTTTAAATTTCTCACAAATGGATAAACATCTGCAGTCCACTAGTTACAGTTACTAGTTATATGTATAATAAAATTGATCATCACCTTCTTGTCGGAATTTTCTTCAGGAGATTGTACAGAGGACTGTTCCCAAACATTCTGCAACAGATCAGCCTTCCTCCTCTTCAAGAACAGCGACAGGCACATGGCACTTCTGTTCGACAGCCGACAGGACGATAAATTTAATGCACACAATTTTGGATTGTTCCTCAAACAGTCCAATAACAAATCACAACCTGAATCAACAAAAGAAACTTACAGTAATTGAAACTATTCCATAAGAGATTGACGAATAGCACAAGAGTGACTCCAAACAAAATGCATATAATTTATTTTCAAAGTAAAATATTAGAATACTACTGAGTTAAAAAAAAATAGCAAGATAATAATATAATAATGATTATTATGTGTTAAAAAGTCGGAAAATGATACTAACCGACGTCTCCTATATGACACTTGGTCAAAGATAGATTAATTAGCTTCTCGTTGTTCTTCAAACCGCAACAGAGGATGTTGAGATACTTCAACGATAACGGAATCCCATCGAGAGTGATGGAGGTGATGGCGGAAGAATCCCTCGCGCAAACAGCGATGGAATCGACGAGACAGCGCAACAGGAAGTTAGTGTAGATGACTGGCCTTGCTCGATCCTTTCCCTTGCATCGCCTGGACGTGTCATCAAATGCCAGTCTAGGATTTCAACATCTTTCTTTTTCGTTTATATTCTAACTTTCTCTATATTATTCATATTGGGAGATCCTGGCCTTTTCCTTCGTTCATCCCTCTCCTCCTGTCTTTCTCCGGCCTTCATTTTGTCCCTCCTCTGATTCCACATTCCTTTAGATCGCCCCCTTTCCGTTTAAATCTCTCTTTTCTCTCTTTCCACTCAGTCCAGGCGATGCAGACCTGCAAGCTTAAACTTTCTGGGAGTAGTAACCGCAAGGAAAATATATTTTTCAAAAGCAATCTCGTGATAATTCTACGTTAAATGTTTATTCTTCAAGCATAGGAATTTCAATTTTGGGCATAGAAAAAATTCAATACAGATGCTGTTTTTACTTCTATAACAATGCAATTTGATTTTTTGGTGTGCTCGAGGATCTAATAATGTGGAAATTGAAGAATTTATGAATTGAAAATTTTATATTGTTTTCATAATTAGCCTGGAGATAGAAAGTTTTAGAATCGAATGATTTGAAAACTCTCATTTATGCTGAATATTCTAACAATATAAAAATTGAAGAATTTACGAACTGGAATTTTTTAATTATTTTATTAATCATTTCTGAAATAAGATGAATTGGAATTGAAAAGTTTGAGAACACTAATGCTCAATGTTTTGATAATATAGAAATTGAAGAATTCAACACTTGGAAATTCATTGTTTTAGTAATTAAATTTTCGGACAGGAAGAATAGGAAAGTTTCAGAGCACTTGTGCCACATGGAAAGATTACATTCTGGTGTTAAAGCAAAGCTTTGGAAGTTTAAGCTTGGGGATGCAACGAAGTCAGATGTTTCGATCTAAATTTAATTCTCATAAAATATTTGATTGCAAGATATATAGGTGAAGTACCTTGGGAAGTTTAAGCTTAGGGATACAACGAAATCAAACATTTCTATAAATTCAATTGTTATAAAGTATTTGATTGCAAAATATTTAGATGAAGTACCTTAATTAAATTTCGAAATATTCGAGCCTTAAGGACTATTCGTAATTTTCCACACGATAATTTTATATTTTTTCGTAGTAGCAATCTGTCTTTACGTAATACCACTTTTACTTTGTTTAAGTATGATTCGTGACTGCCAGTTTAAAATTTCTTACAAAGTGCGGTTAAATTTGTCTGACATGACGTTCAGAATTATACGGTAGATACCATAATTTCTCAAGCTTCTCCTCCGTATTCACTTTCTCACGTACTCGTTTGCAACGACTTCGGCTATAGATATTGATTTTCGACAGATTTCGATTCTCGGCGATGCATTTTAGTATTGGGGACCAATCTTTCAAAGCCACGCGATCCACGCAGAATCGTAGACAACCCTCTGGTAAATATGCTTGTACGGCGGGTAATGGTTTAACACACTTTTCTTGACATAAGACCTTGTTAAAAAATTCTCTTTATACCGTGTGAAATATAACTTTCTTTTATGGGGGCGTTAAATGAAATTATTATCCTTGGATGATCAAATTATTAGCGTTTCTGAAGAATAAGTTTATTAAAGTTCTAAAGTCTACTAAAGTGTTAAATAATGTTCTTACGTTAGGCCAGTTGAAATTTTGCTTTACTTTTTTCTATACTTTTCCATTGCTATTTTTCTAATTTTTTGTATATCTGCTTATAATTAAACCATATCGTTGAAATTGTAATTATGATTTTAATTCAAGATTTAGACCAACGATAGTAACAGAAATTACAAATGACTCAAGTAAGTTAACGAACCTTGTATAACCAAGCAAAATGCCCATGATTGATTCTTCTCAACTCTCTGCTATTTTGCATAATGTTAAGATACACGATCGTCATTCACTTCTTGATTTATCATTGTACGAACCTTACTGACCGACAAAATGCCTGGACATGTCACTGAATAATTAAAAAAAAAAGTTGGATTGTAAATATTTCTCATTGAAGGTTCATTAAAAAAAGGAACTGCAGTTTCCGAAATATATTAAACATCTGACTATTTGCTTTTTCCCTTCGTTCATAACTTCATGTCGCTGGAAAAAGTTTGCTTGTTCCTGGAACATTAAAAGATTCTAAAGGTATAGAGCAAAAGAATCATTCCCATTATTATGCCATTCGTGCATTTCATCATTTAATTAGCAATTAAAGTTGAACTATGCTATGTGATACAGAAAATTTTAGTGTATACATACTTTCAATTATTTTATAGTTGTGTTACATTAAATTAAATTATTTTCTTCTTTCTTTAAACATAGATAGGAGTATACAGTCTTACATTTACAGACTCTCGTATGCTATCTTATGTTTCTTCCCTTCTCTCTATTTTTTTTGCTTTTTTTATGTAATTTATTTGAAGAAATTTATAACGTTACTCTATCAATTCTACTTTATTGTTTTATCACTTAATCTCTTCACTCAGTGTTACTCGTATTTTTTTATCGTTAATTTACCATTATGTGAAATATTCTTACTGCAATGACCGCATTAACTGCATCCAACATAGGGGTAGTTATTCTTAAAATTATCTCTTAGAATTTAATTATTATTAAGATATCCTGCGAAGTTAAAATTAGTGATGCATGCCTCTATCAAATATCAGTTACATATAATGAATTTGGTCAACACATAATGAGTTTCAACAAGAGATAATAGAAAAATGGATAAGTAAATAATAAATAGATAATACATTTACTTGGACTTACGCTTAGTAATGGAAGAGCAAACATTCATTGCCATTAGTAAGCATTATATATTCTAACTAATTACATGTTCATCATTAGCATTATTACGATATAATCCTCAATGTTGACACGATTGACCTTAATGCGAATATGATTGATTACATTTCCAGTTTATCCTTCCTTCCTAATTACGAAGATCAAAAATAGACTGGCCTGCTTCTCTTTGTAAATTATAATAAATAACGTCGTCGTTGTCGTCGTCATCGTCGTTAAGTTATAGTAAATTTTTTAATAATAATACTTTTCTGCAGATTAATCCTAATTCTTCCGAAGTTGTTTTCGTTAGTTTTTAAATTACACTTGAATTTTAGTAAAATCGTTTTTTAAGTAAAAATAATAGATAATGTTTACAAATAAATGCGCAGTTAGGTTTTCTGTATTTATGAGAAAATAAAATTGAATAGATTAATCATTTTAAGGGTGGAACACAGAAAATATAGAGGATAATAACGAGAAATTATTTTTATTTCGTCTATTACTTTTATTGCATTTTTAAAATATCATTGTTAATCTTCATAGTTGTTTGCTTTTTTTAATCTTGGAGTGCTAACCATCGTTGTGTCCTCAATTTTTGATGACTATTATTATTAATAAGAAGTATAATAGGATATTTTTAAATATTTTAAGACATATTAGCTTATTTGAAAAAATTGTAATTCTTCATTTTTTTTTCATTTAAATGAAACATTTCAATTCTATAATTTATTCTTACTTTAACTTTCTTGTTTCAAGTATTATACTAAGTTTACGTAAATAAGTTTATTTATATTATAATAATTATCAATTAACTGTGGAACAATTATTCACAAGTAAAAGGCCTTAATTAATATATCCAATTTAGCAGATACTTTTTTGCAATAAGTTAATTTATACTCCTATTCTGCAACTACTCGATTAAACGCAAGAAGGTACGTCCTTGTAATATTTCTTAATACCTTTAATGTACTTTTTTTTTGTTGCTTTTCGTATCTTCATTAAAATTGTAATACCGCGGTGTCAAATTCTAAATATATATAATTCTAAATATATAACTTTAACCACTTTAATAATCCTTTTTAATATTCAAACTTCGAACACTTAAATTAACGTAAAACTTGATCTTTTCCATGGGTCCAGATTTTCCAAATTTTCAAATGAAAAGGGCGAAATTTTTTAATTTTTAAATTAATAATAAGAGAAAGAGTAAGGAGTAGCGAAGGATGTTGTTCGAATATTAATGATCCTCAACTTTACTTCAGTTGCGTAGAGTCATCTGGAAAGGTGTATCAATTTAAACACGCCATGTGCAAGATACAGTTCCATAACGAAGGTGCAATGAGCAAAACAATTAGTTATAAACGCATTACAGTGAGGTCACAGGCAAAAATAATTTCCGTCAAGGAAACTAAAGCGCCCCTAGACAAAAATAATCGCTCTGTACTACCGCTAGGTAAATTCGTATTAACAATTATTGAATGATCTTATTATTTGCCACATGCAAATTCTAGATACTTGCTAAGTTTTTTTTATTATAACCGAGCATGTAATTCCTCCTTCTATAATCCTCTTTGTTTAATAAACATATAAATTTTTGTGAAACTTAAAGTTTAAACCTCAAACAGTTCAACTTATATCCTACTAATTTTTTAACTTTTGCAGAGAAAAATATCGTGTTATTATTTTATAAAATAATACTGAGAATTTTATTAGATACATTTTAAAATGGATCTTTAATTTTGTAATTTTGACTTGTGTGTATCTCACAATCTATCCATTTTTATAGAAAAAGGACTTTCTAGATGCATTTTGAAATGAATCTATCAGTTTACGACCTTTCACATTTTGATAACCTGTATCCTATTTAATAAATATTTTACGTTTGTACGATATTATGTTATCATTTTATATCTAAAATAAATTGTTGTATTCTCTTTTGATGAATAAATAATTTTTCAGGGGGCCTCTAATATTATAGTTCGGACATTAATGAATCTTTGTTTCACTTTCTTCTATATTTAGATTCGATGATTCAATTCAGATTTAAATTTTTCTATTTCAATTCATATATTACTACTATTTTTCTGCCTTTGTGAGAGACATTATATTGTTATTTCATGAAACGATTTTCTATATTTTCCTCTGGTAGATGCTTCGAATCTTTCAAAATAGACAGTTAATTTTGTATTTTAGATATCAGTACTTAATTTTATATTTCGTATATATTACAACTGTATCTTTTTACTTTCTATTGAATTCTTTTTTATATGCAGAGATTATATATATATATTAACCCTATTCGGTGCTATTTTATATTATCTATTTCGTACCAACACTTTCTTCACCTTTCTATAATCTTCTTAAACAAATAGTATTAATATAAAAAGCTGTATTAATAAACACCTAAACAGCAGGTTAAGGGGTTTTGCATTTTAAAAGTTCATATTAACCAATCCAGCTATTTTTTTGTCTCTACACTGCGTTTTGAACTTCTGCAAAACCAAACGGGTCACGAGTGCAATTACTGTTCACTATTCAAAGAGTGTGCGATATTAGCCTTTCAAATCGAATGATGTTTTCAAGGAGATTCTGTTCAATGTTTCATAACATGACACTCGGTATCGTGCTGCAAACCTATCACACACTATCTCATGCCACTGTACCTATCATTGTTCTATCTGTGTTGTATCTATGGTTTCATCAATAATATAATTAGTGTCTTCTCAATCCAGCAAAACACGATCAAGCTATGAATTATTAAATATCATACGTAAGATAATTTCATTGCCTAACTGTATGGATCTTAATTAACCATGTCTATGTCTCTACAATCTCATTTAATCGTTAATGATTCTCTCTAGAATGTATTAAAAATAAAATAAAATTGTCTGTTTTCTATTTTTTAAATGGTGATTTTTAATAAACTTTTTAAAATAAACGATCTTTTCTACTATTACTCTTGGAGTCTTCTGGAGCCCTCTAGAGTCCTCTTACAATTCTCTTAGAATCCTCTTTCTTAGTGAGATGCTAAAAATGTTTCACATTAAATTCTACCTCTAGTATTTTCAACTATACTAACTAAATAACCCACGATAGCCTCCAAAATACTGTATCCATTAATCTTGTTAGAGAACCTACGTTAGTTTCTGCGATTAATCTTTGCTAATGGCCTACGTTGCTCTTCAAGATGTTGCCGCAATTAATTTCGTTAATAGGCCTACATTTATATTTTTAACATTGTACTCATTAATTTCCCTAAAAGATATTATTTTTTGGGATACTGTCATCGTTAGTTTCGCTATCTTCATGGGCTACTTTATTTATAGATTTAATTGCTAATCTTTCAAACATTACCTCGCTAATTCTACCAATCTTCAACCTACACACACATATATATATATATATATATATATATATATATATATATATATATATATATATATACCTTCCTAAAATTTCTCTTTTTTTTTTGGAGGAAATATTCATCCTTCGGGGCAAGGACGCGGGGTAGTGCCGGATATTTCTCGGTTAAAACCTCCACGATGACCGTCCCTAGCACGTTTATAAGCTCTATTGGCACGGTGTGCGGCCATGTCCCACCGTACCCCATCTCCGGGACCGCCTGGTTCTCCAACCAGGGCTTGGCAGCCCCGCGATGCTGACCGATCAACACCTAGGAATTACCAGTGGGAGGCATGTTTGTTGATATTACTTTTTGTTGTTTCAACATTGGTGTCTAGCCTGGTTACCCGGAGTTTGATTCTCCTCAGTTTAGTCTACACTATGCGCTGTCACAGTAAATTGGAGTGTTTGAATTTGATCGTCACACACCTGAACGGAACGCATTCAAAGAGTTTGTAACTCCTCAAGGATTTTCCTACTTCCATCATCATTTGTGTACTTTTAGGATTACTATTCTTGAGTTTTATGTGTGTTTCCGTTTTAGCATTTCGTCGTTCTATTACTCGTCTTCTATTCGACAAGTCCGCGTAAACCTCTACGCAAGTAGGACTACATTCTTCTTGCTGATGCGGCGGTTACTGGTGGTGTGCCTGGTTTAGCCAGTGAGGCTGCCATCCAGACTGGGAAGAGATTAGTCTCGTCTCTATCTACCCATAAAACTGGCTTCATGGCGAGGGGAAGGAAACGTGTGAGGGCCGGAGCCACGTGTCAACGTCATCGTAGTCAAGGACGTGTTTCACGCCTGTTTATTAGACGAGTTGTGTCATACGCGAACACTTTTGGTAGCGCGCATCGTTGGTACTACCAAATTGCGTCTTCTTATTTACTTTCATCTTTTTCGCATGTGTATCACGAGTTTAAGTTCCGACGTCTAAAAGTGCGTTATATTGCAAATAACGCCTATCAACGAGACGGGGTTATACGCATACGTACTGTTACATCGAACTGGATTTGGATCATATGGTTCTGCCACTACAGCTTCATGGTTTAAGACTCTTGGTAGTCAGTTTTGGAGACCTACTGAACCTAGCGCTCGGGAGTGGTTTCTCGGTTCGAATTCTTTCATTTTGGCGACCGCGTACGTGTGTAATAACGGCAAAGAGAGCGAAGAGTTAAGTGGTGTGTTTGAAATCACAGCGTCAGTGTTAGCTTGCGGACTATATTATGATGCTCAGGTCTCCCACCTTTTATCAACTGACTCTAATGGACTCGCCGTTCCTAAGAGTGATCCACCTAAGAGCATTAGCTCCTCCGGCTCGGTTGTTGGTGATTTTGAGACGTTGGATGTGTAAACTAGTTGACTTGGTGGCCTTCTCTCGCAACATCTGAGTGAAGGTGTTTTAGGCAATATGAGTAGGTAAGGATTTCGTCCGGTCCATGTAGAACGGTGTTATCCTTCCTACTCCAGTGGTGTAAACGTTTTTACGATTGGCCTTCACCACTGTGCCTATAACAAGGTCTAAAATTCCTACTTAGTTCAATTTCAACCCTATCAATAAATCTATCGAAAAAAGTCCTCTTTATCATAAAACATCTTTACGAAGATATGAACTATCAGCGATTAATTTTGTCTCGTTATCCAGGAATAATAATTCTAATATCATGTATCAATTAAAAACATCTAGTTACACCAACTTTAAATCTGCCAAGAAATCTAAATCTAAAAAATTCTCTTTTACATGGAATATCCTTATGAGGATAAACTTAGACATCGTCAATTTTATCTTGTTATCGAATAATGGTAATCTTAATCTTAATTTTAATCTTATCAACTTTAACATCATCTGGTTATAGTAAACTTAAACCTACCAAGAAAGCTAAAAAATCGTTTGTCCCGTGAAACAACCTTATAAAGATCCTTATAAACTATCAATTTTACGTTTAAAAAATATTTACCAAGAAATACTTTGCAGTTCTATTAATTTCAAGCCCACAAAGAAACCAATAAATAATATCTTCTACGGTACAAGATTTCCTTAGAAAGATGTAATCTATCACCGATCAATTTTATCTCGAAAAGATATTTACCAAAAATTTCGTAACAGATTTTTTTCTGCTTATCAAAACAAACTCTAATAAACGAATAAATCATATGTCACGTAGTGCCAACGTGCCCTTAACGAAAAGAAGAGATACCTTCGCGTCGACGCAGTACCACTGAGCAAACAAAATAATTTGGCTACGTGCTCGAGAAGAAGAGGGGCTGAGGCATCTCGATCTATGGCCTCTTCAGCTCACATTGTCCTCGTGGAATCGCGAACTTTAGTCAGTGGATTCGAGGCCACCATGCAGTCTACACAACTGGGCCTAGCTTTATTAAAACTTCGTGCACATCTTGGAACACTGTGTTGCCTAACAATGGATCGGTCGATCGGTCGAACGTGGTTGAAAAATCGTCGATGAAATTTAGTGATTCGTCTAGTCGTCCATTAATCAATCATCACTGTGTACTGTTTTCTCGTGTATTTATAATGAAACTTTTAATTTACGGAACTTTTAAAAGATTGTGAAGAACTTGGAAAAAATAGAGGGAAACAAGGAATTTAATAAAAGATATTTCGTAGTCGATTAATAATTCTAATTTTTGAAAATACAACGATGTTTCGAATCAGAAAGCTGAAAGTTGATGTTAATTACTCGCGAGTGGGGACAAGCAGACAGCAATAAATATCGGATGGTTGTCGAGGAATGTGCGACCTCGAGGTCTAAATGTCTCTGGGAAGCTTCGAGCCGATGTTGAAACGCGATCTCGATCGGAATGGAACTATCGATTGACAAACTCGATGATTTCTCAATTTGGCCCACGTCCAAGCGGATCTATCGTTCATTGACAGCCTATTGTCGTTACTTTCCTTCGGAATTTTTAATTCTTAACGTCTTGTCCGAGATTTAGATTAGATTCTATCTATCTCTTCCTCTCTTTCTCTCTCCGGCTCTGAAGCAAGCAAAACGTAAATTTTCTCGCGCACAGATGATGTGTTTACGTGTTTAGCAACACGACGTAATCCTCACGGTTACGTCGATCAAACGTTGTTTAGGATGGTCGAAGAAATTACGATCGTGAAATAAACCGAAATCGGGTGGAGTTCGTGACGTGAATTTGTTATTTGAGCGAGTTTTGGATGTAGGAATTTGTGAAATTGGTGATCTACAGCCTGTAGACTACAGGCTTGTGTGATAAGATAAAGAGAAGAATGTCAGCAGTTGAAAGCGCGTGTCTGTGATTTTCAAGCTGGCTTTCGTGTCGTCCGGTTCAGTGTCAGACAGAATGACTTTTTCAGTTTGTTAGTTGGGCTACGAATAAAGCTGGCTGATGGTAATTTTGAGTTTCTGTTTCGGCGTTCTCATGCTAGTGAGTATTTCGAGTTTTTGCAGTTAAATTGGAGTTTTCATTAATTAGGTGTTGAAACATTGATGAATGTGGAATGTCGGTTTGTGCAAGGAATCGTGTTTGCGTTTAATATCAATTCAATACAAATCAATTTGTAATTTTGTAAAGGATGTTATAAAATTGTTATAATACATTTGTCGTGAATAGCTTGTGCTCGTTTGAGAATTCGAACTTGCTTCTAAATTTTGTTCAGCGGTGTATCGAGTAAAAGATTTATAAAAGATTGATACTTTATTGAAATATTATCTTTTTCTATTATCTATATCAAATGATTTACGCTAATTCTCCATACGGCTTATACGAATCAGAATGCCTCCTGATTTCATATGAGTAATATTACTAAAGTATTCTACTTGCAACATCTCAGTAATTTTATTAACTTATTCTCATTTTTAATCTAGCTTATCTATGCTACTAACTAATTTTCTTAAGCGATAGAACTTATTCTCTTACGTGTCACATAATTTTACTCTGAAGAACTTATCAATTTCTTAATCTTTCCAATAACTTCATCTTAGCAATATCTCTTTCAAATAGTCTACAACGTTACATGTTAATGCCATAAAGAGTTACACGAAAATATCTATAGTAATTTCTTAAAATCTATGAATCTTTACACTTGCTAATTCTTTTCGATAAACCTAATTTTTCTTCGTCGTACAGTATCATCACAAAGGATCTCATCACCATAAAGGAACTTCATGTAATTGCAGTTTTCAATGAAAAATTTGAAACCAAAAGAATAATTTGTGCAGTAAGAAACATGTCTTATGTAATTTAGTGTCAATCAGTGTTAAACACTTTCAAATGCTTAAACCATGCAAGAACTTCATCCTTTCCATTATCATGCACTCTTCAAGAATCATGAAAACCGAATTCACCTTGTACACGTTTTCATGGTAAGTTTCAATTGTTTTCGGTCAATTTACAAACATGCTGTTTTGTGTTCAATGTGTTGTAAATATCTCATGAATATTCAGAATTGCCTACTCATTCTGATCCAGCCTCTTTCTCACTCGATACTTCCTGTACTACCAACGTACGTACATATGTATGCACACCGTTCTCGAACTTGTTCCACGACATTGAGGAGGAACATTCAACCTGTTTGCATTTCTCGAACATGCCGAATTCTCGTTTTCGAATTAATTATGCGTGTCACGAGTCACGTTTCTTGTCGTGAATCTTTTCCCTATCGTAAATATTCTTGTATCATAAATATTTGCAAAGAAATTTTGTGTTATCTTTATATGTGAATGGAGCGTTATCTCTGTAAATGTAACTTAATTTGGATAATTGATTTGCCAATTTTTCATAATTTTTGGCAGTTTCATCTATTACAGAATTCAATTCAGATAATTGATTTGTGAATTTTAATAAATTATAACAGTTTCAGTTCTTAGAGAATTTATTGTGGATATTTGCTTGAATAATTTTAATAATTCCGGAACATTTGATTTCTTGGCGAATTTAATTTGGATAATTTTCATAATTTTTGACGATTTCATTTCTTAAGCAATTTAATTTAATAACTTCCCTTTATATACATATATCTTAGTAGATCCTTCCTTCGAGAAAAAAATATTGGAAAAAGTACTATAGTCTAACTTACTATGACAGGATTTATAACAGGAACTATTTTTTTCTTTTTTCTAGAATCCAGTCAATGAACTGTGAACGATATGTTAAAGAGGAACAAAGAATTGTGCACGAGGTGAGAAATTGCTTCGAGGATGGGTTGCAAAACTAGTATGTTGGAATGCATGGAAGATACAGGGGAGGCGGAAAAGAGAAAGCACTCGGATATGCTCAACCAAGGATCTTTACTCGGTAATTTCTCTCTTTACCCTTTATAGAATTTTAATTATGCATTACGTTACAAAATTCCGAATATTTAGCCTTTTTAATCATCAGTTATGTTATTCATTTATTATTATTCTTTTGTTTTTTACCCTTTTATGTCCTTCTATAAATATTTTTTATACGTTATTCATACTTGAGGTAAATTAATTTACAACTGTTCTGCCGTTACTGAGCAATTACTCACTAATATTCTTTTCTTAATTGTTATTCAAAATCGAATTAATGTTTCTACAGTCTTTGTAAATAATAAAATTTTTTATCTATTTTGAATTATCTTTTTAACTTATAATCCTTCCATTTATTCATTGATAATCATTTTCTACTCTTGACTAAGAATCAAACGACTAATATTTCAATAGTAATGCCTCCATTGTTTTTTTAAATGATTAAAAAATTCTGTTACTTCTTTTCTATATTTATGGTCTACGTGCTAGTTTTTCAACTACTTTATTGTCTTATTCTTTTGTTAATATGTTCCCTATATTTTAACTAACATAGGAATCAAATTACCGATACTTTTATAGTAATATAGTACTTCCACTGCTCTTTTAGGTAATCAAAAGATTATATCAGTTTTTCCTACTTGCCAAATAATAACCTTTTTCCTTAAAAAAAGCTTAGAAGTAACTATTATATATTCTCAAAACCAAGTTATATATCCATTCGAAAAAAGATCATTTCGATATATCTTCAAAGTTAAATCCAATTTCAATTCAAATTACTCTTTTCAGTAAACTTAAAAGTAGCCATTCTTACGCGTATTCTTGAATTCGGAATACTAAATTCGAAGAAAAGATTCCAAAGTCTAAAATTAATCTTAACGTTCTGCCAGCATGTTCAGCTCAATTATCTTCGCAATATCACAACAAATTGAACTACTTAACACACAACGATCTATCGTGAAATAATCCCAAGCAAATTACACGACACGTACTACTACTGCCAGTTACATTCATATATCAAATTCTCCATTATTTTATTTCTCATTTTTATCTCGTATCTCATATTTTATATCGTTTTTATCTGGTCGTACAACTCTTCAACAACATGTTTGAAAGGAAAAGAAAAAGGAAGAGAAGCTATCATCACATGAATTACTCGAATTTATTATCGATCGTTAAATCACTGATCAGATCTGATAATTCCGGATGGCACACGCCGGGAAAGCAACCTCTTCGACGTTGACTCGCGTACGTTCGACGAACGAAAATAAATATTGCAATCAGCTGAGGAGTATTGCGTTTCGCAAAGGAGCGGCACGAGAGAGTACCACGAGTGATTCTCCTTGACCTAGTCTCTCTACGATGTGGCCATACACTCTATCCTCGACTGGAGGCAATGTTCGAGACATGAATTAATTAGAGCCGCGAGGTTTCGGAAAGCAAACTACATCCCTGCTGAATTTTGATGGAATGAGTCGTGAATCAATCTTATTCGGGTATTATAATTCTAGTGTCATGTAACAAATTTTATTCGGGAATCGTAAGTTCAATATCGTGTATCAATTTCATTCAGAAATTCTAATTTTAACGTGGTAGATGAATTTTATTCAAAAATCGTAATTCAAATGTCGACTATCAATTTTAATCGAGAAACGTAATTCCCATTTCGCAACAACAATTTTATCAGGAATTATAATTTTATATATAATTTTAATATAGTATTATAATTTTAATGCATTTTTATTTAGCAATCGTAATTGTAATAGCGTGTGTTAATCTTATCCAGAAATTGTCATTTTAATTAAATTGTCGTATATCATTTTTATCTAGAAATTATAATTCTGCTGCATGGTGATGCGCTGCTCCATCATGTGTCGATCGTAGTTAGATCGCGTGTTTCTAAAGGGATGCAAAGTGAATTAACTTGGATTTTGATACAGCATTGTCGAAAGAGATGCTTATAGATTGAGGTTTATTTAGATTTCGTCTGATCTTTCTCGAGGATCTAATAAAGAGATAGGTTTTGAGTAAATCTTATTTGAAAGTTCTTATAACGGAGGATGACTTATAAATATTTGGTATTTTAGTACTTGTTGATACTTGTTAATACTTCTTGCTTGGATTAGTTCTAATTTTAGAGTCTTTGAAGCGATCCACTGTCTCTCGTTGTTTTTAACGTTATTAATAGTCGAATAGGGAGGGGGAAGTGAAATTCTTCGAGCATCATAAAATAAATACTGCATACAGTTCCCAGTGCCATTTAAATTTATTCCCATTGAATGAACACAAATTTTGCTTCCCATCTTTTACTGAGAACTTTCAATTTTCTGTCTAGAAAATAAGCTCTAAAACACGTGCCATGAATACATTTCTTATTCTACGCTATCTTTTATTCGTTGCAATATATTAATCTGAATTCTTTAAATATTTAGGTACCATGCAATTTATATATCCTTTCCAATTTGTATATGCATGACGAATTGATCAAAAATATCGATACCGTACTAAATATTCTTTTTTCGTTTGTCATCCACCTCCTCACTAAAATCCATCCACATTTGAATATCCCTGAAGCAGAACACGTTGCTTTGGTTGTTTGTAAGCAAGAAGCTCTATGATACAAGCCACAAAGGTACAATGTCGAAACGCTATATTGATTCTGTGATAAGAAGCCACATATATTTGGGTCGATGGTTACGAATGCAAATTAGACACAGATAATGCCGGATGGCAATTCCATTCGGACCTTCGCGAGCGTGCAAGCAAATTAGCTATGTGTTATTCATCGTTCTGCTTTTGTCATTGAAATTCACTAGTAAAAAAGAAAGAAAGGAATGAAGCTTCTCAACCATTGAAACGTAAACGCGATTTTTGTCGTTCTAAAAGATCGATCGGTAAGGGAATCTTAATTTAGGATCGTAATTTAAGAATCTTCAAAATATTAATTTAGAGTAAGACAGTATCCACCAGTTACGTTCTTGGTGTAAATGTGATTCAAATATAGGAAATTATTATTGGGGAAAGTGGCAGAGGAATCATGCAGAAAAAAAGATTAACTTCGAAATATTTTATTCCTTTAGTCTGAAAGCTGAAATAGCGATGGATTTTTTAAGTTTTTCTTGTATTTTACTTAGCATACCATTCCCCTATATTTTTATTCAAATAGAAAACGTTATCATTTGGATTCAAATTGTTTGAAAGTGGCAGAGAAATCTTGTAGGAAAAGATATTAATTAAAAAATATTTTACTCTTTCAATCTGAAAACTGAAGTAGCGATAGACTTTTGAAGCTTCTCTTTTATTTTGCTCGGCTCTCCATTTTCCTGTATTCTTTTGCTACATGCGAATTTTTATAATAGTCTAGCGTATTTCAATCGAAGCATTTGAAATTGTATTTGGCCACAGTGTGCTCGTTTAATATAAGAAAGAAATTAGATGATAACTTACTAGATTGTATATCTGTGGCTAGGAATATCTTGTTTCGTACTAGGTTTGTAGTCTGGATTATGTCTGAAAAATACTTTCTTCTTATTTGTTTAATCGAAACAGCTTTAAACCTTAGTTTTTTTTTAAACGTAAGCTTCAATTATAACCAATCTTGCGACCATTGCGTAAGATATTTAAAGAAAAATGTCCAACGTTTTTCTTCCGTGCTAGATTTAACCTAAACTATTTTCGAAGTACTTTCTCTTTAACTTTCTAATTTAATTGAAATTTACTTAAAATCTGTACTACCATCTTCAATTGTTTAATTGACATCGTTTCCAATACTGACATCTTCAAGCGTCAATTTTCATTGAACAATCTCGTAGACATGATTCAAGATATTCAAGGAAAAATTGTCTAATGTTTCCGTAAAAACTTCGTTCAAACTCTATCAGATTTTCTTCTAGAACATTCACAATTTACCGACTCCAAAGGAACAAACATCACCTTTATTTCTACACAGTAGCAATCCACATAGCGAGCACCTTTGATGACAAACATTTACTCAAACATAGCTTTCGTTGATCTCAATTATTCTACAAGCACCATTTTAAAAACTGCACGTCCTACTCACACTTATCAGAAAAAAATCAATTTTCTCGATACTTCATTTCAATCGTACAATACTCTAAACTATCTAACCAATTGCCGTTATTTATCAAAACTAAAACAACAGGCACAAAAATACCAAGCAGATATCTTCAACATAACAGCCAAATACAAATATTATTGGTATGAATGTATCCGTGGCAAGTTTGTCTCGTTAAAGTGATAGCATTTTAGTTACTAAATCTCTATACGAAACGATAATATTACGGTTCATTCAATTACAGTCATTGCTCGAAGCACTTTTGCAAAAAAAGAAAACGATTAACGAGCGTCTCTAATTGCGAAATTTTATTCGGCCGGTCGTGTTCCTTTGAGCGTGTTCGTGTTTAACGAGCATACACGGCTATTGTACCACGAGTTTCTCCAACGACCCTATCTCGTTTCTGAGGCCACTCACTCACGCGTAGAATTTTAACCTGCACATTTTGGTTCCGTCGACCAGTCGTTGTCTTTGAGTCGCTTACAACGCATCGTTCGCTATACGCGCGCCGATTTCTTCCCCTGGATTTCTTGTACTTTCTTAACTGTGACTTTCATCTTTAGACTTTTAAGGAATCATTTCCTCTTTTTTCCCAAAGTGTATCGTGAGTAGTAGATGGACATGGACAGTGTAATTCAAAGGACTGGAAGATATCGGAGGTTGCAAGGAATTTGGCGGAGTGCACTTATTTCCAAATCTTTTAATTTCGGTTTTTCATATTTTCGAAGCTGATTTGATAAAGTTCTTTAATTACCTTGGTGACTGTGGTGAATTGAAAAACAGATGATTTGAATGTCTATAAAAATACGATGTAACTGAACTCCTTATATAATAGAATTTTATATTTTTACTTTGATACTGATCTTCGTAATTAAAAAATTCATCATTTCACAATTTGGAGAAAGTTTGATGTTGTCGCAGATTTTTCAAATATGTATCAAGCATCAACTTAGATTTTTGTATACATTCTAATAAACAGTCAGACGATACTGTGATTATTTATCTAGAAATTCATATATGGCATCACCTTCGAATGACTCTTTCTTTCCAAACGAAGGACTAAATATTCTGGATGACATATTACTTAGCAATGGTACGTAATCATATCAGTAGTTTCACTTTTATATCGAAAAATGTCGTGTAATTTTTCTTACTAGCAACGACAAATTACGCAATTATCTATTTCTGTGATTGAAATATTCTCTCCTATATCAACTTTCTTTAGTTTCATCGATAGAAAGATGAATATCGTTTGACTCAACATATTGATATTCTTCAGTTTCAGCAAACTGCGATTAGCAGCAATCTTAACATTTTTATAAAACTTAAGTACGAGTCAATAAGTTAGAAAATTTATTTCTTTGGTCAAGGTATTCTTTCTCATATCGATACTTTTTAATCTTCTCCATAAAAAGAGAAACTCTTTTCTCCGATAAACTATTATGCCACTCTGCACGTTCACACTTTTGAATTCAAAAAAGTGCAATCAGTGACAGTTGTACTGTTATCAAAAGGTGTAAAGGACAAGCCAAGAAGTCACGATATTTGTTTCTTTATAGATAGTCAAATTTTACACTTTGGTACTTAAATATTATGTGACTCCACAAGTTAAGAGAATGGAATTAGTTTAGTTTGAGAACCATGAGGAAGGACATGAATCGGAGATCAATTTAATCAATATCTATAACAATTCTCATTACTAATCAAGAAAATATGTATACATATACAATATACACAGTTCTCTGTGATATACTTTGCCGATTTCAGTTTAAACTGATGGCGTTTGTTTTGTCCCTACTAACTGTTGCTCACGTTGTCCAATTAAGGCGCCCTACTTTCGATCAATTATCTTTAAACTCTGATCCATTCGAATCGAACGATAAATGCTGAATGATCCTGCCATAAAAGGTGAAGATAAGGTATATGTTCGACCTCGTTCACACACACCCTCTTTCGATTTGCTCATTTTTATATTATAGAAGTGCTCATGCGAATTTGTCAACTTTAATTATCCAATTTGACGAAATATTTATAGCAGTTAACTGTCACGCAAATTTTTTATACAGTTATACAATATCTTCATAAAAAGAGATTTGGTATTCAAAATCAAATGCAATTATAAAATATTCATAGAAACACATAAGGAGTTCGTGAAGAAATTTGAAACGTTTTTTATAGTATAATGATATTTAAGAAACCATTCCAATGAATTGATCTGATATTAAAGATAAGAGGAGCACGATCGATTAATTGTGCAATCTGTTATAGCGACAAGATAGTTGAAAACAGTCCATTGAATTGTCAATTAATTATTGTCATTTAACTATTGATCTATTGACCCACAGATTTTATCGTTGCAACTCGTTGATAATCTGATTGTTAAACGATTCTTTTTATTATCAAGATATCAACTAAC
Organism: Bombus superbus; assembly: GCA_014737385.1. Lineage (NCBI taxonomy): Eukaryota > Metazoa > Arthropoda > Insecta > Hymenoptera > Apidae > Bombus > Bombus superbus. The sequence continues at coordinate 270,603 of JACXIK010000058.1, forward strand.
TACTCAATTAATGAATCAATTCTAGAAAGTCTCGTTGTTGCAGCACATATAAACATATTAATATTTAAATACTAACTGATATTTAATTTCTTTGATGCACTTAAAATTCTTTTTCTTCTATTTTAAGATAACATGTCGTATAACTAAAGTTCAACTTATATATAATAATGTATTTGATTTTTAGGGAAAACAGAATACGATGTTTTAAGAAGAAGATCGTCGTTCGAAGACATCGCTATTGATGACGACGAAAATGCAGATTGCTCAGCGTTAGTAAGTAAATTTTTGTTATAGTTATTGCATCCCGGACGTCTACATACATTCAATATTGGATAATTCTTTTACCAAATGAAAGGCGTTTAAAACTGTTTTCCAACGTTTGTTGCCTTGTTAATTTAAAAAATGGAAAAATATTATTGATACAGAAATTAAATGTACTTATCGAATAGTGAGATCGGCGCAACGCTTTGACGATTAGATGACGTATAAAGCATTTCGCCGTATTAATATCTAGATTTGCGTGTAGTGGTTCCAATCTAAGATAACGACGTACAAGTAATGTTCCACTTCGAATTTTTAATAATAAACGAAAGGCAATCGAATCTAATTGCTGCTTATTACTATCATTCATACGATACTCTATTATAATTGTTATAATTACTTTTGCAAAATGTAATGTCGGCAAACTGTTAATTTTTTTGCTTCCAGTATTTTTTAATGCGTAGGAAAATTTTTTTATCAATCATTAATAATAGACACATACTTTTTCGTATCATACATTTTTTTTTTTGTAACGGAGACATAATTCACTAATGTTAGGACCAATTGTATTGGAAACAAGTATACTTATCGTTAGTCAACAATTTGTTAAGGTAATGACCTGTTAAATTCCACTGTACTTGCTTCTTCCATTGTAGCCATTAGTTATATTTTGCATTGCATATTTTTAACTGTCTACTACTATTGTACTACTACGTCATTTACATAGTTCGTATGCATTTCTTGCTTTAGTCGTTTCATTTTATATCACGTTCCTTTTAGCTATCTGTTTTTGTACTTTAACCTACTTTAAATATATCTCACGATGCCACTACGATCGATATTCTTGGACTGTGCCCTTTCACCTGTGCTCACCTTCTCTCTTCTCCGTATATATCCCTTTAAACTGTATTTTTTATTTTCTTTAACATGGTATAATCAAAATTTACAGATAGAAAACTTTCTTGGATAATTGCTAAATTAGTGTTTTGTGGCCGTTAAATTGCTTTTTTATCCTATGATTTTCTTTCTTTATGCCCGTCATGATTATTTATATACTACAACTGCAAAGTAATCCATTAACTATCATAAAATGCTATTCCACTTAAAATCTTTCGTACTCTTTAAATTTTTTGTTGAGTGGATATAAATTTTGCTTTGCCTTTTTTGCTGACAATTTTTAGATTACTGCTTTTAGCTATTCTTATTATTTTTGCAAGTTTTTGAATTATAAGAAGTGGTGATATATAACATTCATGGGAAGACATTATAAGCTCTCAAACATGGTATCATATCATTTTAAATCTATGATCATTTAATACATTACAATATCACTTTGCTCTTTCAATTGACAATTTTCAATTCCTATTTTCATAAAAAAATATGACATTCAAGAGAAAACATATGACATCTTAAGATCATACATATAGGCCTCAGAATTATTTCTTAGTACTATGAACTTTCTACTTTGTGCCTGCTACCTGTATACTACTCCAAAATAATTCAATAACCATTACAACAAACATCAATCATTCAAGTGTCATTTCTATTGACTTTTATTCAATCATAACTTCAACTATCCCCTCCTTCCTAATTTCTTAACTTTCTCAATCCGATCTCAACATCCTTCATCATTCATCGACATCAAACTGCATAATCCTTCATGATCAGGAACAAAAATTATTTCTCCAAAATTCCCTCCAAAGCTTCAAAGTTTTATTCTTTCGATCTCCGGAAATAGGAAATAAAAGAAAAGGGAGAAAGTTCATGGTTATCGTGACAAGACAAGAGGGGAGCAGGAAAAAAAAAGCAGAATAATCAATTTGGAAACGCACGGTATCAGTCTTTTCTTTTCTCACGAATCACGAAGCTTTTGTTCGCTCATCAGTAATTAACCCTCTCTGGAAAATGTAATTTCAAACTGTTTCGTTTCGAACATGTGGCAAGTTCTCAGTGTACCGTGCGGTCTCATTAATGTTACGTCAACTGTTTGCATGGAAGTTTCAAAAGGGGCGGCGACGAAAGATCATCATGATACCACATAACCACCCTGAATATTTAATTAGCCCGTCTAGTTCTCGTCCGAACGAATTATTTAACGACAACCTATTTTAATCCTACACCACGTCTTTTTCTTTCTCTTAGTAGAAACACGATGTACGCCACTAGGCTCGAACTTCTCCCGCTGCTTGATCAGACCGACTGACTATAGACAGGGTATAAGCTACTGTCTATAGACAGTCTATAGACACCAATGGCGCAGCTAAAAAAGCTGAACGAGTGGTTATACCGGAACTGCTATCTTGCACAAATCTTCGTCGAAAAATTTTAGGAAGTTCATTCGCTCTTGTTTGTTCGCTTTAAGACGTAGATAATTAACGTTACTGAGGAATTTTGACTGTGCCGATATTTAACTAGTCTTTTTTTCCCCGTTTCTAATTAATTTAGCACGTAATAAACTGCTAATAAATTGATTTTAGGATCGTCTAAATGTGATACAAACTACTTTTTTTTTTTAATAGATTTTTTAATTATTTTTTTTTAATAGACTGTTTTTTCTGAGTTCGCGAAGTTTTGTTCGTGTTTTAATATTGACTTTAAAGTCTTTGAAATCTATTATAAAGTATTGGCTGACAATAAGATTATTTTCATGACGGTAGGTTTCTTTTTTAAAATAGATTCTTTTCTGCGAGTCCGAACTGTTTGTTTCGTTTTAATTTGATTTAATGGTAAACGTAAGCGCTAATGAAACATTCAATTATCAGATAGTTTAGTGAGCACGTTCGCAGCGAAGAGATGTTTTTAACGTGTCTGTCTGGAAAGTTTATAATAAAGTACTGCACAGAAATCTGTTTTTCAGTGGAGACTATTTTTTACCCTTTGGAAGCACGCCGTTCGATAGGAACTGTTTGAATAGATATCATTCAGCTTGTACCTCGAATTATTTCTTGCGTCCGTATCGTTTCTAAAATCATTCATCAATAGATATTTTAATAAGTTGAAAAGCTAGTCGTATTTAATCTCATCTCTTTAAATGGTTGAAAAATTGATTTCATTACATATCAGTAATCTTATCAAGATATATTAAGAAAATTACAATGTCATCGAGGCTATGAATTTTCCAATAGCTTAATAAAAATCGCAGATATCATTTATTTCCAATCGATCAACTGTGTTGTGTAGCTCCTTTTATCAACTGTTTATTCAATCCACTATCGATAATCGTACAAAGACACTCTTGGAAGAGCTTCTTTATCGCAGATAAAGTCGAGCTTTTGCTCCTGATAGAGAGTGGAAAGGATAATCTCGATCAACCACGATATTTTCGATTCAGTATCGCGATGAATGTTTTTCCGTGAATGCGTATTTCAACAACGCTGTAAGCTATAAACCTCGTTGAACAATAATTTTTCTTCCCACTACAGAGTGAATATGTAATTAACGAATAATGTAAACAACTGGAATGATAGATTAATTGAACTCAATTTTCTATTCGTGAACTAACAATTGTGACTCGTACGACCTAATTCGTATGGAAGATTAATTATGCGTAATTATTACTTGTCAAGTGTATATTGATGGAATAGATTGGGTGCATCGTTTGTGTCAATTAACGATTTTCTATTACGTTCGTACCGATGATCGATTTAGAAATAAATAAGAGGCGGTCGACGCAGATACAAATCTACGTCTGCAGTTCGACCGACGACGCGAATACCCACGGGACATCTACATGGTACAGTTGGATCTCCCGCGTACTGTGCGATCCCTTTCGAAAGAAATGGGACACGAACAGAGACATAATACACGTAAACGAAATACCTCCGTCGCTTGTGTCGCCGACACAGGTACCAGAAAACTTCTGTGAAACGTAATTGAAGCTTCTTTCGTATAATATTTATTCAAATTTCTGCTGACTTTTCAATATTTATTTATGAATATCAGTTTCTAAAATATATTTTACCATTCGTCGATCTTAATAAATTTATAAATATCCATTTATACAATATCATTCCATTAGTTCTAGAGAATTATCTTTCGATATAGCATAATCCTCCTGAAAAAATGTTCAATGATAAAAAGATTCCGAGTTATCTTCTTTTCACGTGCTTCTTCGTAGTAATAAACGATGTATCAAAACAGGAAGAACTTTTATTACGATTTATACACTTTCTGACTAAATACTTTGTTTTACAGAGAATGACTTTTGGTATTCGACAATGATTACCAAGAATTGGTCATAAAACACTGTTCAATCTTCACGTATCCTAGAATTTGTAATTTATATTATCTTATAAAATGTTCTGAAGATTTTGACATATAAGATGTTCAATCGATTTTGATTTTTCTTTCGTGCTTTCGATTTGTACATATTTTGGCGACAGAAAATAATGCGATTAATCAGGAAGAATTTTTATTACAACTACCAGAATGTATACAATATGTACAGTTTGAACATCTGTAATTGATCCTTCTATGTAATTTCAGTTTGTAATAACTTCTAGACACTGGAACGGGACTTCCTCTCTAGAATGTTTCTTCGTTTATCATCATTGCGCACGCGTGCTCCGTGTTCAAGATACATTTTCAAACTATTCTGAAGGAGATCCGAGATCACTTCAGTATCGATTGATCAAACTGTACCTTGTACTTGGAACGTTTCGCGCGCTCAGAATAAAAGCTCGACAAGGAGAGATACTTTGTTCCGTAATCGAAGAATCTAGGTCGAAAGAGATTTGAAGAAAGGACAAAATATAAAAGAAATAATGAAAAAAGATCTTAAGTGTCTCTGAATTTAGAAAGTTTTCTAATAATCTGAATTAATATAAAATAAAAATTCTTAACTAATCGAAAGTGTTATCGAGAGATTTATTTGTCCAAACTGAACGACCAACTTCATCTTTCCGTTCTTATACGTGTTAACTTCAGATTTGTTCGTCTCTTTGCCATGATCCTAACATGTATAGGTTACACCACGATTCCACACCATCTAAAATCAAGCAATACGTAGTCGAATACGAATGCGAAGCTCGGAACATCAACATGAGGAAAGTAAAACATTAAAAGGATCACCGCGTACACGACGACGAGCTAAGGTTATCCGAGCTCTCCCAGCGGATCCTTACTTTAGCGAGTCTGTGCTAGTAGTACGTGCGCAATTGAACGAGCTTGGCCAATTGTATTGTTAAGAAAAAAAGAAAAAAAAGTAGAAAAGAAAAGAAATTTAATCTGAGACTCACTTTTAAGATTGTGGAGTTAATCGTTGATGTTACAAAGTTCATCATTTATTGTTTTATTTCAGAAAGGGCCGCAAAATATCGAAGCTCATCCGTTAACGAACAGTGCTCCTAGTCTCGTAAAAGTAAGTCAAGCTTCTTTTCCTATCGTTGCAATTAAATGTAACCAGCTATAGATAAGCCTATTTACATTTCCTGATTAATAGTATTATTCATATATAGTGTGCCCACGAAGATATTCCAACACTAATTTAAAAAATTTTCTATGAATATGTTACACGTATTGTACAAAACTATTTGGAACTTCATTAGCACTGTAATAGGAAAAAATTATGATTGTATCACTGAAGTTTGAAATAAGACTGGAAATATGCATATATTAGAAGCTACGAAATACATGAAAATGCCACATTTACTAACCCGATAGACTGAAAAGAAGGGACAAGTGGTGACGTTACTGATGTTACTTTCTTAGATTGGTTTTAAATTTGATCAATATAATCGTTATAGTCAAGTCTCGTTACAGAGATAATAAGATTTCTAAATGTTTTGTACAACATATTATATACAAATATATTAATAGGCTAATATTAATATTCATGAAAGTTTTTTACGATAGACAAGTGTTCAAATACTTTTACGAGTCACTTGTAAATCGTACAAATTCTTTGGAATTATTATTCACTATGAAATAAATTCCTCGAACGTGTCAGATATTACTGGTCTTCCCCAAAGATGACCAACAAATGGACGTTCTCGCTACCACTTCGAGGCGATTGGGATGGAGCGTGTCGGTGGCGAAAGACGCGGAAAAAGCGGTCGAATTCTTCCAGAATCGGGGTCACGAGTTAGTGATCATCGATCATCGAGGGCAACGCGCCGCAGAGGCCGATACGATTTGTAGGTATGGAGAATTATTTCTAAAAAATCAACCAAATTCCTCGGGCGTACGATTTTATATTCTAATAAACACAATCTATTTCAGGGCGATTAGGTCTAGTCCCGCTTACCATAATTCCATTATTATAGCGCTTGTAAAGAAATCGTAAGCTGATTTATACTTATTTGAATCTTTCTGATTATAAAATTTTCTGACCTTCTTTTGTTTCAAATAATATTTCTGATTTTCCTTTCGTCTGGGGATTGTAATAGGTTCCTTATGCACGGTGAGAAAGATAAAATCGTGACGTTGGATTTACTGGAGACAGGATTCAGCAGAGTAAGTTTCTAGAGTAACCTTGGAAGGCTCTGATTTTAACCTTGATGAAGTCTTTCTTCTTTTTCTTAACTGTTTTAAATAAGAACATGGAGGCATACTATTCGGGGACTCGTTTCAGGCTCTAATGGAGTGTTCCCACGAAAGACTCTTAATAAACGAACTTGTAGGAATTTATACTAGTGCGCTATTACCAAGGACACAACTGGCGGCTGCTAACGCGCTGTATGTAGCTCTTGACAGATGCCGCGACATGGTACACGTGACGAACGATAAACATATTGTACAGGTAATACGAGTTCTTAATTGTTTCGTTCCTGTATAATTAATAAAAGACCCACGCCTTTGACATTTTAAATATTCATCACGACAATCGCACCTGAATTCTTTTATTTTATTATTCTTCACATTATTATATTAATTTAAAAACATCCATATATCTTTCTAGATTTTAAATGGTTTGTAAAATTATTAAAAAAATTTTTAATAGATCATAAAATTATCGATATATAAATCTTTTTAATTGTATCACGTTTATTACATATTCGACGTTAGCGACGATATATCATGTAGTTTTTTGATTACAGTTTGTTAATAAAATTAGCGAGAGGTTACTAGGCTATAAGACCAGCGAAATCTTGGGGAAAAGCATCGCGGATATAGTGGTCTACGATAATTTTATTTTAATGGAGCAACACATAAGCAAAGGCCGGGAATTCGAAGGGAACATGAATTGTAAACGAAAGAGCAATCAAATGATCACAATCAGCTGCAGGGTGATACCTTTCAGTATTAACTCGAAGTGAGTCGATTCGGAATTTATCCATTTTGTCGTAGAATACATTATTTTCTATCTTTCTTTTACTTGTCCGTTCTACCCGTGGTTTTCTATTTTCTTTCAGAAAACCGACTCACTATATTTATATATACGATACGACGTACTTATCAGAAAATATTGGTTCGCTCAGCCCAACTCCGTCTCAGTCCGTGTATTCGAGAGGAAACATGATTGTGTCCCAGAGAAGGACTTCTGATATGAAGTCCAGCGAGGGTAATATTTTCACTTTCAATTTGTTATTTAGAATTCGTGGCTTTTTAATGTTTCGTATGAAACTCGGAACTAATCTGGTACTCCCGTCTTTTGTCTCGACTAAAAAAAAACATTTCATCGTTGGAATCATTTAATTAAAATTACTAAACAACTAATTTTAGATCTTCTACGTAAGTCTCGATCACAATTATACAAGACTTAAACATCTTGGAAATAGATTGGAATTCGAAAAAAGGAAGAATAAAATTTCTGACTACATGTTTTCAAGATACATTCCAATCAATCAAACTACCTCTATTTCAGTCTTTGGAATATCGATACACGATCATCATAAAATTGAAAACATACTGCACGTAGAATTTTTTTTTATGTTCGCAACTGATTGATTGATAGTCGTTATTGCGATAAACAAAATATTATATTATTCGTATTATAGTACTTGTTAATACTATATTATGGTTTTATATCCTTCGTATTTTTTGTATTTATTACGAAACGATAAGGATTTTAATTGAATTGCAGGCCGTAGGAGGTCCAGTGCACACAAGTTACATAGTTTGCAATTAGAAGCACCCATTACAAAAGTGATTAGCCTCCTTTCTAACGCGATCACCGAATCTACGACCCCTGAGACAGCAGCACAAATCGAAAAGGTACCATTTCCTTTTCCTTCTTTCTTGCAAATTATACTTTGAGATACTTATAATAAAATAATATAATGAAGCTTGAAATATTTATATTTAACGTAATACGTATTAATTAATTACCTAGGCCATTGATATTCTGAAAACTACGGAACTGTATGTGCCATCCCTAAGAGAAGATACCGATCCAGTAACAACCGATCTCGTCGGGGCTTTGCTTGCCGTAATATTCAAACTATAAAATATTCTTTTCACGTATCAACTATTTTGCAAATGATTTCTTAACGATTGATTTTTCTTTTTAATATTAATCGACACAGTCACCGAAGAAAGCGTGGGAATCGAGAAGGTCATCAGTCGAATCGACGCGAGTTTCGACATCAAAGGCTTTCGCTACGACTACTGCCTCGCGTATGCAAATCAAAGGTTTCAGAGGTCCTCAGGAAATCGCGGAAATTTTGGAAAGATGTTTAGAATGGAATTTCGATATATTCAAACTAGAAATATTAACCGAAAAAAGGTACTTGATTCTAAAGAAAATTGTTTCAGTTAATATACCCATACTTTTTTTTATAATATTACTAAGTATAGAATTAATTAAGTATTAAACGTCTGTCAATTAATTTATCTGGTTTCAGGCCACTACTCTTTTTGGGGACGACCATCATGAATCTGTACCGCGTGCCTGCCAGACTCGGTTGTGAAGAAAAAGTCGTACAGAACTGGTTAACCGTAATTGAAATGAATTATCAGAGTCGAAATAGTTATCACAATTCAACGCACGCTGCGGATGTGTTACAAGCTACTGCTAGATTCATGCAGTCCGAAAGGCTGCAACAGATCTTGGAACCTTTGGACGAGGTCGCTACTCTGGTTGCGGCTGCTGCTCACGACGTCGATCATCCTGGTAGATCCAGGTAAATTAAGCTTTACTTCGACTAATCAACTAATCTAAATAATTCTTTATGTCTCGAATATTCGTTCAATACTCTAATCGATTTCAGTCAATTTCTTTGCAACTCTGACAATAAACTAGCGATTCTCTACAACGATCTATCCGTCCTTGAATCACACCATGCAGCACTGACCTTTAAATTATCGTTATCAGATGACAATGTGAATATCTTCAAAGTGAGTTTCAAAAGACAGTCGAGTTTATAAATTTTTGTTTAGTCTTAAAGACCGAGACATTTTGTTACGATCGAGTATATAAATTTGTAGAATTTGGAAAGGGACACCTATAAACAACTTCGTCAAACAGTGATAGACATGATCCTAGCAACCGAGATGACGAAACATTTCGAACATTTGGCGAAATTCATGAACATTTGCAGTGCAAGGATGATGGACAACCCACAGTTAGACGTAATGAGCCTATTTATATCTCTTTCTGGCTTTTATTCTTCCTTGATTACATTTCAAACTCAGTCAATTGTCAGTCGGTTTATTTTTTATAAATCTATTACAAAGTCATTTCTACTCGATATTAGATATTATGAGCTCTTATTAGCAGTCCTATTTATTAATCTCTCTAAAATCTGAATGCAGGATTACTCGGACACCGTGGATATGTCAGTCGTATTACAGCCAGAAAATGTAGTATTGGTTAAGAGAATGATGATCAAATGCGCGGACGTGTCGAATCCGACTCGACCATTGAAGTGTTGCGTCGAATGGGCCAGACGTATCGCGGAAGAGTATTTTAATCAGGTACTATTACTTTGATAAGATACGAATGATTTATTTACACCGTTGGAATTCAGAATTTCTTTTATTAATCTTGCAACATTCTTCTTGTCGTTTTTATCTTAGTGACTAAATGTTTCTGTTGTTAACAAATGTCTTAAATTCAAGAAAAATATAAGAGGTGGTATACATACACGTGATTTTCCTTTCAATTTTATTCTAAAATTACTTTGAAAATATTTTTTTTATAAAATAACATGTCTTTATATTTTTTGAAATCAAAATAAGATTGGCATGTAAAAATTCAGACAAAATTAAACTAATTCCCTAAATTATAATATATCCTCTTTATAATTATGTATGTATGTACATATAATTGTACTTCTTGAACTTCAAAACAATGTTTCGTGTTCTTGTTTTACTTTTTTTTTCTTAATTATTCTTCACTTACAGGTGTTCTTGATTTTAAATATTAGATTCCAAGGGCACATGTTTGAGTTCTTTAATTTGATTTTATAATTTATCACAGACTGACGAAGAAAAAAGGATGCAATTGCCGGTACTGATGCCAATGTTCGACAGAACAACGTGTTCGATACCAAAAGCACAAATCGGTTTCGTCGATTTCATTATCAACGACATGGTCGAGGCGTGGGATGGTCAGTGATGCGTCTACATCTTTGCTCAGACGTATTTTTACATTTGCGCAGCGCGTAACTCTGTTTTATTTTCAGCATTTATCGACATGCCAGAGATGGTGGGATATATGAGGCAGAATTACGAGAAATGGAAAGAATATAACGTAAGGAACTATTTAATTCTTGAATTTTATTCTTGTTTCTTGCATTTTTCTTCAATCTCCGGATTTAGCCATATCCAAGGAAAAAATGAAACTATTCTTTTTTTATCAACGGTCAAAGAAGATGAAAGATACAGTGCTTGAGTCTTACTTTAGACTCTTGTACTTACTAAAAGTTCAAACATTTTGTAATTACTAATAGCATAGTGCTTCAATATTAGTCTCGTGTCTCGAATTTTACTCTTGCTTCTTGAACTATTTTGTACAAGTATAGTTCTCCGACTTTTCTCGCTGTTCTTAGAAAACTATGCTGAACTCAGTTATACTCGGTAAATGAAACGATCTATTTTATTTATCAATTGTTAAAAAGTTCGAAAATATTAACGTCATACAATTATTCTTGTATCTTAAACTTCACACTTGCTTCTCAAACTTTCTCGTACTATTTTTCAATTTCTACTGCTATTCTTTAAGGACACTATCTAAATCTGATTATATTCCAAAAATAGAACTATTTCTTTCATCAATAAGTCAAAAAGTTAAAAAAATATTGTACTGAGTTTCTATTTCGTTTATGATCAGGATCGAGGCATATCAACTCTACCGGACATCGAAAAGATACAAGAGCTTCCCGAACTTCGAATATACCAGCTACCTTCGTGACCCATGGAAATCAATCGTCCCTCTTATACTCTTTCGTCCGTCCCAAAATACAATAGCCCCGTACAAACGATTTGTAAAATATTCGTTATATTTAAGGAATAGAGATAAATAAATATACGACACACGTCGTACAGTTGTAAGCCTTTTTTTTAGAAAATACATGTAATTCAACCACTCTGTCTTATTATATCCTTTCCTCTTCTTCTACCTACCCACTTTCGTGAAAGTCCATCTATTTTAGACTTGTGACATCACGAAACGAAATGGTCCGCCGTCATGCAAAATATTTCATTCTTTATCCATTTCTTTTCCCGAATGACGGTAAACACGTCTCATTGAAATTATTTCCAACCGTGAAACCTAAAGAACTTTGATCACGCTCAAATTTCAAATACATAATAGTGTTTAACAATTATTATTTATTTCGGACCTTTTTAACCATAAGATGAATTAATTTATTTTTCTCTTTTCTTTTCCTTATACAATTAAATTTTGATCGTAAGCTTGAACTTAATTTTTGCATAGTTTTCATACACGCCATTTCAATTATCAATATTTTATCAATGAATATTTTAAAATTTTATATATTCCCAATTTTCAATCCTAACATCTAAAGAAAAAAATTGTTTTAATCCTAAGGAAGGAGAATTGAGCATAATTGAAAAGAACTCGCTTGTATATTTTGTTTTCATATCAGATTTCACTTTATTGTTTCTCTCAGCCAATAGAAGGAAGTAGTATGGGCCTAAACAGGTAGGCGATACAGATACTGCGTTACATAATTTGCGGAACGAAGATACTAATATATCGGAGTGCGTTATACCTTTTGTTTTTCGATCGACAAGAATTTCTCGCGCGTATGGATTATATGCTCTCTCTTGGACATAATTTTTTATGTTCGTCTCGACACACTTCTTGTTACAGTTACACATAGAGAAAGTCTAATTTTTAATTGTACGATGCCTATAAGGAAAATCTAACACTCATAAATATTGTTGCCGTAGAACGTCAAGTATATATATGTGTGTGTAGATACATCGTGTGATGTCGGTATATATGTATAATAATAAATGTTAATTAATAGTAATGGGTCTAAGGTTAAGTTTCGTATGCTGTAACGTAAGCAGCGGGGGAAAAATATAGCGCTTCCGGTGAAAGCCATTACCGTGGAAGATAACACTGACAAATTGATTACAAACTCGGTTACTAAGTCACAAAAAGTAATACAAGTGTGGATCGTTACAAATTACTAATTAATAATATTTATATTATATAATAGTAATGTGTATACCATGCAAATTAACTCTTAGCTTCTAGAAGTATTTTCTTTCTTTCTTTCTTTCTTTCTTTCTCTCTCTCTCTCTCTCGCTCATTCTCTCTAACAGACGAATAATCAAAGTCGTTTTATCCAGTATCAAAGAGACACGTCAAAACACTACTATAGCTTAGTTAATAATCTAGGCGAAAGAGGCAGAGCTTCTTTTTTCTTCAGGCAGAAATCTGTCTGATTTAAGTGCTATAACTATTTACCGCTCAGTTTTGACATTGATCGACTTAGAAATACCTAACATATAATATTCCAGAAAAACACGAAACTACGTTAAGAATTAGAAAAGATTCGGAGAGAGAACGTATCGATTATTGTAAATATTTAATCGATTACGCCTTACCTAATCGTTTATTAAAGATTGTTAAGCTTATTATTTAATATTATCACTATAATGCCGCATAATATTAAGTTTATTTACTTATATCTGGAGGTGTTTTTAATCAACTTAAAGAGTAAAATTAATCAAACGTACCCTGAATTATATTATTATAAATCTAAACATTTTTCCTCTTTTTTTACCCGCTAACAAGCGCTCTCTCGCGTGCATCCGTTTGTGTATTTTACGCAAACATCCTCTATTTTATTTGTCTCATTGAACAAGGAGGCGTAGTTATTATCGTACGTATGTATGTACCTTTGTTCTTTTCTTAGTTCTGCCGTTAGTTCGCAAATCAACTGTTGTCAACGAATTATTGTTGCTACATGTAAATAGTACGATGTTAGAATGTATAACCGATTCTGCATTGTAACGGATTAATCAAGAGATTACAAGCCTTCCAAGTATGCGTTACTGGCACTTGTTTGCTAAGTAAGGAAGAAATTCACCAAATAACACGTACCCTAGCAAGTAACAATACACGCTATCAATTATAATAAAGAATATTATCCGTAAATAAACTGTCCTCGATATTTAAAAACACAAATCATTTTTTCCTTTTTTTTTTTTGGTGACGAGAATCGAGTTTTTAACCTCGAAGCTCGTCGGGTTTTTTTCACGTTCTTTTCTTTTGTAGTGCATTACGAGCAACTTTAATGGCATAAAGTCAATCTCGTAATTTGCACGTTACATCTTTGTAGAGACCATTCTCGAGAGAGAATTACAGCGAGGTTTGCCCGCCAAAAATTAGTTTCACGAGTGTCGACATTGTCTTGACCTGCGACAAGAATGCAAGCTAATCTCGAGTGATTTTGTTCGTACTCGGACTATTCCCTCGAAATCTATTGAAAAATACACTTGGCTGTTTCCCTAACGCAGAGTTCGACCTCGTATACTTCGCATTACACGATGCTCAAAAATAACAATCTTCCCCGTACCCCCCTTTAACCGTGAATTGCATGCGGTCGAGTGGAATACTCTCTCTAATCGACACATGCACACGTTCGTCCTGATTGATAGAGGCATGGAACACCTCGCCAGCAGGTATATGCGATTGGAATCGCACTCCTAACAACAAGTCTCTTGTTTGGAGAACAAGCGAACAGCGATTTATAGCAATAATCGTGAGATATATAACATCGAAGGCTGACCATAGAATAATCATCAGGACGCGACAATATTGTGTTCTGTCCGTTCAAATCTATTCTCATCCCGAAAGGGATATCCAAACTTGAAAACCTACGCAATAAAAGAAAATTTGGATGGTGGTTTTCCTTTAAGATCTCCTTGAAATTACGGATACAAACAGAAGAGTTTCACACATGCAGCGTGCCAAAATTACTCAAAACAGTGAATCAGAGGTTAGATTACACGCTCTTGGAGATTCTGCCCCTCCTCGGCATTTAAATACGTTCATCGGGTGGTATTTCTGGATGAGAGTCAGTAAACGTCACGTGAACATCGTGGGAGTATCCGAAAATTCGGTTTCGTCTTTCTCCTTCTCTCTTGTCTGTAGGGGTCTGAAACGCACCCCGAGGACGCGCCTATTTAAGCTCCTCGCGCTTCCGCGACTGAATCAGACAGTCCATACTCGTATCTCGGAGCCGCGTTGTATTTCTTCGCTCTAAGTTCTCCTTCTACGTGTATTCCTTCAAAACAGGAAAAGGTATTCAAAGGCGTGTGTTCGTTTGTCATTTTTTTTTTTTTGTAACCACGGCTGTTACATTTCTCACGTTCCAAAGAAAAAGTAGTCGCTTAGTACTTGATTATTTTGGAAGCTTACACTGCTTGCTCCTACTGGTCGTTCTTTTTTTTTTTTGTATTTTTAAATGTTTTTTTTTTTTTTTGTTTCCTTTTTCTTTCATCATTATGAGTATAAATCGGTCAGTGTTCTTACTTTCGTTGGATGAAAAGAAAAAACGCGACGTTTCAAGTATGAAATAGTAACATAAAATGGTAAGGATCCTAAGCTAACCGTACTTAAGGACTAAGTACACGTCTAGTATACGTCCCCTTAACCCTTCAAAAGTATCGGTATCACCTAATTCAATTAGCGTTAGAAATCCTTAATCCTAGTAATTTGTGTCGTGTCATTGTGTCATCGATCATCGTCAACGATATTATCCGTTTGCGCGCGTTCAAAGATGGTTATCAACGTGCGGCCTAATCATGAAAAAGACTAACACGCTTCTTAACGAAGAATCGCCTTCTACTATACGCGCATAGAAATGCATATATACGGTACACGTTTCGTGCTCCTGCTTTACTAAACACTAAAGAAGTTTCGCCCATGAATATATCGAGGATAATAGTTTCACTTCGAAACGTAGTAGCTTAGTAGTAGTAGTAGAGCATTTGGAAACTTAGCGGTCTAACTTATTATATTTTAAGATACAATCGTCAAAAAGCATGATATAACTGTTAGGTGCATTCTTTATTAAGTTCTTTTTCATAAAAATGACGCCTTTCCTTTCTTTCCCTTCCTTATACATTGTTAACTGTTTCTCCTCCTACAATATTCCCTAACATGTTATATATTTCGCCTTTCTTAGCTGTATGTTATTATCTCCTTTTAGTATTCGAGATTAGTGTTCTGATCGTAGAAATTAGTAAACTTTCTTAACTGCCAAAATACATAGACGGCCGAGGAACGTAATTATTGTACGTTCTTTATCACGATTTTCTAGTTAAAATGTTATTCGGTCTTTATGCGTCTCTGGTTTATATTCATTACGGTTGAGATTTCAACGTGCGTACAACTGGCCAGAATATTTATACAATTTCTGCCACCTATGCTTCGACTACTTCTAAAAACGATTAGAGTGGTACTCTCTTGTTTCGTTTTCTTTTTTCTTTTCTTCTTTTTTTTTTTTTTTTTTTTTTTTTTTTTTTTTTTTTTTTTTTTGTCGTATCTACCTTCTATATACCTAGGCTCTTACACGTAACCTAAAGCTATAGCTTAAGTTACATTATGCGTAATTCGATGCAAATACACTATCTTTGGGGATTTTTCTTTTTTATCGTTCCTAACACGTTGACGTTATAAACGATATAAGTTTTGGACATCCCTTAATAAGCGAGATACCTCCTTCACCGAAGAAACACATCCGCGTCTTTGATTTCATAAAATAAAAATTCGTCACACGATTCTTTGACAATTCTAAATAGAAATTATTCTCATTTCGTGAACGGTTCGCGTAAATTCTGCTACGCTCTATTCATGAATGTTTGCCAATTTGATGTCGCGAATATGAATTTCTTAATGTTATGTGCGCGGTGCGATTCTTCACAGAGTAATTTCCTTTTTTCCATTTTTATAGATGTTCGATTCTCAAATCTCCGATTAAAAATGTCAAATTATCTTGACCGTTGATTAAATGTAAATCCCCATTTAGAATATGCTAAACATAAATTCGACTTAAATTAGATTTGACTTAGTTACTTAAAGTATCCGGCCATTGTGTCATGTGCACGTCTTTTAATTACGACGAGAGATAATAGTGTTCAGCTTATGTTAGCAGCTATTCGTTTTTCAATGGAATTACGTTGGATTACGAATTACCAATTATCCATGTGAGAAAGATTCGAAACGAATCGCTACGGCTTCTATACTTATTAGCCTCCTAAAAATCACCTGATGTGCGTTCGAGTAAGACCCTAATAAATATATTGGTCGATAAAGATGCGCTCGAGGAAACGCGTAAACAATAACGAAACAACAGCGTTATTATTTGCTGTGTCAAAATTCGAGACATTTACTCTACGCTAATTTGCGGTAATAGCAACTGCTCTTGTGATGTCTTAACGATTTTTTCACGTTACGAAAAGATTCCTAAATTGCTCATCCTCGCGTTAATACTAAAAGACTCGCAATGAAAGTGAATCTGTTCCTTCTCTTTGAATTTTATCGTGGTTTAGTGATTTTCATTCTGGTGTCAGGACTGTTATTAATTACAGCCGTTGCCCGAGATGAATCTACTTAGATCGTGTTCCTTATTGTAACACAATAACGACAGGCGTGCGATTTAACACGCGTTTATGCATTTTCTTTCTTTTAAGCTCAAAGGAATCTGCCTAGCATGTTCTTAATTAAAAACAGCTTACAGGCTAACTCTTAATTCGTCAAACTCCTGTCTCATGTTATAAACGCTTAATTGTCTCGTAATATTATATTTAACCACGTGGTCTGTTTCCCTATACGTCATCATTGCGTGATCTATACTACCTACGTCCTGAAATCGAAAAGCAAGAACTGACCGATATTACTGATTTTCTTCATTGTTCATTACTTCAGATGTCGGTGGTGCCATTGATATTCCGCGACTGGTGGGACGATTTAGATCGACCCATGTCTAGATTGATGGACCAACACTTTGGCAGAGGAATAAATCGAGACGAACTCCTATCACGGTTCTCCGATCTCAACCTCGACAGACCTCTACGTTCGATCTTTCGCGATAGGTACTACCGTCCCTGGAGAAACGTAACGTGTCAACCCTCGAGTGGGTCGAGCACGATCCAGATCGACGACAAGGATAACTTCCAGGTTTGTGACCATTTTATGCCTCAACCTTTTTCAAATGTTTGTACGAGCAAATCGCGTAATCGACAACTGCTCCTTGTGACTCTACTGCAAACTGAACTCAGACTTGCAAAGCCCTAAGGGATGATGCAGGATAATTCGAATGAATCGCAAGATTCTTATTGAAGTTCAAGGATCAAAGCGTATGGTTCGTTTGATCTGTCTTCGTGTGTGGTTAGGGAAAATAGATCCAATGATGTACGTGGAAACATAGGCTCGGTTCTGTTGAGATTAATTTCTCGCTGTTGATAGGCGAACGAGAGAAGGTGTTGTTATTTCTAGTATTGTCGTTTTCTTATTCTTTGAGAAGCTTTTCAAGAATCATTTCATGGATCGATTGATTCGGCTATCGCTGATGTACTATTGGTCAGATTATAGAGAATCGCGAGCCATATCCATAGTTATCACTCGATGGTATCTAACCACACCTATTGTCAAGAACAATAGATATGGTTAGGACTACCCTTCTGGTTCGAGTGGTAACTATGGATACGGATCAGATGTGATCTCTTTGGAAGACTACAGCTAATTAGGTGTCACTGGATTATTAAATCAACAATTACCGATGAATTAATAACGGATGTTTATATCTTATGAATTTATTGCGTCGCTAGGAAATCGTTTCGAATTAATATTTCGATTTACTTAAATTTAGAGACCTTTTCCTTTGGAAAATTTGGAACGATTTAGAGCAATTTAGTTGGCACGCGTTCTCAGATAATCTGAGCAGTGTATATTTGCTAGAAACGAACCTGTACGTTATCAAATTTCCTTTAGTTAAACACCTATTTCAGGGCTAAGCAAACGATTTACGTTTGATGTGTCGAACGTGTTCTTTCTTGACATCGGCGATACTACTAATTTTTGTTACAGCTCGTTCGTAACTCGTCTGATAGCCTCTGAAAGTTGTCGATCGTAAATATACGTTATTAATTAATTATATTATGAAATTGTTGTTGAAGGAGGAGCACGTGACATGCTTTGATTTTACATTTTGCTCGTACAGTTTCACTTCGTGTAACGTTACTGTGGGAACTCTGCGGGGATACTTGATTTCGATGTATGAAAGACGACCTCAAGTCGTCACTATACTTTGCATTAGAATGGTTAACAATATGACGTCATGGCTGTTAACCATGATCTCTCGACGTGAACTATAGAATCTACGTCTCACTGAATATTTTCTCGTTTCAAGAACTTGCGTTCTAGATCGTTATTGTCAGAGGATGGGAGAGTACTGCTGCAAGGGGCTGGACGTGGGATTTCTCTCGTCTTCAATAGGATCCCACGCGTACGTGGAATCCCATGGAAGAGGAGAGTTCAAAGAAAGGATTGAGAACTTTTAAGGTCGCGTTAATTTGTTACAATGATCGAACAAGGTTGGGAACGAAGGCAAAGGAGAGAAGACGATGTGTTCTGTTTAACCGATAAGAAAATTAGCTGCAACTTTTACTAGATTTCGCTTATTAAACGTTAAAAGGAAGATAGTTAATATTATATAGCTTGTCTAAAAGAGACAATTTGGTTCCTTAAACCTGGATGAAGCTTGTTCGCGCGATTCCTCAAATAAGTCGGACGCATCGAATGTTTGAAATATACACGATATATACAGCACGACTTGTAACACCCAAATAGATGTGCTTGAAATTCGTTGGAAATTTAACGCTCTGTTATAACCTTTTATTGCTAGAATTCGATCGGATTCTGAAGATTCACCGAGATTATCCTTGAACGCGTTATTGTAAGCACCACGAAGATATTCAGGCAACGACTATCCCATAACTTTCGGCCGGAGCCAAAAAGTAATGGGATAGCCGTTGTTGGTCTTAAATCGTACGTAAGAAGTTAATTAAAAGAAGATTAATTATGTGTCCAGCCAGTGAGAAAAACGGATTGGTATTCGGAATATGAATTATTGCTGATACCGTTGAGCGTTAAATTAGGCTTCGAAGTTGCTAAGAGTCAAAGGAAAACTCGAGGAAACGAAGAATAAAGAAAAATATTGATCAAAGACAATATTTCGAGAGTAATAGGTGCTTTCTATAAGAGGAACGAGCAAAAGAAAATATCAAAAGTAAGCGAACTTCTAAAAATGAATTTCAAAAAGTCGCTATATATATAGTATATAATATATAATGTATAATATATAATATATAACATATATTTTATATAAGTGTTTCAGTTAATGACGAAAATACACATGACACGAAGTGAGCCTGTTAGATTCTAAGCAACAGTGAGACAATAACCACCAATCAGACTCGCATTTCTTTGCCTATCAAACTTGTTATCTCTGCACAATTATATACACATATTACAAAGCTTATAAATTCGAAGATCAGAAAAAGTTATTTTTTTGTATGCGTATTGGTATATTTGATATTTCGAACTGGATAAAACGCCTGAAATATTTGTAACCTCTCGAGCATAGAATGTTTAAAGCACATCACACACACTCGACACTTCCCTTTCTCATAGATTTTTTCCGCTTCTAATTGTTTTAACTGTTTTACACCGAATACAAATTGTTCTCGTTTGCTTTGTCCTTCTTAAGTAACCGTTGTAACTTAGTAACTCTCGTTTTGATATCAAGGGATTATTTGAAAGCTCCTTTAAGTAATTATATCGCCACAAGCTAAATATGTTCAATAATTTGAATACACTGGATTAGAACAGGCTAAACATTTATCGGCCCATCACTCTCTTTTTTACTGTTTCTCTTTTATTTTATCATAATATCGTGCAATTGGAGTTTCTTTAATACAGTGAGCGAAATATTTGTTCCACTATTTCGCGATTTAACGGTCGATTAACTTAGGCTGAGACAATCTAAAGTGATAACCTTTTTTTTATATTGTTGCTGTTTATGAGTTTTTATCATAGGTGCCGTCCAATAAGTACAGAACGTGTTGGAAATATATACGCGTGTTTAGGAAAATAAGAAATCAAATGAAAAGAACAAAACCTCGTATCTCGAAAACTCGAATGTATCGAATATTATTTTTCAAGACCTAGAAACTTGGTTATGGAACGTAAGGAAAGAAGGAAGTAGGAACGAAATTAGCGCATTCGTAAAGGGAGGTACAGAAAGAGTTAAAGGAGATGATGTAACTCGAAAGAGATAAAGGGAAAAAATTATTGGAGCCAAATGAAAAAAAAAAAAAAATAACTAAAAATATAAAATATCTCTACAATTGAAAAATAATACTATCAACGCAATGTTTCAATACAGAACTGTTATAATGAAGCAATTTGATCATCGAATTAAAAGTAATTATAACAAAAGGAACAAAAAATTAAAAAAAGGGGTGGGGACACAATCTTCGAGGACTACAATCAACGAAACGAACGAAAGAATTGGAACACCAGAAGACCCGAAAACCGATTTCTGTTTCTGCCACTACTACTACTACTATTACTACTACTATTGTTGCTGTTGCTGCTGCTGCTTTCCCCCAGCATGTTCTTTCTTTGCTGCATAATTCTCTATCTCAAGTTTGACATATAAAAGATTCTAAAAATTGATTTCTCTTCTCGCCTTACAACCTTCTCTTTTCAAATGGTTCACAGCTCTGTGTAGTGGTATAAAGATTCGGAACGTTTTTCGGAGCTATTACAATTTCAATTGTTGGTTCCTTCTCCTTTTATATATATAAAGGAACCCCCTCCCTCAAGGAAGAGGGGGTTTAAAAGATGTGTTAAGATGAAGTCAGGTCTCGAAAACTACTATTTTTCCTCAAAAAAATTTGAATAGCGAAAAATTGTCAAAATTTTATAGCAAAAGAAATTTTGTTTGCACACAATCCGAAACGTACACGCGACTATTTTCTGACAGACACACGCTTTATTATGCCGGAAGTTCCTTGCAAAAATCACAGTTTAACCGGCTTTCGCCATTCTCATTTCTTTTTTTTTTTTTTTTCTCTCTTTAACTTTTAAACTCACGAATGAATTTTGTTCCGTTTCAACAAACGATACCAAATACCTTGAAATATTCAAAGGGAACGACTTTTCTCTGTCATTTAAATCCGAAAAAAAAAAAAAACGGATCGCGTTACATGGATATCATATCAGTCTTCTTTTTGCATTTTCTTTTTTTTTCTTTGTCGACAGAAAGATTCGAGAAAGTGTGAGGTGTGTCGGAGCACCCCCCTGAAATGGGGGCGCCTCTCGGACTAAAAAATGGCTTTCCCTTAAAACTTTCGGATCTTTTTTTTGTTTCGTTATATATAATAATCTCTATATAAAAATAAATGCTTCTCGAATCATCAACGATAAGACCATAAAAAACGACTCAATACGAAATATTCAATATGTACAAAAATGCAGGCGCACAATGTGTCGCTCTTGCTCACTGTCTCTCACTCTCTCCTCCCCTCTCTTTCTCTATATTCAATATGCAGCAGCACTGAAGATTTAAAATCTGTTTGATGGTCTCTTGCTACTTTGCCCGAAATGTACGAAAGAAAGTGAAGGTTCTTCGTATCATTCTGCATAAGCTTTTTCCTTATTTTCCAACTTTGGAAATTACTTCCCGGGTCCTGGGATCACGCTAGTATCACCCGAAGAACCGCGGTTCGCTTTTTCTCTGCTGCCACTGATGCGTTTACCCTCCCTTTCTTTCACTTAATGTTTGTTTCCAAAGTGAAGCTGCTAACCACGAGATAAATTATTGATCAGAGTACGAAACACGCGTGTCAACGTGACGATTCTGTTTCTCTCTTTTTGCTCAATAGTAGAAAATGATCCCACCTACTACTTGTATACTTTTCACGCACGTCTTTCATGCGAATGAACAAAAAAAAAGGGGGGGCGGGGAAACGACGTTTCAGATAGACGTGTTTATCAGCTACATCTTCTCGGTTTGCTCGTTCTCAACGGTTACATTCACGTAGAATGGAAATTACAAAACGCTGGTGTTACATGAAAAATACAGAAAGAGAACGGAAAATAAGCAAAAACTTTGCAACGGATAGAAAATAGAAAAAGCTGGGATTAACTCCTACATATTTTTTCTTTCCTACTGTGTCTTCATGTTCTATAAACTCCGGCGACCTCCGTAACTAGAAATTACTGCGTGGATAATTTGAGTTAACCGGAAGAACTGCTTTTATTTGATAGGTACTTCTTTTTTTCCACTGAGTTACACTTTTTTTCTCTCTCGAGTACTATTAGTGATTAAAGAAGGCTTTAGAAACGATTGTGCGTATAGTAACTAAATAGCTAATAGTTGTAAACTTCTCGTGTATCCAACAGACAGACACCTAAGATTTCCCGAAGGAGAAAACTTGTTATCTTGATATACAGATTGGCTGGCTAACAAATTAATTATAGGTGCGGATTTCGGTAGCAGGCGAAGACTGCCTTCGCCTGCCTTAAAGCGGCGTTAATTTAAATGAGTGAGCCTCTTTTGATAATCAGTGTTATGGAAAGCCTGAATACTTAAATTTCGCAACAAAAGATGATTTTTTTTCTTTTTCTTGGAGTTAACGGGATACAAACGTGTGTAACCAAGAATTGGATGGTAGAAATATAGTTCAATGGTCGTATAGATTTCTGTTATAGCCTCTTTGATACATCGTATCGGTTACTACACGCAACATCGTGTTCCCAAAAAATGATAGTTTTCCCCGTTTGACCTGTCTTAACTGCTTCGTTCTGATCTGTGCAGGTAATATTGGACGTTCAACAATTTTCACCGGAGGAGATCACGGTGAAGACGGTTGGTAACAACGTTATTGTCGAAGCCAAGCACGAGGAGAGACAAGACGAGCACGGATTTATTAGTAGACACTTCGTACGGAGATACGTCTTGCCTCCATCTCACGATGTGATCAATATTACCTCGAGCCTTTCTTCGGATGGTGTTTTAACTATCACGGCACCAAAAAAGGTAACGAGACGAAGAGGAGAGCTCGGTGGCGAATCCGAGCGAAGGACACGCCCGACGCTTCTCGATTCGCAAAGCTAGAGCACTTTAGGAAAATGATCCGTTCTCTTCCTAGCCTTGTTTTGTTTCTTTTTTTTTCTATTGTTTTTGTATCTTTTCCCCGTTCTATATACTTTGTACTTATTCTGTATACTTATTTTTTGTTCTCAATTCCAACGTTCCGTGTGCCCTTGTAGTAGAGTATTCGTTTAGACAAGATGGTGCCGACGATTTATTCTCGACCTCAAACTACGAGTCTGCTCTAAACTATAAAAAGAACGTCACGTTGAATTAAAGACTTTCACGTGGATGAGGCACATTCGTAAAAGTATTCGTAACAATGTTTATCGACTTTAACTCGATAAATAACTCAAGGAGTAAAATTTCTGTATAATTGTAAGAGATATTATATTGTAAGAGATTATATATATATTATATGTACATATACATATAATCGAATGTCTAGTAGTATAATAAAAAAGGTCAACTTGGAAGTAGTTAAAATCGATAAAGTCCGAAACTAGCGAGTGCTCCTCATCGAGATGTCAATTAACAGAACAGGAAGTACTTTACGATTCATTCAGCATTGAGAAGACATCGTGAAAATACACTACAGACGTATTTGACATAGAGAGGCTAAGGGCGACATCTATATAACTGATATGTAACTAAACAGGCCAGAGTGACGCTACGAATCAACAATTTTGATTCGAAAGAATTTTTGAAATACGGTCCGAGAAAGAATTCTTTGAAATGTGAAATATTTCCAAATTTATATAGATTTATAGCTTATGGTATTATATTGAATAAGAATATGATATTTCAAATTGCATAATTAAGTAGCGACACTATGAGCCCTAATGTTAATTTTCTGATCTTATATTAGCGTTAAAACTGTAGAAGAATAGAGTCGGTTCAATGACCGCTTACCTAAAGCCTGTATCTCGAGGTGCTCTTCTCAAATAGTTCAAAATGTGTGAGGAAATTTCGAACTCTAATCTGACCAGATTATGGTTGCGTACGGATTGTTCAAGCACCGACCCCGTAGGGTTCACTATAAAAATAAATATAAAAAGCCTCGTTCATTTGTTTCGTGACCGCTTTTATGATCTATATAACGACTTGGTTTTTTATTTTATCATTTTGTTTCAGGGAGAGACACCTAGCGGAACTGAACGAATCATTGAAATCACAAAAACAGGAGAACCGGCGAGTAAACCGGTCAAAATAGAAACGACTACGGAAGAAAAATAATCATGCCCGAAATATTTTAACATAATCTTTTTTTTATATTTATGCACTATATAGCGTTCTTATAAAATAATGCGGTAGAATTTTACATAATATTATAAATCGAAAAATCATATATAAAAACATATATATATATATATAAACTGTTAAAACCCTTGGGTTACTTTTGTTATAAAATAGTATAGAAAATTTTCATCAGGAGTAATTCCTCAAAGTATACCATATATTTTTTAAATAAGTGATAATATCAAACTAACTTCAACGTTATTGCTTTTGTTTTATCTTCGTGATTTACATATCTAATAAATTCAACACTCAATAATTTATTTAAAGATAGCATAAATTGTCATCATAGCAATATATTTCAATATACCTACTGTGAAACAAAAGTAATATCGCAGAAGTAAAAGCTTTCAATAAACCCAAACCATAAAACTACAATTTAAAAAAAAGTCCAAACCACTTAAAAGCTAGGAATACCCACGGTAAACTGTCGCGCTCCGCACCGAATCCGTCTCGTCTACATTTTCTCGTCGTGTTGTCAGCAGCCTCTTGGACCACGTAAAAGAAGTAGATGTATGTTCGCTGGTTGGTGGGTCTTCGGGTGTTCGCTGCGTCCGAACTGAACGAAAGTTTGTTTACGAATGCGCCGAGCCAAGCCGGCCGGCCCTCTTATATAGCCGTGCGGCGTCGCAGTACTGAATGTTCGAGAAGTTACACCGGCACCCGGCGTCTAATGCGCATTTTCTTTCGACTCATGATTTCCATATGTATTCCATCATTTATCCAACAGCCACCTATATCATCGTGTTCCTCGTGCCACAAACTATCATTCGACGACACAATTATCACTATTTAACCGATTTTTGTGGAAAAAACAAGCAAAATCCAAGTATTGATCGGCGAGGCAACGACGAAATTTCTGGCACGATCTCCCACCTGGTCCCCACCATAACCTCACTCACACAAACATACACTTCCTTCTTCTATACATACATATATATTTATACTCCGGACGATTGGATTATGTGCGTGATAGAAACAAGGAACGACTAACCTCGTATTATCTGGCTATTTGTTTTCGTTGTCACGTCAGAGGAAAGGGCTATTCCTCAGAAATACTACGTAGTTTCCGAAACCAAGAACAGTTTGAGATAGTCGTTAACGATGCTATTTACTACACGTGATTTCTCAGGAGCTCATAGGCCACGTCACGTTTGTCGTTAATTATTTTAACAATACAAGCATTGAATCTTTGGAAATATTTTTCGATCTCTTACAATGTTAGCTTGCATTCAACAAGCAAAACAAGTATTTTACCTCTGCATGAGTGTTTCTCTTGTTTTTGCTATCTTTAATAACTCGAGATAAGATTGCATTTTTGTTATTCTGCAAGCATGAGTGAGATGGCGTTGTATCGTACATAAGTCTACAGGTGGTAAAGAATAATTCGGTACATATTTTTATCAGAATTATTGAATCAATAATCAAAGGAACAGTAACTATGACACAGTACAGAGTGCTTCGTTAATTGGCCATAAAAAGCGACTTTATATGGTCAATTTTCGAAAAATATACATTTGTAGAAAATATTAAGTATCTATTTTCTCCATTGAGCGCGAGTACCAGAATTTCGTTCTGTGAAGTCACTCTCAAGGTGGGGAGAGCAATGGACAGTTAATGGAGCAAAATCCCGGCCAGATTACATGGCGTATTTCATCATGGAAGCTGCGTAGTTATCCCGGAACATATGTTTGCTAAAAACGAATTCCATCGATACGGTAGGGCAGAAAGGTAGATAAAAGGAGGATAAAGAAGCTCGTTACTTTAAGACAATTCAGAGGTGCGGTCATAACTCTGACACAATAAATAACATCGTGTTTGCAAACATATACGTATAGCGTGACACAGGTCAGCATTCTGAGGTTAGTGAGGTTGAACATGGCAGAAAAAGTAACGTGACACGTTAATCACGTGTTAATTCTATCGCATTTGCTTAATCACGTGTCACGATGACCTTCCAAAACCAACAACGCCTATGCAAAGGGCGCGTATTATTGCGCAATACAGGCTCACGTGACAACTGTAGCTCTATCGATTTTTCGTATGCGTCTTCTGACCTAATGCGTAGTATCTTGCCTGAAGGGCGCGTAATTGATGCAAGTTTATTCATGGGAATACGAATCGTGGCCAAGACGTGTATCCTTACAATGTACAATCTTTTGTGTAGCTTTTCAAATCTGTAATATATATAACAATGAAAACTGGAATAATTTTAAGGGTTGAAGGATAAAAGCAAAATTACCAGGCAGCCTGGCCATAGAAGAGGAAGCATAAAGCTGAGCAGATGTTCGCGATAAATTCACACACAATTGGGAGGGGCAAGAACAGAACCGGAATATGTCTATCGACATATGTATCCACCTGGATGCAGACCGCGTGTCTCCTAATGTTTTCATTGCTCTCTCAGGTGCACAAATGCGTAACATTCTGGAACGATATGGTTTCGTAGCTGCTTAACTACTCGATATACATATGTACATGTATATATGTGTATAATAATATAGTCAGACGGAGCTTGTATTGAATATTTTAAATTTAGTACGTTGTTTATGCAACCGTTGAGTCGTCGGATATATTTTAAAACTATCATATAATTAACGATACTGATTTTCGTATGGTTTAATGCATTGTGATGTTTGTGGTGTTTGTACATTTTGCTGATTATGGATGTTCAACATTCAAACGTTGTTTTATCAACCGTTGTCGCATGCAATAGCGGCCATCTTCTTATCGACCGTGTTCACCTTTTAATACGTTTCAACGTCGCGTCAACTATATATAGCAACGATAATGAGGATTGAAAATATTATGGGAATTCAATTTTGTTATATAACATCGTGTCTATCAAGAAAAAGAAAAATTCTGATATTTGGTTTTTGTCATTGAGACTTTGGATTTTATTTTCGTAGAGACAAATAATATTATTAACAATAGAAGAAATGAATCAATTGAAAACGGGAACAACGTATTTGAAATGCTCCAGTCTCGGTCGCCAGAACGTTCCATGGATGGATGCAGCAGGTAATCAATAGTTGCAGCGGTTGAGTTTTATTCTATATATATATATATTGAATATGTTTGTGTGTGTGTGTGTGTGTCTGCGCGCGCGCATATAGAAAACGAGAGAAACGTCCATCTATATGTATATAGTAAATGTATCAGAGAGACGTGCTTTTGATCACGTACTCTTGGGTCGTTCCTTTTGAACGAGTAGGATGGCGTTTAAATGCGCAATTAGCCCTGATGTCGGAAAAGTAAAATTCTCATGGACTGTTTGGAAATATATTACGCGTAAAGCTATGTCGAAATATGTGGGAGATTTCTTTAATTGTTGCTTACGCAAATACACACAGTCAGACCGAAATACGATTAATATATATTCCGCTACTATAACCCGAGAACTATTTCCCTGTTTTGTTTTTACAACATGTTGTGGTTAGAAATTCAATATCGTTTACGTATAGATTTAAAGAGATTTAAAGTAAAAATTAAATTTTTAAATAATTGATTCGTTCATTAATACTGCACTTCATTCTGGTGAAGTAATTGCATGTCTATAACTGGTGGTTATTTAGTGGTGCTCCCGATTGTACATTTTATGAAAAAAGTATCAAACTGTTGTGTGGAAGAACTAATAATAGGTTTATACCCAATGATTGTCACCTCGTTCCACATATTGATCTCTACATAATGAAGCGCAATTCAGAAAAAGCAAACATTTGTTTCCATTACGTTTCCATTTTTGTGTAGACAGGCACGATATTCTTTATACATAAATAAAACGGTTACAGGGACATGTTGCACGTCAATTTTACTTTAATAAAAATATGAAAAAGTAATGATGCATCCAATTCTAAGAAATTTTATGATTTTAAATACTGCAGACTTAATAATTGAATTTACGCAGGACGAGTAACTCTTTGTGAATTGAAAATAAAATTACACAACTGGCAAGCTGATGTTTTGTTATACCGTAAGTAATTTAACCCCCAGGACATAGGAGACAAGTGTGATTGGAGCTTAAAATTCTAGAGCCGCCCTATTGATTTAAATTGTGACGACGTATTTGGGGAACATGAATCTGCGCAGAATTTTCATGTCAGAAGTTAACCTTTCCACGTTGTCACCTGACTACGTTCTTAAAGTAGTTATTTGTTTAGTGTGTACATACATTGATTAGATTGGTTCGTTAAAACAGATCGTTGAGGAAAGTGCCGAGTTCCTTGAGAAAATAGAAATGCTTTAAATAGAAATCGTATGAACTGTATGAGTCAAAAATACTTGGAAGATACTCTGACACTCTAAATACTATATGTACTTAGAAGAAATTATCTCTCATTTCGATTTTTTAATGGACAAATATATTTTTTGTATATAAATATGTGAATTTTTTAATTAGACATATTGAGAATTGTTACATCACTTAACCGCTTATCGTTTTCCCTATTAATACAAGTTACTCTCGTATGATCCGGGAATATTAAAGAAATCGTTACATTATTTATACATCCTACAGCTACATAACTATAAAACAATTAATCTATAAATCACACTTATACTGTTAAATAGTACGTAAGTAGTATAAGTGATGTCAATTTTGTTGAAATAATGCAAGACGAGATAAATACGGTATGTATATACGAAATAAATGCAATATATGTAGATGGAAATAAAGTGCACGCCATCCTTTAACGTGCAGCGACACCTGTGGTGGTATCGTTGAACTACTTTAAATATTATGGAAGACTGTTGCTAACGGTCGATAATGAAGAATCGTACCTCAACAGTTATCAAGCAGCTTCTTCACCCTTTGCTAATTCGAGATTTTCTTCCTTAACATCTCTTACTTTTTTAGAATTTATGTCTTCCAACGATGCTTTAATCGACCTCATTTGCACATACTCAACATGAGCTTGTGGGTTCTGTATGTCCGTTTTCTTTTCCGCAAACAGGTATACATATGTATACGTCCCAAGGAAAGCGCCTGCAGTCGGCCCGAACCAGTAAATCTAGAAGAATTTTTATGAAAGAAAGAAAAATGAACGATTATCGCTACTTATGATATAATCTAATCGGCGCACTGTGAACAAATATTTGCACTGCTCTTTTCTCGTACCAACGAGGTATCATCTCCGAATCGATAACGCTAACAAGGAAAATCTAAAGTGCGGAAACTTGTTTTTTATCGAGTACGATAAAGATTAAAGTTTAAGATCGTGAGATTATATAAAATATGACGCTGCAAAGATTTGTGTAAATCTCGGAGAGGCATCAAATAAATAATATTATTCAGTAATAAAATTCAGCTCACCCATTGATTCGTCCAGTTCCCGTTCCAAAAAGCTGGGCCGAAAGTGCGCGCAGGATTCATACTACAACCAGTGTAAGGACTCTAAAAGAATATATTTTCCAAAATATATGCATGCATAAATTTTTGTGTGTTTTCTAAACAACGTCATATTTTTAATTGTGAAACTTTATACCGCCGCGAGTGAAATGCCAACAACAGAGAAGCCAAATCTGATCGCCGTGGAATCTGTTGTATGAGCGCACCTTGGGTCCCAAGTAGCGCACGCTGCGCAAAGTATGAACGACGTACAAAGAATTTCGATTAAAATGGCTTGCGTGGTGTTGATTCCTGGATGAACGACTGTTACACAATGGCCCACCGACGAATTTGAATATCCATCATTGAATAACTCGGGCGGAGTTATCGTCTGTTCCATTAAAATTACGATTAAACGAACATTCAGTATAGTAGTTAACAAGTTTCCTAACACGTATCAGTTTATCGTTAAAGTCTGACGTCAGATTTCTATGAGAAAGATAATTTTTCATCTTCTAATCATATAAGAATTTACAAAGAATGCTTTAGACTCGTGTAATACGTATACAAACTGTTATGTAATATGTTCAATTAATACAATAATTTATATATGAATAAGTGAAAATCCGACATATATCGCGTATAATTACTATAAAAAGTAAATGTACTGTAGCGATCGGCATTCCACATTTTGTATATAGCGATTTAAATTAGTTCAAAATTATGTGAAACATTTTATACGCGTATAAGTGTAAAATTTATACATATTGTACAAAATTATTAGAGAAAATCGATCGTTTTAGTTAAGATATTTATTTTCGTACAATAGTAATAAAACTAAAAATTCGTACCATTAGTAATCCATATCCGATAGTAGCTCCAATGAATTGTGCTACTGCATAGAGAATACCCGTTGGAATGGTTTTAATTCCAAGAATGACTGCTCCTATGGTGACAGCAGGATTTAAATGTGCACCGCTTACATGTCCTAACATCTATGATAATAATTAGATTTTCTATAATCGTATATCTTATAATCGCAGTGATGAATTAAATAAATAATCACGATATTACAATCTGCCTCTTAAAACTTATGTCTCCTTTTCTCGATTTTTTTTTTCTTTTTTTTTTACAAAATGTAAAATATCCTTACCATAATCAAAAGGTTGACAGTCATACCAAACGCCATAGACGTCTGCAATGGCGGTGGCAGTATCGGTCCCATCGTCCCTAAAGAACCCATACAACCAATGAACAGAAGTATCGCAGTGCCCAGCACTTCAGCGATTAACATTGTGGTCGTACCCTTTTGCACGGACCACATCGAGCCTGAAAAACACCGTAACACGTTGAATTCTTCCGTCAAGTTCCGACTAATTTCGATAAACTCACTTTGGGAATCTCTGCTACGGGTGTCGCTCTCCATGGTATCCCTGCGAGCCTTTAACTTGAACTAACAGCTACCGTAACGATGCTTTTACCGCAATCAGTACTCGAATTCCGCTCGACAATACTAATCATCGGTGGCTATCGTACTTCGCAATAATATAAAAAAGAGAGTCTTATCGAAGAGCGTGAACGATATGTTGCATTCTTTGTCCAATCAGTGCTTGATTATGCAGCTCAAGAGGAGTTACAAGAAATTTCATGTTTTTCAAAAACTCTGACTTAGAGGTTACGTTAGATCCTATCAAAAGACATCGTATAGCTTTACTAACCTTTTTGTAAAAAAAGATTTTCTTACCGGTAAGGGAAAACACGAAAGGAAAAATTGCTCGAGTCACATAAATGCTATAAGCAAATCGCACGGTCATTTCAAGAAAATGACCATAACACGAGTAAACGTTTTAAACAATCTTCGAATCCCGATTTGTTCATAGATGATATTTTGATCAGAATAGACATGAAATTATAGCGTTCAATTTGCATACGGACGTGTTTTGCATTACAACCGGAAATATACTTCGTGAAGTACTCATTAAATAAATTGCACCAATTTTCGAATCTGCATTCGAAAATATTTACATTACAATTTCATGAGCTGGGAACAATTTTTCTACGGACAATTGTTCCATCCGACTTTCCACGCAAGCGCCAATAGCCTTTGTCTGTTAGTACTTTTCGCAGCAGTTCAAACAGCGTTCTACCGTACGTTGGAGGGCATGAAAAAAGTGATGTCAGTCGACATGAGCGAGAAAATTGGAAATGCTACGAATTATCGCAACGTCCACTACGAATCGGACGCCGAATACACGATACATGTTGCCAAGATATTGTTGAAACTGATCGGAATCTGGCCTAGAAGGGATACGTTCCTAGATAACGTTAAAATGTGTATTCAAACAACGATAGTTTTTTCTCTCGCGTGTTTCTTAATAGTACCACACGTGATTTATACTTATTTCGATTGCGAAAATCTTACCAAGTACATGAAAGTAATTGCCGCGCAGATTTTTAGCCTTTTGGCGATCATCAAATTTTGGACGGTAATTTTTAATAGAAAAGAAATTCGATTTTGCCTAGATCAGATCGAAATACAATACAGGGACGTGAAATGCGAAGAGGATCGGCTGGTAATGACCAATTGTGCAAAGATTGGTCGATTTTTTACAATGATGTATTTGAGCCTTAGTTACACTGGTGCTTTGCCCTATCATATCATTTTACCTCTAATATCAGAGAGAATTGTGAAAGCTGATAATACCACTCAGATACCCCTGCCTTACCTGAGCGACTATGTTTTCTTCACTGTCGAAAATTCACCGATCTACGAGATCACTTTTGTCTTGCAAATATTCATCAGTAGCATTATACTGTCTACGAATTGTGGGATTTATAGCCTGATTGCCTCTATAACGATGCACTGTTGCGGCCTGTTCGAAGTTACCAGTCGAAGAATCGAGACACTTCATAAATGGAACAAATGCGATTTACATGATCGCGTTGTTGATATCGTCCAGTACCATTTGAAGGCGATTGAGTAAGAATTTTTATATTGTTTTAGTAATTAACATCATAGCATTAATAAGCAAATTAATAAGTATCGTTTTAGTATTACACTTAGTATTAACAAGCTTTACGTTATTCGTGTATGAGACTTGAGAATAATAGAATATAACACTGTATTTATAACACTGTAAGGATTGTGGAGCCAAAAATTCTATCATAGATAGGTCGTGGTACATAATAGTATATATATATATATATATATATATATATATATATATAATAATATATTTATATATATATATTAATATATTATAATATATTAATATACGTAATTATGACGGTTATAAAGAATATAATTATTGCAATTGGATATGTAATCCTAATTTTGCAATTAAAATACATCTTGTCGAAAACAAACAAGTGACGAGATTTTTTCAGCGCTAGATTCCATATAGTAACATACGATAATTTTTTCTTGTCAATACATGCATACATTTTGATTGCGTCTGCTCTTGTTTGGCATTATAAAAATAAATTCCAGATACTCTGCATTGATTGGAAAATCTCTCAGCATCGTATTTTTATCGGAGATGGTTGGCTGTACCATTATAATATGCTTCCTAGAATTCGGTGTGATCATGGTACAATAGAACATAATACTTAATTAAAATAAAAGAAGAAATGAAATAATACGAGCTACTATAATCCACTGTTTTTTAGGAATGGGAAGATCATAAAACGTTGAGCACAATAACATATTTCGTATTAATGACATCGATTTTCGTAAATGTGTTTATAATATCGTTCATCGGTGATCGTCTCAAACAAGAGGTACTCCTCCAAATTCAAACAAATCTGCTTTAAGCAAACATGTTTGAAGTAAATTGTTATATTAATTCGTATACGTCTCTCTTTTTTGATGTCGCTCTATTTACTGAAAAGAGCGAACGAATAGGGGAAACATCGTACTTTCTGCCATGGTACGATTTTCCGGTGGACGTAGCGAAGAATATAAAGATGATCATGCTCAGAACCAGTTTACCATCGTGTTTGTCTGGAGCGAACATATTAGAACTCTCGCTTCAAGCATTTTGTGACGTAAGTCTCCATACACATTACTTTAAATGTATAGATAGACAATTTTTTGAGAAGAGGAAGGATTATTGTAGGTTTGTAAAACTTCGGCAGCTTATTTCAATTTTCTACAAGCAATGACGGTATGAAGATATTTAACAACGTGTTCGAAGATGAATGTGATTAAAAGTAACTAGTAACGCATTGCACATGAAAATACTTTGAGGAAGATAATAAATATCCTTTTCTTCTTTATCAGACTCTTCCATTCTGCCCGCCTTCATTTTATTCAATAAAGCATAACAACGATGAATACAAAGAACGAAGTATTCTTACCATAATCGGAAGATTGACGAAGTCATGTCGAATTGCCGCCGTGGTCCACCACTTGGGCGATGAACATTGTCGTCGTACTGTCGTGCCTTTCTGCATGGATTACATTGAGCCTGAAAAGCACCGTGAAACGTTGAATTCATTCGGCAAGTCCCGACTAAATTCAATAAACTCATTTTGAGAATCTCTATTTTTAATGTCGTTCTCCGTGATGCCCCAAAAAGCCTTAAACTTGAACTAACAGCTACCGTAACGGTGCTCTTACCGCAATCACCATTCGAATTACGTTCGGCGATGTTAATCATCGGTTGCTATCACGCTTCGTAATAATAGTTGAAAAGAAACTATGTTACCGAGTGTGAACGATAACGTTGTATTCTTCAAATCAACGCACGATTATGCAATTCAAGAGAACTCACAAGAAATGTCACGTTTCTACTATTAAAGTTTCATCAAAATTAAGAATATCGCACATGAAAACGTTGACTCAGAAGTTACGTTAGATCGCACCAAAAGATATTGCATAACTTTACCATCCTTTTCGTCGCAGACGATTTTCTTACCGATGACGGAAAATACGAAAGAGAAATTGGTCAAGTTGCGCACATGTTACAAGTAAATCGCACGGATATTACAAGAAAATGGTAAAAACACGGGTAAACGTTTTGAGCAATCTTCGAATTGCGATTTATTCATACGGGATAGTTCAATCGGAATGGATATAAATTGTAGCGTGCACTCTGCAGCCGAGCATGTAGTTGCGCTATTTCCGGGAATAGACTTCGCGACCTACGTATTAAATAAATTGTACCAATTTTCGAATATGCACTTGAAATATTTGCATTGCGGTTTCATGAGATTAAAACAAATCGTCCTCAGACAATCGTTCCATCCGACTTTCCACGCAAGCGCCAATGGCCAATGTCTGTTAATACCTTTCGCAAACGTTCGCACAGTGTTCTATCACACGTCGAAAGAAATAGAAAGCCATACATACTATCGGCTGATATGAGCGAGAAAATAAAAAATATAATTTATCATAACGACCATTACAAATCGGACTCCGAATACGTGATACACGTCGCCAAGATATTGTTAACGCTGATAGGAATCTGGCCTAGAAAGGATACGTTCCTAGATAACGTTAAAATGTATATCCAAACAGTAACAATTTTTATTCTCATGTGTTTCTTAATAGTACCACACGTGATTTATACTTATTTCGATTGCGAAGATCTAACCAAGTATATGAAGGTGATCGCCGCACAAGTTTTCAGCCTTTTGGCGATCATCAAATTTTGGACACTAATTTTTAATAGAAAAGAAATTCGATTTTGCTTGAACGAGATCGAAATACAGTACAAGGACGTGGAATGCGAGGAAGATCGGCTGACAATGCTGAATTGTGCAAAAATTGGCCGATATTTTACAATGGTATATCTGGCCCTTGGTTACTCTGGTGCTTTGCCCTATCATATTATTTTGCCTCTAATATCCGAGAGAATTGTGAAAGTTGATAATACCACTCAGATACCTCTGCCTTACCTGAGCGATTATGTTTTCTTCGTCATCGAAGATTCGCCGATCTACGAGATCACGTTCGTCGTCCAGATGTGCATCAGTTGCATCATAATGACTACGAATTATGGAATTTATAGCTTGATCGCTTCCATAACGATGCACTCTTGCGGTTTGTTCGAAGTTACCAGTAGAAAAATCGAGAAGCTTCGTAAATGGGATAAACGAGATTTACACGATCGCATTGCTGATATCGTTCAGTGTCATCTGAAAGCAATTGAGTGAGAATTATTATATTATTATATGTAATAAGTATTATGTCATATTATTATATGTAACGAGTGTTTCTTTGTTATATGTAAGGTTTGAGTACAAAGATTGCAGGTTTATTGGTTTAACCCTGCAGAGGTCGTGGTCCTAAAAATTTTTCCGTAGATCGTGCTGTATCCGACGAATATACAATAACAAACATTAATACTATTTTATAGACCGTTAACCTTTTTTCATAAATATATTATATAAAAATATCGATTTTTATGTAAAAATAGATACAGTTCATCTTTATTAAAATGTCAAATATCTATAACATATATGTATAACAAATGATAGTACTATATACTCGTAAGTATAGAAATATCTTAGATCAACAGTAATAAACAAATTAACAACAGTATTTTTTAAATCGACGATTTTTACGTGGAATATATAAATTTAATTTGTTGTAACAGCTGTTTTTGGAGGCATGCTTTGCAACGCATCTGTTTAAAAATATTTACACATCAACTAGGATCTCCACAGGGTTAACAAAATGATATAGTTGTATATTGTATGTGTATGTATTTAACGGTTATACTATGTTTCACTACACGACCATACAACAAAGTTGCACTTCATGCAAAAATATTATCAAAAGATAATTCTCCAGATTTATTCTCATCGTTCTTGTAATTTATACGCGTCAGACAACACTTCAGTGTTATTATGCACTCTGCTTTCGCTTCGTTCGAATAGTCAGCGCGGTTTCTCGATGGTTTGGTCGCTATCACGTTAAGGCTTTTCTTCGAAATATTTTTCGATAGGAATATGACCTTGACCATACACCTAGTTAGTTTCCACATAGTGTATATTTACGTATATTAATATTTTCTTAATTTTTTCTTAATTACAACTGCTCTGGTTTGACATTTAAAAAAATCACTTATAGATACTCTGCAGTTATCGGAAAATCTCTCAGTATCGTATTTCTATCGGAGATGGTTGGCTGTACCATTATAATATGCTTCCTAGAATTTGGTGTGATTATGGTACAGTAGAATTTAATATTTAATAATACGAAAGAAATTGAACAATAAAAAATGTTATGATCCACTACTTTTTAGGAATGGGAAGATCATAAAACATTCAGTACAATAACATATTTCGTATTAATGACATCGATGTTTGTAAATGTGTTTATAATATCGTTCATTGGTGATCGTCTCAAACGAGAGGTACGCCTCCAGTTTCAAACAATCTCTTTTTATCAAACATGTTTGAAGTAAATAATGATATTAATTTGTATATGTATTTGTTTCAATGTTGCTTTATTTACCGAAAAGAGCGAAAGAATAGGAGAAACATCGTATTCTTTGCCATGGTACGATTTTCCGTTGAACGAAGCTAAGAATGTAAGGACAATCATAATAAGAACTAGATTACCATCGAGTTTGT
Source organism: Bombus superbus (assembly GCA_014737385.1). NCBI lineage: Eukaryota > Metazoa > Arthropoda > Insecta > Hymenoptera > Apidae > Bombus > Bombus superbus. The sequence continues at coordinate 308,598 of JACXIK010000058.1, forward strand.
CTGGGGCTAAGATATTAGATCTCTCGCTTCAAGCATTTTGCGACGTAAGTTCCGTATGTATATGTTTTTTAAAACGTAGTAGCAGCAAAGCTTTTTAAACAGAAAAAAAAGATGATAATTTTAGGTGATTAAAACTTCAGCAGCTTATTTTAATGTTCTGCGTGCAATGGCGGTATGAAAATTCCCGCAAAAAGAGATTTCGACTATATTCAACAACATATACGAAAATAAATGTGATTAACATTTGTTTATAATGAGAAAAGAAATATTAACACATTACACAAGAAACTGTTTTAAAAAAGATAATAAACATTTTCTTTTTGTCTATTTCTCTCTTTTATTCCGTCTACCATTTCATTCAATACACAAGTGTGCCTACCGTTTTATTCAGTAACTATATAAACGACTCATTCTTTGTAAAACCTTTGTAAAAATGAAGACAGAAAATATTTCTTGGAAAATCGTTGTACTAGCATAAACGAAAGGAACCATCATCGAAAATCACGGTGCAATAAAATTTTGCAAAACGCTCTGGAAACACATAATTTTCTGGATACAGATATTTCGATAAAAAAATATGGTATTTGTATGGAAAATTGTGTGGAGGAAGGTATATGTTCCAGGAAGATACTAGATTATAGGAATATACCGGAAAAGGATACTGGCGATACATTGATTCAATTCAGTAATTTGAAAAGTTTTCACCGTATCTACCGGAAATCGATTTGCAAATTATTTTGAAGATATGTCTAATTTCACAGAATGATTACTACGATTACTAAATCTACTACTATGATAGTAGACGCCATTCGATGCTCACTTCGCGATGTTTAAGTATTTATGAACGCAAACGCAAGCGTACGCCTGCCTTTTGAAAGGGGCAGTGGTGCTGTTCTTTGTAAGCCTTACATCACGCACATTTGACCAATCGAGCTTGAACTTTCAACCACTGGAAAAAGAAAATGATCAACACAAAAGAAGCAAGTGATGAAAAAGGAATAGAGAAAGATTTGAAGCGAAGTTTAAGATACGTGGTACCCTTTATAATGGCACTCGGTGCTTGGCCACTTCCCCCCGAATCATCATTGTTCTTCAAGATATTCCAACGGGTTATTCGTTTCATTATTATTTTCTTGGCGTTGCTTTTCGTCGGCTCAGGTTTTTATTACGTATTGTTCAAGGAACAAGTTAACAGAAAGAAACCGCAAATAATGACAACGTACATCAACGGCTCGATCCAGTTGATCAAATACATTATTATATTAAGCAGGATGAACGACATAAAAAGACTGTCGGAGGAGATAAGGAACGATTGGTTACATGGCACAGAAGAAAATCGACGACTCTTTCGTGAGAACGCGAAGATCGGTGATAGAGTGGTGTCCATAGTGGCCATCACCATTTATTTTGGAGGTTTCGGCTATCGAATAATTCTTCCTCTTTCGAACAACAGAATTATTTTGCCGAATAATACTACTATAAGACTATTACCCTGTTCAACATACCTTCCATTCATCAACGAACAGGTCACTCCATATTACGAGGTAATTTTCGTATTGCAAGTTTTGACTGGCTTCTGTATCTACACAATATTCAGCGGTGCCATTGGGATTATAATGATGATATGCTTGCACACGCGCGGCTTAGTAAGAATTTTAACGGACAAATTGGCGGATCTCACCGACAAGTCGAATACCAGTGAGGAAATTATTCAAGAGAAGATCGTAAATATCGTTGAGTATCAAAAAAAGATCAAAAAGTAAGTGGAAAATTGGAGAACTCATAACAAAAACAATTCGTGCAAATTTTTCGATTTCTTTGATAATTTCGCATTGCTGTGGCAGGATGCAAAGCTCGTAATGGAATCGTTATTATACAAGAACATCTGTGTCTTAACTTAAAATTAAATAAACTTTAAACCGTTCCATGTAAACCTTTGTCAGTAGGACCACGTTGAAGATACTAGAATAATCTTGTGCCCTGTGTTTTCTCTATTAGAATAGAATAGGCAACATGAACAAAAATCGTTCTTGTAATGAGTTCTTTAATTAAATTCGAAGATATGTTGAATAAAGAAGTGTCAAATATCATATTCACTGTGTTCATCATCGTCCTTTCAGATTCTTAAGTAACGGACAACTGATCTCCGAATACGTTTCTTTTTTCGAGCTCGTTAACGGCACAATTATTATCTGTTTGATAGGATATTGTAGCATACTGGTACGAGCGATATATAGACAAATTGATTAATTTTTTTTTTATAAATCATAGATTATATTTCAGGAATGGGAAAATGATAATACCGTCGGTTTAATAGTGTGCTTTACATTCATGATAACTTTTACCTTCACCTCTTATACGATATGTTTAATTGGCCAATTTCTTCTTGACGAAGTACGTAGACTACGAATATTTATACAAATTCACAAAACTTGTAGATACAGATAAAAAAATACAGTCTAAGCACAGGTCCTTTTTAGCTACTAAATATAACGAGTATTATATTCTTGATATTTTATACATTTCTTATGCATAAAAACTGCAAGTTTCTATGGATAAGTGATAACAGGATTTTGTAAAATATGATATTACCATTAGTTTAAATAAATAATGGATATGCTCTTTTTCTCAGCATAACTGATAATTGATTTATTTAAATGTAGATTATTTATAAAAGAACATAACAGTTTGTCAGCTGTGGTTAATGCGTTCATTGTGTTCATAAAAATCTAAATTTGCTCAAACATTTGCACTGTGATTATTATTATTAACATGAACTTTGTTGTAAACTTTTTTACCAGAGCAATAATCTTGGACAAGCATGCATCATGTTAGATTGGTACCGTCTTCCGGTGAGAAAGGCTCGGTATGTGGTACTGATGATCATTATGTTGAATGACCCGATAAAATTGACGGCGGGCAAAGTGGTGGATGTATCTTTATCGACCTTTAGCGATGTAAGTACATATTAAGACTATAATGTGGCAAAATATTTTGTTCGTACTGCAAAATATATTTTCTAGATTATGAAAGCGTCAATGGGATACTTAAATATGCTGCGAAATGTGACTTAACGTCTTACTAGTTTTGCATAAAACTTATGAAACATAATATAGTGTCACTTAGAGATCTTATAGCCATGAATGTCGAGGTATATGTTTTATTTTAGTCTAATAGATTTTACAGTTCCTGCACTACATATTTCCAGACACTTAAGCAAATATTGAAATTTCAAAACGTTTTGCATAATACATCCATTTAATATATTTCTGAAAGTTGTGTATAAGTGTTCAAATTCTTTCGTGAACCACTGCAACAGAGTATCGGTTGAAAAGCAGTTATCACCAAAAATGACATACTAGTCTGCTATCCAACTCAGCACAGTTTCTCTCCTCTATGAAATGACTCGCTTCATTCTACAATAACAGATAATTTCAAAACCATAGTTTCCGTAATACTTTAATAACTGAACTGCAAATATGTACATACATACTGTGTGTACAACTCTTTCCCCTTGTGTACGATACCTTTTTACATTCATATCGTTCGATTAAAACTTACTGCGTGATAATGAACAATCTACAAACTGTATCCTCTGGAAAATGTACATTATTGTAACATAATTGCGAGTTGCTCGAATATTACAAAATTTATATTAAAATCCATGTATATATTGTTTGTGCTCTCTATTTAGAAGTATTTGACATCTCTAGGTGACTGTGATAGAAATCTATCTGCGTCGTCTTATATTTTGAAACCGTACCGTAACTGTAACGTACCGAATAAAATATTCGTCGCCCTATGGGCAAGCAGTCACTTTCGTAGATCACGAAGTATGGTGCTGGTAGCTCGTCACTACGTAGATCTCGCCTATCCAAATAATTCTTGCAAGAAGTTTCGGCATTTAACATTGTTTGTCACTGCTCTTCATTCTTGAGCGTTTCGCTGCTTATCAAAGATCGGTCGTCACGCCTGGACTGAGCTAGAAATTTTAGAACAATATTTGCAGAAGCTTCTTGTTATTCTGAGTTTGTTGGTCATTGCCCTGTATTCTTGGACGTTTCGTTGCGTCTTTGGACGTCGTGACGGAATACAAGAACTGTACAGCGATTCCGCAGAGAATCGACAGAGTCCAATGTTTTAAAAAAGATAATAATCGTTCCGTCTTTGTTTATCAGTTTCTCTCATATCCACCATTTTATTCGGTACACGTTATGTCTACCATTTTGTTCACTAACTACCATATATGAACAACTCACTTCTTCCCGTAATAGTTCTTTGAAATGGTTCACTACTAGGAACTGCGATTCGTGAAATCTTTGTAAAAATGAAAACAGAAAATGTATCTTGGAAAATCGTTGTACCAGCATAAACGAAAGGAATCATCATCGAAAATCACGATGCAATAAAATTTTGCAAAACGCTCTGGAAACACATAATTTGCCGGATACAGATATTTCGATACAAAAGATATGGTATTTCTATGGAAAATTATGTGAAGGAAGGTAGATGTTCCAGGAAGCTACTAGATTATAGGGATACAGCGGAAAGGGATACTGGCGATACATTGGTTCAATTTAGTAATTTGAGAAGCTTTCCTCCATCTATGACAAATCGATCTCTAAATTGCTTTAAAGATACGTGTAATTTAGCAAAATGGTTACTGCGATTACTAAATATGATAGCAGACGCCATTCGATACTCACTTCGCGATTCTTAAAAATTTATAAACGCAAACGCAGCCGTACTTATGCCGTTTGAAAGGAGTAGGGGTTTTACCCTCCGAATGGGGTAGTATCGCACGCATACGTGACCGATCAGGCTTGAAATATCAGCCATTGGAAAAAAAATATGATTAAAATGAAAGAAGAATCAGATAAGGAAGGAAGGGAGAAGGACTTGAAAAAAAGTTTAAGATACGTGGAGCCTCTCATAATGGCACTCGGTGCCTGGCCACTTCCTCCCGAATCGTCGTTGTGCATGAAGATATTTCAACGGGTTATTCCTACGATTAGTATTTTCTTAGCGTTATTTGCCATTGGTCCGGGTCTTTTCTACGTATTCTTCAAGGAAGGAAACACCAGGAGGCAAATGGATCTGTTGTCTGCGTTCATCAACAGTATGGTCCAGTTGGCCAAGTATATTATCATATTGTGTAGGATGAACGATATAAGAACGCTATTGAACGAGATAAGGAACGATTGGTTCCACGGCACAGAAGAAAATCGACGACTCTTTCGTGAGAACGCGAAGATGGGTGACAGAGTGGTGTCCATAGTGGCAATCACCATGTTCTCTGGAGGTTTTTGCTATCGTACGATTCTTCCTCTTTCGAGGGGCAGAATTACTTTACCGAATAATACTACTATAAGACTATTACCTTGTCCAACATACCTTCCATTTATCAACGAACAAGTCACTCCATATTACGAGGTAATTTTCATACTGCAAGTTTTGGCTGGCTTCTGCAGCTACACAGTATTCAGCGGTGCCATTGGGATTATGTTGATGATATGCTTGCATACGTGCTGTTTAATGAAGATTTTAACGGACAAATTGGTGGATCTCACCGACAAATCGAATAACAGCGAAGAAATTATTCAAGAGAAGATCGTAAATATCATTGAGTATCAAAGGAAGATCAAAAAGTAAGTAAAACCTTGATGAACTCATAAAAAAAATAATGAATGTCAAATTTTTCGATTTCTTAGATGTTTACGCATTCCAGTAGCCGGAATGTGCAAAGCTCGCAATGGAATCATTATTATGCAAAAACGTCTATGTCTTGAATTAAAGTCGAATAAATTTGAACCGCTCCATATAAATCTTTGTTATTAGGACCTTCGCGATATTGTCGACCACGTTGAAGATACTAGAATAGTCTCTTGCTCCTCATTTCGTCTATTGGAATAGAGTAGGCAACGTGAACAAAAATCGTTCTTGTAATGAGTTCTTTAATCGAATCCAAGAATTAGTTTAGAATTTATTTCATATTCATAGTGTCCATCATCGTCCTTTCAGATTCTTAAGTAACGGACAACTGCTCTCCGAATATATTTCTTTTTTCGAGCTCCTTAATGGCACGCTTATTATCGGTTTGATAGGATATTTTATTATACTGGTACGGGCAATATAAAGTAAAATTGATCAGGTTTTTTTAATAAACCATAGACTATATTTCAGGAATGGGAGAGTCATAATATCGTCGGTTTAATGGTGTACATTACATTGCTAATAACTTTCACCTTCACCTCTTATACGATTTGTTCTATTGGCCAACTTCTTCTTGACGAAGTAAGTAGACTACGGGTATTTCTACAGATTCGTAATACTGTGATAACAGGATTTTGTAAAATATGATATTACCATTAGTTCGAATAAATAATGGATATCCTTTTTTCTCAACATAACTGATAATTTATTTATTTAATTGTAAATTAGTTATGAAAGAACACAACAGTTTGTTAACTGTAGTTAATGTGTTTATTGTGTACATAAAAATCTAAAACTGCACTAACATCTGCTTTTCGTTATTATGTACCACTCTTAGTACCGTTAATAATGTGAATTTTGTTGTAAACTTTTTTACCAGAGCGATAATCTTGCACGAACGTGCATCACGTTAGACTGGTACCGTCTCCCGGTGAGGAAGGCTCGGTATGTGGTACTGATGATCATTATGTCGAATGATCCGATAAAATTGACGACGGTCAAAGTGATGGATGTATCTTTAGCGACCTTTAGCGAAGTAAGTACATATTCAGACATCAGTGCTGCAAAGTTTCTGTACGCTTAGCAAAATGTATTTTCTAGATCATGAAAGGAGCGATGGGATATTTAAATATGCTGAGAAAAGTTAATTAATGAAACTTACCAGGTATGGTATACTGTCACTTGAAGATATTATAGCAATGGAAATATATTCTGTATCTTACTTTACAAGTTTTTACAGTTGCATGTTTCTAGACGCCTAAGTATGTACCTACTGAAATTTGGAAAGTTTTGTATAGTATCTGCATACAATATATTTTTAAAAGCTTTATACATGTGTTTAAATTCTTTCGTGAACCATTGTAACAGAATATCAATCGGGAGATAGTTGTCACCGAAAATGACATAGTATGAAATAATTCGCTTCATTCTAGAATAACGTATAATTTCAAAACCGTAATTTTCTTAGTACTTTAATAATTATGTTGCAAATATGTACACACATATGTGTACAACTCGTTCCCCTTATGCATGGTACTATCCTTTTATGCTTATTTCTATAGTAAATGCTATTCACGTGAAAAAACTTCTATCGAGAATTCCGTTTCTCTTCGCAACGTGGCTAGTTTATCTACATCGCTATCATCGGTTCAAGCTCTCACGTAAAAATGCAAAACACAAAGGAAGGCATAAAGCATATTTTATGTTTCGTGTATCGACTGCTAAGAATAATCGGTGCTTGACCAAATTGTTCTGCATTTATACAAATTCTAGACTGGTTTTCAATTTTAAACACTTACTTCCTGCTATTAATGGTTTTTGTACCAGGTGTGCTGTTTCTAGTTTTGAAAGTGAACGAGTACACACATTAATATTTTCAGCCAATTGGGCAAATATACTATGCTATTGCGACGGACAAAGGTGTTCAGTAAATTATTTGACGACATAAAGAACGATTGGTTAAATACTTCCGTAGAAGATCAATGAATTTTACGAACGAGAGTGAATATTGTACACAGAATGATGGTGGTGATGGCTATCCTTATTCTTCCACTTTCGAAGGATAAAGTCGTTCTACCGAATAGCATAACTGTAAGGCGGCTTCCGTATCCAAGTTACTTCGTATTTTTCAACGAACAACTTACTCCGTATTATGAGATAATTTTTATTCCATACGTTGTCAGTGGGATTGTCAGCTACACTACATTATGTGGCACAATAAGAACTTGTACGGTGCTGTGTCTACACATGTGCAATATGTTGAGGATATTGGGGAACAAAATGAACGAGTTTTCAAATCACAGTCAGATACAAATGAAGACGTTGTAGAAAAGAAGATCGTAGATATCATTGAGCATGAGACGAAAATCAGAGAGTGAGCTGTTTTTTGAATAGTGTATAAGATAGTGTACTATTTTCCACAAGGGCAATTGACATATAGTTAGGTATATGATTAATGCGATTTCTTAAGTAATCGGTACGAGTAATTTTCCAGTGAGAGTCACTGCTTTCTATGATTTTATTAATTGTAGGTCTTTCGTGTTATATCTTATCGTGTACGTTATAACTTGTTCTACCGCAGTTGAAGTATTTACACTCTTTTTTAGTTATTCATTTCTTACATGATTAATGTCTCGGAAAGGAAGATAAAATTATATAACTTGGATATGTTAGAATTAAATATACGAATTAGCGTAACATTAAATGTTACAGAATTGGATAATATTTTTTAGGAAAATAAATAACAGATAAAAATAAGCAATAAAACTGTATTCGCGATGTGTTATATTGGTCGACTTCTTATCGACGAAGTATGCAATCGATTATGTTTGTAAAGCAAATTTAAATTTACGAAGTATGTATTCTTACCTTTGCTATAAAACTAGTTAAATACAATATATGATGTGCGTTAGTCTGTTATTGAGGATGTAAGAATTTGTCGTTGAAATTGGTATTTCTTTCTTTTCTATATAGCTGTTCAATATATTTCAAAGTGAGTAATTTTAATATCGTTAATAGCTTGACAAACGATGGTAATAACTTTTTCCATTAGTCTGAGAATTCTAGTAATTGATACAGTGTGCCCTCTTCACGTATGCAATCCTTTCATATTCTCTTGTTACTGCAGTTATCTCGTTACTTACTTACAGTTGCTACTGCAGTTACTCTCGTTAAACTTATGTAGAAAATAGCACAATATTTTAATTACACTATTATCAAATTTCAACATATGCAATTCCGTCACAAATATTATATATAACACGTTACAATTTCTTTTATTGTATTTCAGATCAGATCAGATATCCCGTCATAACATTTGATTGAATTCTTTTAAACTATTCTTTTAACACAGCAAATGTTATCCCTTCAACGATTGAAAAAGCGATTCGTATGAGAAAACACGACATTGATACATATTAAGCTGTAACTTTTTACTGACGAAAGGTAACCACTCCGTACAGACGAAGTCCATACGTGTAATTTCAATCAATTTCCCATTACGCTATAAAAATTTCAGACAGCACATCGCAATCCCTTCGTGTGCAGTGATTGTCTCAATAACAGCAATTTATTTCTAAGTTCGCCTAGATTTATTATTTTATACACGCAAGGACGAGAAAGATTCTGGAACGAACACCGTTTATGCCTGCGTCATGCCTAGTCATGTACGGAACTTTCATCTGACTAAAAAATGTCACGGTTAGGAAACACGGAGGAAGATCTCAAACACTTCGTAAAGTTCATCTATCCACCAATGAAGTTGATCGGCGCCTGGCCAAAACCCACCGCCACTTCTACGTTTTCAAAAGCTATAAAATGTGGTTTAATTGTCTCCGCTTACTTCCTACAACTGTTGGTCTTTGTACCAGGTGTACTGTATCTGTTTCTGAAAGAGAAGAATGGCAAAAGGCGCATTCATATTATGATACCACACATAAATGGCTTTAGTCAACTGTGCAAATATACCATCTTATTGCGACGAACAAACGAGTTTAGCAAAATATTGGATCAATTGAGCGACGATTGGGTAGACGCCACGGAAGATAATCGTCATATTTTCCGTATGAGAGCGAATATCGGACATAGGATGGTGTTGATAGTGGCGATTACTATGTACACTACAGGTCTCTTTTATCGTATAATTATACCACTATCGAGGGGTAGAATCGTCCTACCGAATAACACGACAATGAGAGTGCTACCGTGTCCAGTTTACTTCGTCTTCTTCAATGAACAATCTACTCCGTATTACGAGATAATTTTTGTTCTACAAATTATGGGTGGATTTCTCAACTATACAATTCTGTGTAGTACCATGGGTGTGTGCTTGATGCTTTGCTTGCACTTAAGCAGCTTGTTGAGGATTCTGATGAACAAAATGATCGAGCTTACAAGTCAATCGGATACAAGCGAGACAGCTGCGCAGGAGAAGATATCGGATATTGTTGCCTATCAAACGAAAGTCAAAGGGTGAGTAATGCGTGCTTTTGATAGTGTTAATATTGAGTTTTATCGAGATAAAGACAGTGTTATGTATACGTATTCAGTTTTAAAGTTGCACTTTAACTCTAATTAAATAATGTTAAATATTTAATGATATAGGAGTGCAATAGAACTTCATATATCTGAACTCTATTTATCGAAAAGAAATTTTAATTAATGTCCGATTACTTGGAATCCCTCGGATCAAATCCTCTTATCCGAAAAGAAATACTATAATGTGAATGAAATATAATAGGTAGGAAAGAATGTTGGGCAACTCTTATGAAGGGTATACTACTTCCATTGTATATGCACTTCTATTGTATAAATTACAGATATGAGTTCGAATAAATGGAGTTCCACTGTAGAGAATAATGGACATTAAAACGTATGTTAATCGATACTTTATTTCAGATTTGCTAATAGTGTGGAAGAGATCACACCGTACCTTTACTTTTTCGAGATATTCAATTATGCTATAGAAGCGTGCATAGTGGGATACTGTATTATTGTGGTATGAATGAATGATCCTAAGATCTTCGTTGAGAACAATGATTATTTCTATAAGTCTTTATTGTCGTATGTCAGGAATGGGAAGAAAGCAATGCTGCGTCTATAATCGTGTACCTTATGTTTCAAGGAATTTGCATATTTTGCAACTACGCGATGTGCTACATTGGTCAACTTCTTATCAACGAAGTATGCAATCGATTATGTTTCTAAAGCAAATACAACATTCCCGTGGTGTTTATTGAAAATTTGATTGTTGATAGAGCGAAAATATCAGGCTGATGTCTATTACGTTGAACTGGTACCGATTTCCTATGAAGAAGGCACGCAGTTTGATATTAATCATAATCATGTCGAATTATCCAATAAAACTCACAGCAGGAAAGATTGTAGACATATCATTAGCCACTTTCACTGATGTACGTATCAAGAAATTAAATTTCTGCTTTACATTTTTTACATATGGTGCTGATAATATTTTTCAGATCATAAAGGCGTCGGTGGGATATTTGAATGTATTACGAAAGGTCACATAAATTCTGATATTTTTCTAATCTGTTATATACAATGAAAGACGTCTGACTGCTAAAAGTGATTGTCAAACCATGGAAACTACGATTAAAATAGACAATTTTGAAGTTACTACCGTTACTCGCGTCTCTAGTGTTATTTGCAATCTTACATATTTACTCGCAATTATGTGTACTAGTTGTACCTCTCACGTGGTGGACACTTTTGTATTACATTTCCCCACTACTAATACGATAATCATTCAATTCACTGTAGATTTCCCAATCAGTAAAAAGATTCTATAGACAATTATAAAATATCGTAACCCCTTTGTCATGAAACTTCGTAACATTTCATTTGTCTATAAATATTTTTGTTTTAAATATCTTAACATATTATTCACAACATTTAATTGGAATTTTCGAAAGTCACTGTAGACAAAGATTACTACTCCAGCAACCGAAGCTGTAATAATGAAGCTTCTTGTTCACTGGGGAAACATATGCAATGCAAGCAAAATTCATAACTAATAATCCCGAGCAATATCTTATGTTTTTGAGGGTGTGGTTAAGTATAATGTATGACAAGTGAATTTTAGAAATGGTTACAGACCCTTGAAAACTAAGTCCAGTAGACAATTTTGATAATATTACCACGGCGTTTTTCTCCTTAGAATCTTTCCGCAGTACCTTAATGACTGAATTGTGGATATGTGTACAACTTGTTCTCATTCTGTACTGAATTCCTCCATATTTACCTAATAGTACTATCTAACGGCGATATCTCTCGACAAATCCCCTCGACTACTAACTTTGCAAAAGTTTTGCTAAAAAGTTGTAGGATATTGTGACTGAATCGTATCATTTCATTACGCACACCTGTATCATCGCTATAAAAATTGTTTCTTCTGGTATCGAAAGGATGAATCGTACGAAAATATATCAAAGTTGTTATTATGATGAAACTTTTCTATGGAGGAAAACTACTCGGCATAAGTAAAATTTATTTTCTGCAATTTCAACCACTTTCCCTACTCTTTCATAAATATTGAACGCGAATTACAAGCTATCTCACAATCCCCTGCCGGTACGAGAAATTTTACATACGCAAGCGTAATGAAATTCTTGGGGCAAATGCCACTTTCGTTCGCAACGTGGCCAGTAATTATTCGCTGGAGTTTACTCTCTCTAAAAAATGTCCCGAGTAAGAAACGCGGAGAAAGAGCTGAATCATTCCCTAAGGTTATTATATGCGCTTTTAAAAATAATCGGTGCCTGGCCGCGCTTTGTCTCAACTCCTATATTCTCAAAAATCTTTAAATGGTGTTCAATATTCGTCTGTTATTTCTTACAAATAATGTTGCTAATTCCAAGCTTCATATATATATTTGGGAAAGAAACGAATAGTAGAAGAAAATTAAAACTAATTACACCTCATGTTAATGGTGTGATCCAACTGACCAAATACACGCTCTTGTTGTATCGACTGCATGATTTCGAGGAATTAATGGAGGTGGTAAAGAATGACTGGTTAAACGCTACGGAAGAGAATCTAAATATTTTTTGGAAGAATGTAGGATTTGTACGCAAATCGTTATTGTTATTGACAATTGTCCTGTACAGTGGCGGTTTCTGTAATCGGACAGTCATTCCACTTTCGAGAGGAACCTTAGTCCTGCCGAATAATGTTACTATAAGGCTGCTATCCAGTCAAGGCCATTTTGTATTCTTTGATGCACAGCGTTCACCGAACTACGAGATAATATTCACTCTGCAAGTTCTCGGCGGATTTATCATCTACACGATTCTATGTAGTACCCTGGGGCTTATTTCGTTACTTTGTGTGCATGCGTGCAGTTTATTGAGGATCTTAACGAATATGATGATCGAGTTTTCGAATCAGCCTGACACGAGCGACGATGCTGTGCAAGAGAAGATCAAAGATATTGTTGAATATCGAGCGACGGTTAAAAAGTGAGTCGAAATAATTTATGTTCACTGATATACAAAACAGATATGTAAGATATTAGAGTGCATGGTATGTGTAAATTAATTTTAGATTTTCCAACAAGGTCGAACACATTATGTCGTATATATGTTGTTTGGAGATTTTCAATGGTACGTCCATTGCGTGTATGGTAGGATACTGCATTATCATGGTAAATGATTCAAATAGATTAATTCTATGAAGCTCTATCGAAAAGCAAAATAATTTAATTATTTACATAACGTGTTGTTAAATATTTAGGAATGGGAAAACAGCGATATCTTTGCTATAATAATTAATCTCATGCTGCAAGCGAGTTGCATGTTTGTTATTTTCATAGTGTGTTATAGCGGACAACTTCTTATCAACGAAGTACGTTATTAATTATTTGTTAACAGTTTTTTATATCCGTTGGCAATAATCTTTCTCGTAGTTTTATATTTGTATATTTATTCAAACTAATCACTTCCGCTTTCTTAATGATTCTTCATTTTATTAGTAGAGCACATATAATCAAGCGTGTAATTTCTCGGAGACTAAATGATCGGTGTAGTTGATCAGATCAATTTCTGTATATTTAAACTATTGGTGAAACATTTATGATATTTATAATAAACTTTACCTTTGACAGAGTGAATATGTTAAACAGACGTCCGTTACGCTGGACTGGCATCGATTTTCGTCGAAAAAAGCGCGCTGCCTGATACCGGTGATGATTATATCGAATTACCGAATAAAGATCACCGCCGCCAATATGTTAGAGATATCTTTAATTACCTTCACCGATGTAAGTATGAAACAATTAGAATTTTATATCTTTAAATTTTCGAGCGCTCTGCAAAATATATTTTCCAGATTCTGAAAGCGTCGATGGGATATCTCAATGTATTACGAAATTCTATTAAATAGAAAGTGAAAAAGTATATTTGAATTTACGAAGTATGTACTTTTATGTTTGCTGTAGATCTTGTTGAATATGATATACGGTGCACGATAGTCAATTATTGGCTGTAAAAATTTATCCTTGAAAATGGTATTTTCTTATTTTTCCATGAAGTTGTTCAATGTATTTCGAAATGATTGATTTTAATATCGTTGTCATGCTACTTTCTACGTTCTTCTCAGAATTCTAATAATTGAAACTGTGAGTACGAAGTGTTCGAAATTGTACGAAATGAAACCTTTTCATCATTTTATACATTGAATTTTTATAGTTACAACTTCTGCAGAATGTTGCACAATATCATATTTGCACTATCATAAAATTTCAATGTATTTCAGTATTTCATCACAAACATTACGCGTGACAAATGATAATTTCTTGTTTTAATTCCAAAATATATCTTATAACGTTCGATTGAACTTCTTTAAATTAAGGTTTGCGCTTCAACACTTGAAAAAGTGAATCGTACGAGAAAAATACGACATTCTTATCGTAATGAAATTTCTTTCCGATGAGTGTGTTGCCAATTATCAACTAAGTGGCGATCAGTTAGGTTGCAACTGATCGATTGATATCGCGAACCACGAACGCTATTAACGCTCAAGATGGAGGTAGATTAAAGATGCAGAGTAATGTTATGTTTAGTAGATTTATTTGCACTGTTTAGTATAACTCGAAGAGTATGATTGTGTGGTGAAGACTGTTTGAAGACTGTGGTTTCTTGAAGCGCCTGGTCCTTATATGCTAACTCTCCGTCCAAGGGGTGTCCTTCTGTAAGGTGAGAATCTATTCCTTTCACTCTTGTAACTGTTAAACTTCGAGGGCGTATTTTATCTGGTGTTGCTAATTAATACCACATGCTCACTTTAGAGCGGACCCATCGAGCACTATCAATTAGCCTCTTGACGAGATTCGCACTGTAAGGTTCACAGCATGGGAGGCAGAAAATTCGAAGTTCCCAAAAAAGGCATGTATTGTCCGTTTATTTCTTTTTTTTATTTTACTTTGTGTTTTACAATTTGTCCAGCGGGACATTTGGTAAATTTTTCTAACTTTATTGCTAAATAACATGTGGATGGTTAACCCCCAAGTGGATGGATACCATCTTCCAGTTTGTTTATTTTATTTCTTCAGTGAGGTCAGTGAGATACCTTTTTCTTAGTCCTTTCTCTATATGGGTTTTGCTCGTTTCAGCAGCCAGCTGGTTTGGATATGTTGCCATTCTTTCCTTGTATTTTCTTGCGTATCTGCCGATTTCTTTCTTATCCATTGGTATTTTTATTTTATTTATGTTTATTTATGTGGCTTATTGCTGCTGTTCCCCCTAGTGGTACGTCCAAATTGGTTTTATTATCGTTTCATAAATTTTTAATATATTTTCTGTGCTGAGTTTAGAATTTCATCTAGTTAACCAGTACAACTGTTTTCTTTTTATCCACATTTTGTCTATAATTGATTTAATATGTTGCTTCCATGTGAGTTGTGAGTTTAAGTGGAGCCCTAGATATTTAACTTGCTTTGTTTGTGTTATCCATTCAATTGGATATTTGATGGTTTCCTTTTTCGTAGTGTAAATGTAATATGATTACATTTACTGGGGTTTGATTCCATGTCATAAATTGACGACCACTCCAAATCTCGAACAGAGTGGAAACCACTTCGTACAGACCAAGCCAATACGTGTTCATATGCACAGATCGTTCACGGATGTAAGTACACAGAAATTCGAATTTCGTATCTTCGAATCTTGCAACATCCTGTAAAATAATTTTTCCAAATCATGCACGTGTCTATGGGATATTTAAACACCTTTCGAAGTATTCTTTAATACCTCAAGTTTGTCATGGAATTTGTTAAATGCGGTATGCAATATACATTAGTTTAAAAAAATGCTATAAACATCTGTTTCCGATACCAGCACATTTTTATTTTTCTGTAACATCGTTCGATTTATTCTGTAATGAACGATTTTCAAATCGTTACCGCGTTTATTGTCTCCATTCGGCGGGAAATTTTAATAATTGAAACGCAGCTCTGGGCAAAACTCGTTTCCCTTTATCTATGATCACGGTAATAATCGTTCACAACCCGTACAAACTCTACAGACAGTAGAAAACTTTTGTTTGCAACTACTTTAATTTCCTACAAACATATGCAATTTTATAGAATCATTTTCATACGTAATTCGTGACGCAGAAATCTTTTTAAAGGCGACGATAATAAAGATCATTTCTTTAAGGATTGAATTGTAAATAGTATATCAAATTAACAAACAGACAGCTTCCTAAAAAGACGAGTCCGTACAAGAAAAATTGTTTAAATTGTTTCTAAATTATCAATTTTTTAATATTAGCCACGTTTGAACCGACAGTTAGACTGCGGATAGTTCTGCATTTATACATAATTTAATAGTGGGATAATGCATACAACGTGAAAAAATATATCAGATATTTAAAGTAGAACACACTTGAGTGTGTAACTTTCAGTAAGTGAAACAAATCTCTATTTAGATTATATTTCTTTACTTTTAGTCGTAAAAATATAGATGTACATAAGAATTCACGACAATTATAATATATTAAAAAAAGTTCTTGTTTCAACTGTTTCACTAGAAAATATACTCGACATATACATATAGACTAGACATATAATCCCCTTTTTCAAAATTCTCCACAAATACCTCTTAAGACAAAGTTCGTCCATCGCTTCAATGTAACCCAGGCAGTTCCTGGAAAGTTGAACCGGGTAATTTCAACCACTTTACCTCATGCAATAAAATCGTTCAATAACAGCAATTTAATGCTGAATGCGCAAACAGATTACACATATACGCAAGCGCAATCTATCGAATCAAACCCAATTCTCATTTGACTCTACGCTTACCTAGTCAGTCATGTCGAAGCGTTCAGCTATGAAAAATACATTACTAACGAAGGGGGAAGAGGATATGAAATACGCCACGAGATACGTGAAACCAATTTTAGGAGCAATTGGTGCGTGGCCCATTTCCCTTTCCTCTTCCTTCATGTCGAAAATTTTACTAAGAATAGAACACATTCTGACATACTTCCTATTTTTCTTAATAATTGTACCAACCATCATGTACGTGTTTTTGAAAGAGAAAAACAACAAGATTAGACTGAAACTTATGGGACCGATTATTAACTGCAGTATGCAGTTCTGTAAATATACGATCCTTCTGTGGCGGGCAAGCGAAATCCAAAAAGGTTTGGATGTGATGAAACAGGATTGGATAACAGCCACGGACGAGAATCGATTGATTTTTCGCTCGAAAGCGAAGATCGCGAGAAGAGTGGTGCTAACTGCTGCAATTACTATGTACGGAGGTGGTTTATGCTACAGGACGATCCTCCCTCTTCTTAAAGGACCTATCGTCACTCCTGACAATATCACTATAAGACCATTGCCCTGTCCGAGTTATTTTATAATTTTCGACGAACAAAAGTCTCCAAATTACGAAATATTGTTTCTAGTGCAAATTTTGGCTGGATTTGTTATTTACGCAGTTATTAGTGGTTCCTGTGGTCTTTCTGCTCTTTTGGTTCTGCATGCGTGTAGTATGATGAGGATTTTGGTGTACAAGATGAAGGCTCTTGTTGATAAGAGCAACATGCCTGTGTTGATAGTCCAACAGAGGATCATGGATATCGTTGAATATCAGACGAAAATAAAGGGGTAAGTGGAATATTCTTATGAATAGAAACGATTGCATTTGAATACGATTTATTCTAACTGGGAAACGAATTGGACAAGCAATGAGTTTATTATAATTCATACATTGTATGCCCTGTATTCGTGACTTGATTGCAGATTTTTAAAGAACATTGAAACAATTACAGAGTACATTTGTCTGACGGAAATGATGGGCGGTACGTGTTTGGTTTGTCTCGTGGGATATTATATTCTCATGGTAGGAATTAGGCGAATAATACTTAGACTGCGGATGTTCATGCGAAATCGTATTTTTATGAATGCAAACGAGAAGATGTTTGTTAAGATTTGATATTATTTTGTACTGATGTATTATTTTTCCCCGCGGTACGTGTATTTACATGTATTTTCGATTGATATATTTAATTTTGTATATTTTATTTTTACGCTCAAATTTTTTATAACTGTATGAACATTGACAGTCTGACAATAACATTAAAAATATTCTGTTCATTCATCAATATAGGATATACATATTTTAGGAATGGGAGAATAATAACGTCGCGGCTATACTGATTTATGTCACGTTACAAATATCCTGTACCTTTTGTGTCTTTATACTCTGTTACATTGGCCAACTTCTGATTGACGAAGTATGACATCATTCTTTTTTTGTAACTTATTCGACGTTCTAAATCCTATCGTATTTGCTTTGTTAACAGAGCCGCATTGTGGGACAGGTATCATGCATGCTCAATTGGTATAATCTCTCGACCAAACATATGCGTTCTTTAATACTAATTATCGCTATGTCTAATTATCCGATGAAATTGATGGCTGGTAAAATGATTGAAATGTCTCTAGCTACTTTTACCGGTGTAAGCATAAAGAAATCAAACTTTCTTTTCCAGAAATTAAACTTAATAAATCTTATTTAACGTATATTTGAATTTAAGTTATATCTCGTTATATTTTCCATAAACAATTTTTCTTAGGTCATGAAATTGTCAATGGGATATTTAAACATTCTACGCGAAGTCATCTAAAAACCTTGTTATGATACTTACGATATATCCATATGAAGTTGTGCAAATTCCTAAAGTCTCCAAAGGAACGTGTCTCAGATTATAGCACTCTCTCAGTACGAGAATAAAAATTAATCATGTCAGTTGTCAGTTGTGTATTCGTTCCTCCTTATCTTCGCATAATATATTTCTCACGCTATGTTCGATTCAAGCTTTCACGAGGCTTCGTAAACGTTCGAAAATATCTTTAACGTGGCATCTTGGAACATCTTGTAAAATATTTTCTTTCAGATCATGCAGCAGATGTCGATGAGAACAGCAGATGAACTTTTTAAATACAGTGTATGCAATGTACGTTAATTCGTAAAAAATGGTATAAATATCTTTTTCTAATACTAGCATATTTTCATTTTTCTATAACATTGTTTGACTTGTTTCGTAGTGGACAATTTTAAAATCGTTATCTTGTCTTCTACCCGCCGTTCCGTGGAGAATTTTAATAATTGAAACGCAACTCCGGGTAGAACTTGTTCCCCTTTATCTACGATTACAGTAATAACCGTTCATGATCCGTACAAACTTTGTACATAGCAGGAACACGTTTGCTTGAAACTACTTTAATTTCTCACAGACAAAACAATTTTACAGAAAAATTTCAGTACGAAATTCATAATATTACTTAAAAATAAAAGCCATTTCTTTAACGATTGAGTTGTGAATGGTAATACGAAATTAACAAACGAGAAGCTCTCACTAGTCACGTATATGTATATTATACATACCTCTCCTCGAGTAGCTTCTCCTCTTGAATCAATGTTCCTCCATCAGTGTATTTCAATCCAAGCGGTTGCTGGAAAGTTCCCTCGGATAATTTCAACCTGCCTTTTACATGTTTCTCCTCTCTGTGAAATAAAATCGTTTAAAAAACGACGATTCGAAGCTGAATTCGCGAGCAGGCATCAATTCATGTATACAGCTGTACGCAAGCGCAATATATCGAACCTATCTGACTACACTTACACTTAGTCAGTCTCGTCGAAGCGTCCAACCATGGAAAATATATCTGCTCTAACGAAGGCGGAAGAGGATATGAAATACGCAACGAGATTCGTGAAACCAATTTTAGGCATAGTTGGTGCGTGGCCTGTTTCATCTTCCTCCTCTTCCTTCTCGAAAATTTTAGCAAGAATAGAACATATTCTAACGTATTTTCTGTTCCTCTTACTAATGGTGCCGACCCTCATGCACGTGTTTCTGAAAGAGACAAACAATAAAATTAGACTGAAGCTTATCGGACCGATTATCAACTGCAGCATGCAATTTTGCGCGTATACGATCCTTTTGTGTCGAGCGACTGAGATCCAAAATGGTTTGAACGTGATAAAACGGGATTGGATATTAGCCACAGAAGAGAACCGAGTGATTTTCCGCTCAAAAGCGAAGATCGCGAGAAGAGTAGTGTTAACCGTTGCGATTACCATGTACGGTGGTGGTTTATGCTACAGGACTGTTCTTCCTCTTCTAAAAGGAACTATCGTCACTCCTGACAATATTACTATAAGACCATTGCCCTGTCCGAGTTATTTCGTAATTCTTGACGAACAAGAGTCTCCAAATTACGAAATATTGTTTGTACTGCAAGTTATGGCTGGATTTGTTATTTACGCAGTTATTAGTGGATCTTGCGGTCTTTCTGCTCTTTTTGTTCTGCATGCGTGTAGCATGCTGAGGATCTTGGTGGACAAGATGAAGGCTCTCGTGGACACGAGGGACATGTCTGATACGATGGTCCAACGGAGGATCATAGATATCGTTGAATATCAGACGAAGATAAAAGGGTAAGTGGAATATTCTTATGAATAGAAACGATTGAAATGTAATATGATTTATCGTGATTTGGATATGAATTGGACAAGAAATGTATTTATTAATATTTATGCGTTATACGTCCTTTATTCGTGACTTGATTGCAGATTTTTAAAGAACATTGAAACGATTACAGAGTACGTTTGTTTGTCCGAAATGATTTGCGGCACCAGTCTGGTTTGTCTCGTAGGATATTATATTGTCATGGTAGGAGTTAGACCAATGATACGTAGACCACGAATGTTTATGCAAATTCAAATTTTTGTGAATACGCGTAAAAATATTGAATCTAAGTAATTTCTTGAGATTTGTTGTTGTTTTGAATATTTGGGACATTTTTGTATATTACGTATATTTCGTATATTTTATATTTAAACTTAAATTTCTCCAAAATGCGTAAACATTTACAGTCTGATAATAGCATAAAAAATCTATTTTTTCAAGGATATGTAGGATGAATATATTTTAGGAGTGGGAGAATAATAATGCCACGGCGGTTTTAATTTATAGCACCATACAAATATCGTGTACCTTCTCTGTCTTTATTCTCTGTTACATTGGCCAACTTCTTGTAGACGAAGTACGACATTATTCTTTCTTTGCATCATCTTCGATTTTCTAAATCTTATCGTATTTGTCCTGTTAACAGAGCCGCATTGTGGGACAGGCGTCATACATGATCAACTGGTATCACCTCTCGAGGAAGCATATGCGTTCTTTAATATTAATTATCGCTATGTCTAATTACCCAATGAAATTGATGGCTGGTAAGATGATCGAAATGTCTCTAGCTACTTTTACTGACGTAAGTACAGAGAAGTCAAACTTCTTCTTTAAGAAACGATATTTATCACATCTTATTAAATATATTATATTCTAATTTAATTTACATCATATTAGATCTCTCATCGTTTTTTAGGTCATGAAAATGTCAATGGGATATTTAAACATTCTACGGAACGTCATCTAGAGATCTTATTATGATACTCATGATACATCTGTAAGAAGTAGCGTACATATATTTTGAAAAATTATGATGGAACGTATCTTCGAGAATAACGCTGTTCTAGTTTTGGAATAAAAATTAATCAGAGGGTCAATCACGTATTTTTGTCTCTTCATCCTCGCACGATAGATACATTGTTTCACGCCATATTCGATCCAATGTTTCATAGACATTCAAAAAATCATTTACCGTCGCATTGAAAAGAACAAATATTCTTTAACCGGATAGTGAAGTATCCATAAACTATGCTTCCAAAATCGAAACAATCCTTAGTTCACAACCCCGTACAGTGCACTGTAAGGTACGGTAATCATATGTTTGTCTCCCGTCGTATGATTTCCTGTAACGTTTTCGCAAAAAATCCATATCGATATATCCGGATCTCGTAACTTAAAACATCAGAGGCAATACAGAAAAAGCCCTTCCCGCCGCTGCTTGTTCCAGTTGTCAATGGGATTCAACACATCAGCTCTCGATGTCCGACGATGAACGCGGCAAAGCTCATTGTCGTGGAGGCCAAGATCTCTGAACCTGTAAAATTATGTTGGAACACTCCAGCTTCATTTCAAATTTTCGCTCGCTCGAGCAAAAATCATGGAAGAGGATGACAACGTAAGCTACAAAAGATTGATTTATCCTTTTCCTAAGATCCTTCTGGGCGCCCTCCCATCAATGAAATTTTCTACACTATACAGTTATTGTCTAGCTTTGTTACTCGTAATATCACGATTACTGCTTGCGGCTTGACTGCCCTTTTTGCAATGGAGCCAGTTACTGGTTTCGACGTCTTGGCTGTAGAAATCGGTGAATGGAAGGGAAAGCGATGACGAGAGCGTAGATCAGAGTCTGGCCAATATCATGAAACAACGTGTTCGGATAATCAAGTGAAATCACGATATAGTTTTTTGTGTAACTGGCATGAAAATGCGATCTGAAGACTCGTCAGAATATAAATATATGTTCGTCTATATGTATAAATAAATTTTAGAAAAATGTAGATAATTAAGCTTATATACATATTATAAAGACTTTTTAAAAGAACCAGTTCATTTATCGTAACTTTTTAGTTTCATAAGTCTCACAGAGAATCTCTTGCATGAGATATCACTGGTAGAAATTGTGTGATTTCTTGGGTATTATTCGATGATGGTAGGATTCGGTAATCGACGTCACGTAACGTTTAGAAATTACGAATCAGAATTTCCAAACTTGCAATTTCTTTTCTAGCAATGGGACTCTAAATAACCCGTTAGCGGCATGACGTATGTAATATTGTTCATATCTGTGACACTTAATATTTTTATATTCTGTTACATCAGCGAGCTCCCGGCAGGGCAGGTACTTATTCTTTCCTCGAATCAAATTGAAAGTGATTTCTTGCTAATTAAAATTTTCAATGATAAATAGTTTCTTTTATCTATAAATCAACTTCGAACATCAAACAGAAACAAAACATATATCTTCTTATAGTCGATTATTATAGACTTATAAATATATCATTCTCATTTTTATCTTGTAAGAAATTTACGCAAAATCACGTAAAACATATTTTTACAGACAATGAAGGTCGGTCAAAAATCTTCTATGATCGATTGGCATCAGATGCCCTGGAAGAAGGGTCTTGCCATACCTTTGATGATTTCGACGTCTCGTTCAACCACCAGGATCACGGCTGGAGATATTATCGACCTTTCCATTAGCAGTTTCGGTGACGTAAGTGTCTCAGAAGTATCTAACTGTAAATATCAGTTTCTATTGTAAATTTTCATATACAAATATCACTAAGAACATAGATAAATAAGATTAAATTCGATAAACTTTTACACTCTATAAATGATATCGCGTGACTGCCAAAGTCATCAAGATGGAAATAGTGCACGTTCCTCTCCAAAAACATTTTTGAATCTGTTTTATATTTTGCACCTTTAATAAAAACTAGTTTTACCAGTACTCAAGCATATATCCTTTTCTTTTTGAATCTACATAATTTACGCTATATTTTATCCAAGCAACGCTTATAAACATTGGAAAATCATTTACCGTGACATTGAAAAGAAGAAATATTCTTCAACTCTATCCAGAATTGAAACATACATGAGCTCGTCTCAAACTACCACAGACAAACTACACACTACAGCTCGAACTACCACATAATTTGTCCGTATCCCTTCATAGTACATACGGGAATACGGTAATCATGCGTTTGTCCCCTCATTCTTCGATTATCTGCTTCGCCTTTGGGAAGAGCCACTTCGAAACTTGTCATTACATATTAACTGCATCGGTCACAATCAGAAATCCATCGAAGATAACAAAAAAACTTTTTGCTCGAAGGAAATTGTATCGATATCAAATCGACAAAGAGAACAGCGAGTTTCCTATCCTTGTTTCGGATTTAACAGCGCAAGCGCACGATACGAGAAAACTTTTCGAACGACTCGACCAGTCGTAGACAAAACCAGCACCAGTGGCACTCTGACACTCGATATTCGATTATGAAGACGGAAAAACTCATGGAGAGATCCAATAACGCAAGTTACGAAAGCGATTTAAGGTTCAACATTCGACTGAACGTGTTGACGTTGAGAACGATTGGAACCTGGCCAAGATTTCTCGATCATTCTTGGCGGCACACGATCGAACACGTATTTCTAAATATCCTCTGTTACGGTCTGCTTGGGTTCATCCTGATCCCTGGATTCGTGTGCTTCGCTCTCGAGATCGTGGATTTTTACGATCAGATGAAACTTGGCAGCGCGCTCAGTTTCTTTCTAATGGCGATGATAAAGTATTTCGTGTTCATTATGCGCGAGACTGACATACGTACATGCGTGAAACTCATCGAAGATGACTGGAGGAACGTGAAACACAATGAGGATCGTAAAATTATGCTGGATAACGCGAGTTTCAGTCAACGACTTATCGTAATCTGTAGCGCTTTCATGTACGGCGGCGTGGTTTTCTATTATATCGCATTACCACTCACTCGAGCGAAGATCGTAGAAGAGGGTGGTAACCTGACATACACGAGACTTGTTTACCCTTTTCCTAGGGTATTCGCGGACGCTCGACGCAGTCCCATCAATGAAATTTTCTACACGATACAGTTATTGTCTGGCTTTGTTGCTCATAATATCACGGTTGCTGCTTGCGGTTTGGCTGCGCTTCTTGCGATGCACGCGTGCGGCCAGTTACAGGTTTTGATGTCTTGGCTGGAGAAATTGGTAGACGGAAGAGAAAACGATAACGAGAGTCTGGATCAGAGGCTGGCCAATATCGTGGAACAACATGTTCGAATAATCAAGTAATACAAACATCTGATCTTGTTCGATAGTAAACGATGAAAATTGAGATATATCCGCGATGTGGCTCGTGAAAGTATTTAGACACTCACCATAGAAAACTTTTATTTAAATATTATGTATGTTATGTGAAAGATTTTGAAATTCCATTAGTATCGTAATGATAATGACAGTAACTATGTAACTATCGTGATTGCGTCGGCAAAATTTGAAACCAATCTGAAAATGCATATGTGTATAGAAGTTACAAGTCAGCTATCGCAAACATATATGCAGTAGAAAGTCGATATGGTGCGTGAATAAACATCTGAAACATGCAATGAGAGTAAACAATTGTCCCAATGAATATCGAAGCTCGTTAATACGATGGGCAATTGATTGTTTAAATATTTTCGTGATTTTTACCAAATATGTACCTGCACTGAATATCTCGTAGCTTTTATATAAATTTTCAGATTTGTTTCAGAGTTTTCCAATGTATTAATCAAATTTTAAAATGTTTCGTATAATGCAACATAATATGTTCATAAATTTCAACGAGATTTCGAACACATTCGTGAATACTGTGTACATTTTAATGGATATTAAAAAGAGATGGTATGTTTATTGTAACGTTTCAGCTTCATAGCTCTCACCGAAGATCTTCTGCGTGAGATATCATTGGTAGAAGTCGTGGGTTGTACTATAAATATATGCTTCCTTGGGTATTATTCAATGACGGTATAATTTCACGAAGAAATATCTGGCAATTGCGAATCAAAGTTTTAATTCGCAATTTCTGTTTTAGGAATGGGACTCTAATCATCCTGTTAGAGGTTTTACTTACATAATATTGCTGACATCCGTCACCTTTAACATTTTCATATTCTGTTACATCGGTGAGCTCTTAGCAGAGGAGGTAATTATTGTTTTCAAATTTCAATGGTCAACGATCGATTTAATAAAAAATTTAAGCAACAAAAATATGAGATATGCGTGTGAAATATTTCAACAGACGGTAAAAGTCGGTCAAAAATCTTACATGATCGATTGGCATCGAATGCCTTGGAAGAAAAGTCTCATCGTTCCTTTGATGATTTCGATGTCCCGTTCTACTACCAAAATCACTGCTGGCAATATTATCGAGCTTTCTATTAGTAGTTTCGGTAACGTAAGTATCTCATACGTATCCATTGTGAAAAAAATTGCCCACGTCGTAAAAATCATTTTCTATCGCGAAATTTTCACGGAAAATTATAGGTCATCAAGACTTCATTCGCGTACTTGAACATACTACGAACACTCACAACCTAGGGATTTCTTGTTCAGTCAATGGTAAACTGATACTGCGATTCTCACATGGAAATTATAGATACACCGTATGTCACATGAATATCTGCTTTTTATAAGAAAAACGTGTTCTATCGTGAATTAAAGACAAGAAAGAAGAATTTTCATTTATCCGACATCTGACTTCCCACGTTGACATTTTTGCAGTATAAAGGAACTTATATTGCAGTTGTTGCCCTATTATTTGTGTAATATATAAGCTGGTAAATTAACACGACGAAAGAATAAAATTGTTCACTAATTATTTTTTACTACAATCGAACGTTTGGAAAGGTGTTGCATATTTAGAAATGGCAATATACTATTTAATTAACCTAACGCTTATTATTATTACTTTATAACAATACAGAAAATTTATAGAATTACTCAATCGCACATGGATCGAATGTTACCGATTATAAGGAACGAGAAATTTTGCGTAACTGTCGATATTTCCAGTAACGTAAATACCAAATAATTGCTATATTTAATGTTTAAATTATGAACGAAATTGGAGAAAAAAATAATATATGCATATTCTTATTACTTACATGTTCGTACATTAAACTTAGAAAAATTTGCTTTACGCCATATAATGTTATGAATCGTTATAACCGCACAACAACATTATTAACGTTTCGCTGACGTGTCTAAGGAATCAATTAATCGATGTTCCACTGTCATTCTCTCTACACTCATAATACATAAAACTGAACTTCGTGAAAGGGTGAAACTAAACGCAGAAGACCACTTTCTTCCACCCTTCTGACTGGAAATCAGAAAATCGAGCGCAAGCGCGCCACTTATTTTTCCCTTTAAACCGTGATCAGACGATTTAGTCTTAAACGAGCATTCGAACATCAAGCATGCAAATATCAGGCGTAAACAATAAAAAATTCCGTATAACGGACTACGAGTACGAGAAACACGTGAATTTAAGTATCCAATGGAATCTTTGGTTATTACAATCCATAGGCCTTTGGCCATATTCAAATTCCATTTCAAGAATCCGACGATACTTTTACTGGTTCATAAATATCACTTGTTACAGTCTGATCAGTTTTCTCTTTATCCCCTGCGTATTATATGTTTTCCTCGAAATAAAAGATACTTACGGTAAACTAAAACAATTCGGCCCCCTGATTTTCTGCGCGATGGCGTTCGCCAAATATTACTCTTTGATCGCCCACAAAGCTGACATTCGTGAATGCTTGGAACGAATCAAATGGGATTGGAAGAACATGACAAATAAAGAGGATCGCGAGATCATGACAGTGAATGCGAGTTTCGGACGAAAATTGGTGATCCTCTGCACCTTATTCATGTACAGTGGCTTCGCATTTTATTATATCGCTATACCTATTAGCGCGGGCAGGGTAGCGGCAGAAAATGAAAGTCTTACCTTCATTCCACTGGTGTTCCCGTTTTCAAAGTTTATCGTTGACACGCGTTATAGTCCTACGAATGAGATCGTTTTTTCGATTCAATTGGTGGCTGGTTGTCTAATGCATAGTATAACATCAGCGGCTTGCAGTTTAGCGGCTGCTTTCGCGGTTCACGCTTGCGGTCAGATGCAGGTGCTGATGAATTGGTTGAAGCATCTTGTAGACGGTCGATCGGATATGAGCGAACGTGTGGATGGTAGAATCGCCGACATCGTGTGCCAACATGTTCGAATCCTAAAGTGTGTAAATATTTATTATTTATTTATCCGTGTAACGTTTATTTATTCGTAATCGTATATCAATAGAAAAACTTTGATCTTTCGCGCTCTATCGACGTTGCTTTAATGACGTTGATAATGTGTAAATTGTCATTTGACTTTCATTGAAAATAGAAATGGGAAGATTATCTGTATTATATTTATTCAGAATCTTTTCATCGTTATTTTCGTAATATAATATTCGATTTCAAAAGATTTCAATGCGAAAAGTGAAAAAGTGTTGGAATTGCTAGCCGAATGTATAATGAATTTTTTGGAGTGCAGAGGTTTGAAGAAAAAGTTGTTAACAAATTTATAATCGTTTGTGAACATTTTCACTGAAGCTTGTGATATTGTTTCGCATTGCACGGCTCTAATATCTGTTATTGTGTATCAGAAAATATCGTCGATTATTTCAGATTTTTGACGCTCATAGAAAACACAATACAGCAGATTTCTTTCGCCGAGTTTTTAGGATGTACCCTAGATATATGTCTCGTTGGATATTACGTAATCATGGTATGATGATTGATAAACTTGATCTAAGATTGAGATCCCATTAATGTCGATGATCTTAGATTCTAAAATATACGAATTTTCGTTTCGTATTATAGGAGCTGAAATCGAATGACGTCACGAGCGCCGTAACTTATATGATTTTACTTATATCGATTACATTTAATATATTCATATTTTGTTATATAGGCGAGATCGTGGCTGAGGAGGTAAGTTTTCACGTTTAAATAAATTTCTATTAATCGAGTAATAATCTAAAATTCTATCTTTTCGAATGAACAATTTTTTAACAACAAAATATGATACGATAGTGTAGGAAAATTGGCGAAACGTCGTACATGATCGAATGGTACCGATTGAAAGGGAACAAGAAGCTTTGTTGCGTTTTGATTATCGCCATGTCGAATTGTTCGATAAAACTGACGGCTGGGAACATCGTAAACCTAACTATCAACACGTTTACTGATGTAAGTATCAAACTGTTATTTTAATCTTTCTTCTTGCATAAGGATTAATAAAAAAATTTTTTTTAACAAATAGGTTGTTAAGACGGCAGTCACTTTTTTAAATGTACTACGAACCACGACTTGAATGGTTATTTCTTAATGTGAACGTTTTTTTTTTATAATCGTTGATATATATCCCTAAAAAATATCTGTTATATCACACGATTTTCAGTGTGTTTTACATGTTCGATGTTACTTGTGATTATTGTTACTTGTCTTCAATATTGTACATTTTTTGTACTGTTTAGGATGAATGGAAATGCATGTTTTATAAAGGTATTGAAGAATAAAAAAGATGTGAGAAATGAAAGTATCGTCATGTTGCTAGAATATTATTTGTATTATATCGTCTGATGTTCTTTCAGTTTCTGACTTTGTTAGAACGTATCTTTTTATACATCTTGATCGTCTGAGAGATATTCTAAAAAATTATTGTGTTTATGATCTCACCACTTAAAAATATATTACGGTACTTATTAGATATCATACGATTATCTACACACATATAAAAGTACTGTTCAGTTTTAAACATTTGTGAATAGAACATTAGAAAAGACAAAAATTACATATACATGAATCGAAGATGGCCCATTCTGCCATTTGAAATACAATGTCTATTCTGTTTCTCGACTTCAAATTTCAATTTTTGTATTTCCACTTCAATAATTGCATTGTTGGATACGGAAACAGACGGTAGCTTTGAAAAAAAAAAAAAGAAACACAGCAGTGCATAAAAAATGAGGTTGCACAAGACGAAGAACTCAGATTGCAACAAACAGTGGCAATTCTGTTCCACCAATGTTAAAAAAATCAATCTATCGATGTGTCGCCGCGATTCTCCTGCAGTCAGCACTCATAATGCATAACAAGAAAAGTCCCAAACAGGGAACTTTTATTAACTTTTATTCTACCCTCCCGAGAGAAATTGGAAAAGATGGCGCAAGCGCGTCGATATTTTCCTTAGAACAGTCATCAACCTATAAACAGTCAGTGTTAAGAGAGCTTTCAAGTTCTGACAAAGGAGAGTAATCATGTCGTCTATCAAAGTCGACCAAGATTATAAGAAGGGCATAAATTTAAGCATTCGAAGCAGTCGTTGGATATTAAAACTGATCGGCGTGTGGCCAAATTCTCGGAACGTTTCGACGATACAAAAATATGTTCACGTGCTATTAAACGCCATTTATTATGCTTTGATCATGTTTCTTTTGTTACCTGGAAGTTTGTACGTAATTCTCGAAGTGGAAGACGTCTATAACAGAATTAAACTATTCGGTCCATTGAGCTTCTGCGTGATGGCGCTTTTAAAGTATTATCTTCTGATACTTCACGAAGAAGACATTCGCGAGTGCGTCGAACGTATCGAATGGGATTGGAAAAATATCACGTACCCTAAAGACAGAGAACTCATGATGACGAATGCCAACTTTGGAAGAAAACTAGTCATCGCGTGCACCTTTTTCATGTACAGTGGTTTCGTCTTTTTTTACGTTGCTGTACCGATGAGCGTTGAAAGAATACCAGTAGAGGGGACCAATGCAACCTTTATTCCCATGGTGTTTCCCTTCTCGAGATTTATTATCGACACTCGCTACAGCCCTACGAATGAGATAGTGTTTTCTATTCAATTTTTGGCTGGCGCCCTGATGCATGGTATAACGTCAGCCGCTTGCAGTTTGGCTGCAATATTCGCCGTACACGCTTGCGGCCAAATGCAGGTGTTGATGACTTGGCTGAACCATTTGATAGATGGTAGATTAGACATGCATGATTGCATCGACCAGCGAATCGCCAAGATCGTGAGTCAACACGTTCGAATATTGAAGTGTGTAAGATGTATTTGTCGTATAAAATCGTATAGCACTATTATCTTGAAATTGCTAGTATTATACTGCTACCTTTTCCTGGATTTTTAGGAATATTATTTACATATATTTAAAATAAGAGAAGATTTGTTCGCTTTCTATTTAAACGATAAAAATAACCTTGGCGTGAGAGACTTTTAAAGATGAAAATTCATAGTTTTAAGTTCTAGGTCTAATTCTCGAAGCAGGAACATCGAATTTTTATATTTGAATGTACAATTTCAAAATCCACGAATAAAGATCGTTTGATTTATAAAACTTTTCACATTTAACAATTTAGATTCGAAATCAGCTTTGAAATTATGCTAATATTTCGATATTTCAGATTTTTATCGCTTATAGAGAGAGCGCTTCAACAAGTATCGTACGTGGAATTTTTAGGATGTACTTTAGATATATGTCTTCTTGGATATTATATCATCATGGTACAAAATTTGTAGATATCTAAAACCTACAGCTTATCAATTATCAAATGTTATATACATATGTATATATCTTCTTGATATTACAGGAATGGAATTCAAATCATCTAACAGATGTCATGACTTACATTGTGTTACTCGTATCCCTGACATTTAATATTTTTATATTTTGTTACATAGGAGAGCTCGTGGCTGATAAGGTAGGAGTTTTTTTTTTTTCAAAATTGACATCATCGTTTTGTACACAATTGTGATATATTTTATAACAGTCTAGAAAACTGGGAGAAACGACGTACATGATTGAATGGTATCGATTATACGGAAAGAAAAAACTATGCTGCGTTTTGATAATCGCAATGTCCGATTCGTCGAGAAAATTAACAGCAGGGAACATCGTGGAATTATCTATGAGTACCTTTTCCGATGTAAGCATCAATTTAGAGATCATTATAATTACATTTCTACAAACTGATCAAAATATTCTGTGCAAATAGGTAGTTCAAACATCGGTTGCTTTCTTAAACGTGCTACGAACATTAACTTGAACATTGTTGGAAACACGATATGATGTAGAATCTATTATTCTTTCTTTTTTATTAAACAATAACAATTTCTTATTTTATGCAAAATAAGTATCGTGCGACTCCGTTGTCACATTAAAACCCAAGAGAAAGATATTTTGATTATAAAGATGAATAGAACAGTCTATAGCTCAAATTGGTGACATAATATAACACTCTTTTCACTTTCTCAGTTTTCACTATGATTTTGTTCTTTTATTTGAGAAGCGGAAAAAGACAATAATGTACACATAACAATTGAAGACTATAGATGAAGAGCGATAAGTCAGATTTTCCATCTTTCACAAGAGAACAGTTGTAAAATTCAGTACGTTCTCAATTAATTCCACGATACCAGAATTTTCCTTTCACTTATTTTTCCACGCCCCCTTTATAACATTAAAAATATTGCTCGACATAGCAGTGCAATAATGAAAATATTAAAACGATATTATTTACCTTAACAGTTACACTCTTGGCTTGTACAGAACTTCTTTAACAATATCATTGGATCAACAGATCTTTTATTACATTTAATTATTTTATACGAAAGTAATACTTTTTAATTATAAAATTATGACGTTAAAATTAAAAAGTCGCCAAAAATATATTTATCATGTTTTTCCTGTGATCTTCAAATACCTTCGAGAAGTATCAGTAAGATTGATTCGCTGACGCTTGACAAGTCAATCAATCGATATTTCACCGCCATTCGTCGTACCATATGCATTCATAATGCGAAAAAGCGGGGAAGATTCAATTCACTGGAAAAAATAAACTTTCGTTCTTCACTGTTCGAGAGAAATCGAGACACGGTAGCGCAAGCGCAACATTATTTTTCATAGAATCGTTACAAACTACGGCAGTGGTTAGTATCAAGTTAGCATTAGAACTTTGATGATGCAAAAATCAGGAACAAACGGCGCGTCGTATTTTACGACGGATCACGACTGCAAGAGGAACGTGGATTTGAGTATTCGGTACAGTCGTTGGATTTTGAAGCCAATCGGCGTGTGGCCAACTTCTAACATTTTGATGACAGAAAAATATTTGTATCGGTTGATAAATACCATTTGCTATAGTTTGATCTGTTTCCTCTTGGTACCCTGCAGCCTGTACTTAATTCTCGAAGTGAAAGATGTTTATAACAGAATAAAATTATTTGGTCCGTTGAGTTTCTGCGTGATGGCGTTTTTAAAGTATCATCTTTTGATCCTTCACGAAGATGACATTCGCGAGTGTATCAAACGCGTCGAATGGGACTGGAAGAATATTACGTATTCTGAGGACAGAGAAATCATGATAACGAACGCGAATTTTGGAAGAAGATTGGTTATTATCTGCGCGTTTTTCATGTATAGTGGTTTCGCTTTTTATTATATTGCCATACCTATTAGCGTTGGAAAAATTCCTGCGGAAGATGTCAATGTGACCTTCATTCCTCTGGTGTTCCCTTTCTCGAGATTTATTATGGATACTCGATATAGTCCCATAAACGAGATTGTATTTTCTCTTCAATTAGTAAGTGGCTGTTTGATGCATAGTATTACGTCAGCGGCTTGTAGTTTAGCTGCTGTATTTGCGGTGCACGCATGTGGCCAGATGCAGGTTTTGACGAGCTGGCTGAAACATTTGATCGATGGTCGGTCAGATATGTGTAACAAGGTGGACGACAGAATCGCCAGCGTCGTGAGACAACATGTTCGAATATTGAGGTATGTAAGGATTCTGGTCTCCAGTAAAATGAGAACAGAAGCTTGAGATTGAAAATTTCAGCCTTTAATTCGGAAACTCAAGCTGTTAGATTTGAAATTTAGGAATTTCTTAGTTCCTACCTCTGAACATACAATTTGAACTTTGAAACTTGAGAAATTTAACATCCCTGAAGTAATATCGCATGAAAATCTGAAATTTGAATATTACAACTTGAAAGTTTCGATTACCAGAATTTTACAAACAAAAAAAAAAAAATTCTGAAGTCCTGAGTTAAAAAATTTAAATTTCAGAAATTATGAAGATTAAAAGCTTTTAAATTTGGAAACTTGAATTCACGCATCTGTGAAAAATTCAATTTTTAAAGAACTTCGAATTCCTGATGTTATGAAGGTTGACATCAGTGTCGTCGCTAAGGGATATTGATTTACATTTCAGCTTCCTAGCGCTTACAGAGAAGACACTGCAACAAATGTCATTCGTGGAATTTATTGGTTGTATGTTAAACATATGTCTTCTTGGATACTACGTTATTATGGTAAGAGAACAAGACACATATATCAATAAATATATATAAACTTCATGCACAGTTTACCGTGGTGTTTTAGGAATGGAGTTCGAGTCATTTAACCAGCGCCATAACATTTTTCATATTACTAATATCTCTTACGTTCAATATTTTCATATTTTGCTATATAGGCGAGGTGGTAGCGGAACAGGTTAGCTGTTCTTGTGATTAATTCTTGAAATTTGCCTAATATCATACATAATTTTACATAATTTTTTTCAGTGTAAAAAAATTGGGGAAATATCGTATATGGTTGACTGGTATCGAATATCAGGAACCAAAAAGCTTTGTTTTGTACTAATCATAGCAATGGCTAATTCGTCGATTAAATTGACGGCTGGAAACATGGCTGAACTATGCTTAACTACCTTCAGCGACGTAAGTATGAAATTACTTGAACCACATTCATGAACGCCTCACTTTAAAATTTGTTTCCTGTACAAATAGATTGTTAAGACAGCGGTTGCATTTTTGAATGTCTTACGAACATTGACATGAACATTGGTTAAAGTAGAATATAATCTAAATACTACCTACCTGTACAATGTCTCTATATATTGCAATGAAATCTATTTGCGCTGTTATTGATTCATTATAGTATTATCATTTAAAATAAATGCAATAAATATGTTATACCAATTTTAATACTGCTTGGATCCTCGAATTTGCGTGTCACGATTTCACAAACACGAACACAAACAATTTTCCTACGATAGCACACGCTTGAAAATGATCCATAGAATGTAGAAGAGTTAATACATAAACGAGTCTATATCTCATGTTACTCAGTCCCATCTTTTTTTTTTTTAATTTCTGGCGCCACGAATTCAAGAAGACCGATAATCAATAATAATCCCAATTATAAACATTTTGAAGAAGACGTT
Organism: Bombus superbus; assembly: GCA_014737385.1. Taxonomy (NCBI): domain Eukaryota; kingdom Metazoa; phylum Arthropoda; class Insecta; order Hymenoptera; family Apidae; genus Bombus; species Bombus superbus. Next base: position 343,656 of record JACXIK010000058.1, read on the forward strand.
GAGAACGTATTATACCGTGTACTAGGAAGTACGAAAATTTTAACCAAATTCAAATTCATATTCTACGGATTGATTCCTTCAATCTGTTGGCAAACACGCAACATATTTATGCGCTAGACATTTGAAAAAATCAATTAATCAATGACCCTAGATATCATCCATCCTGCCGTAATCATAATGCACGAAGTAACATAAGCAAAATCTCAAAAGGACTTAGACACTATGAAATATAATTCATGTACTTTCTTTCTCCCTTTCGAATACGAGCGCACGCGTAATGTCAGTTTTCATTTGAACTTCCATCGAACAACAAACAAGCTCTCGAGCATCAACGATGTATAACGTGACTACAAGAGAAACGTGGATTTGAGTATTCGGTAGAATCGTTGGTTGCTAGTACCGATCGGTACTTGGCCAGATTTACGTAAATCGATATTAGGAAAATATTTCTCTTCGCCCATTAATGTTATTTGTTTCGGTTTAATCGGCTTCATGCTCGTATCATGTACTCTGTATCTCGTTACAGAAGTAGAAGAAGCGTATCATAAGATCGAAACGATTGGCCCATTGAGTTTTTTTTTAATGACGTTTATGAAATATTATCTTTTGATACTACAAGGAAATCGCATCAGCGAGGGCTGCAAACGCATCGAATGGGACTGGAAAAACATCGAACATCAAGAAGATAGAAATATCATGGCACAAAACGCGAATTACGGACGAAGATTAGTGGCCATTTGCACCTTTTTCTTATTTAGTGGTTTTGCATTCTTCTACATTGTTGTACCTGCTAGCATTGGACAAGTGGTAGCAGAGGATGGAAATTCGAGCTTCGTTCCGTTACCCTTTCCTGCCTCGAGATTGATCACTGACGTGCGTTGCAGTCCCAGTAATGAAATTATCTTCTCCATCCAAACCCTAACAGGTGTCGTAATGCATATTGTAACATCAGTGGCTTGCAGTATCGCCGCCGTGTTTGCGGTGCATGCTTGCGGTCAGATGCAAGTATTAACGAACTGGCTGGAACATTTGGTCGATGGTCGACCCGATATGAGTAATATCATGGATGAAAGGATCGCTAGCATCGTCATTCAACACAATCGGATACTGAAGTGAGTAAAATTTATTAAGTAATTATCTTGTACCATTTTTATTTTATTTTTATTTTCATTCAAAATATAATGCAAGTGATATTACAGTATCTAATCGGATGATTCACTACTTTATAGTATGTATGGATATGAAATTCAATATTTGGCACTTGAAAATTTGTATTCCTCAATTTGATAATTGAAAGACTTTGTGAACGTACGGTTTTGAAAATTTAACAATTTGTAATAGTATATGAGATTTGGAAATTTAGAAATTTCGGAATATAGGTGTTAGAATATTTGAAAATTAAAAATTTTGAAAATTTGCATTTGGAATTTTGATAACTGGGAATTTGTTTCGTTCAGTTACAGTGTTTGCAATTTACATTCATCGCATTTCAGATTTTTGGCGCTCACCGAAAACGCACTCCAACAAATATCTTTTGTAGAATTTTTGGGATGTATGATGAACATGTGCCTTCTCGGATATTATTTTATAGTGGTATTCATGCAACAAAACTATCAAAGAAACATGCATGCAAAGATCTATTATCAATACACTGTATTAATATCAGCTGTATTTTCTTGATGTGACAGGAATGGAGTTCGAATGATATTATGCACTCGATAACTCACATGATCTTAATGATATCGTTTTCTTTCAATATTTTTATATTCTGTTATATAGGTGAACTAGTTGCTGAACAGGTACTTGCAATCGTATTTTAATACATTTTTCGTATTTTAATACATTACAAAAGACTAGACTATGGTAATAGGAATTAATAAAAATATCTTAAAATAGTGCAAAATGGTTGGTGAAATGACATATACGATCGACTGGTACCGATTGTCAGGAAAAAAGAAGCTTAACTGCATTTTAATCATTGCAATGTCCAATTCGTCGATAAAATTCACTGCAGGAAATATGATTGAATTATCTATTAATACTTTTAGCGATGTGGATACGAGCCTATCGATGTTTTTTACTGAAATTCATAAATTAACTAAATATTTTGAACGAATAGGTCGTTAAAACGGCGGTGGCTTTTTTAAACATGTTACGAGCATTGATGTGAACATCTTTATAACGTAGACGTTTATTTTTGGTAAGATATGGACATTTCTTCTTAGAAGTTCACGTGTCTATATATATTGTATTAGAGAGCGAATGAAACTGATATTCTGAACGAAATGAAGATGTTTGTTATTGTGAACCGTATGATTCCATGTATTAATTCCTTCATTCTCGAAATTGCATACAGTAAACTAACTGATAAATATTATATATTTATTTCCAGTAAAATGAGTTTCACGTTTAATGTAATATATCTCAAAGAGTCCATTCCCCTATCAATAAGTGAAGAAATAACAGATTAATAATAGCAGAAAAAAAAGATGTTAAATATTCTAAAAAAGCGTTCGGTATACATTTTAAACGAGAAGCCACGTGTTTATATTCCATAAATTGGAGAAATTTTCTAACGATAGGATTCACTCAAATATGACGCAAAAAACGCAACAGGATAAATATGTACCAAAGACTATATTTTATCCAACCTTCCTTCTTTTTCTTAAATTCCTTCCGTCTAAACATTTATGAAATTTTAAAACTTGTGATAAAAGTACATACATCTGAAGGTAGGCTGGGAAATGTGAGAAGTTTCCCCGAGTGATGAGTTTCCCCCATAGAGATTGATTCCCTCAAACTGTTGCGACATACGCAAGACAATCGTGCTGTACTAGAAAAAAATCAATTTATCGATGATTTTGTAGGTCATTACCTAAAGTGGTAAATAATGCATAAAGGAATAGCAAGAACTCAGGAGGTCTGGAGCCGTTTGAAAAATAATACATGAAGTTTCTTTCACCCTTTCGAACATGAACGCACGCGCAATATCAGCTTCCATTTGAATCATCATCGAGCCACGTACATTTAGTTGCAAGCAAGCGCTCGAACGCCAACGATGCAAAAACAAAAATCTGTCGTGACCGAGCATGACTACGATAGAGACGTGGATTCGAGTATTCGGTGGAATCGTTGGCTGCTAATACCAATCGGTGTTTGGCCAAATTTTCGTAAATCGATAATTGGAAAATATTTTTCTTCGCTGATTAACATTCTTTGCTTCGGTTTAATCGCGTTCATGTTCGTATCTTGTGGTCTGTACGCCCTGATAGAAATAGAAGAAGTGTATCATAAAATTGAATTGCTTGGTCCATTGATTTTTTTCTTAATGACGTTCATAAAGTATTATCTTTTGATACTTCACGAAAATAACATCCGCGAGGGGTGCAAACGCATCGAATGGGACTGGAAAAACATCGAACATCAAGAAGATAGAAACATCATGACAGTGAACGCGAATTACGGACGAAGATTAGCTGCCACTTGCACATTCTTCTTATTTAGTGCTTTTGCATTTCACTACATTGTTGTACCAATCAGCATGGGTAAAGTGGTAGATGAGAGTGGGAATTTGAGTTTCGCCCCGTTACCCTTTCCTGTCCCGGGATTTATCGCTGATGTGCGTTACAGTCCCTGTAATGAAATTTTCTACTTCATCCAAATTCTAACAGGTGCTGTGATGCATACTGTAACATCAGCGGCTTGCAGTATCACTGCTGTGTTCGCGGTGCATGCTTGCGGCCAGATGAAAGTGATGATGAACTGGCTGGAACATTTGGTCGATGGGCGACCCGATATGAGCAATACCGTGAATGGGAGGATCGCCAAAATTGTCATTCAACACAACCGGATACTGAAGCGAGTAAAATTTATTTAGTAATTACGTTGTAACCTTCTATATTTTCATTCAAAATATACTTCTCGTGATATCACACTATCTAACCGGATAATCAAATTTCATGTTATGAATGTATATATGAAGTTTAATATTTGGCACTTGAAAATTTGTATTCTTTAATTTGACAATTCAAAGGCACGAGAATCTGACGTTTCGAGAATTAAGAAATTTGGAAGTCTGAAAATATAGAGATGTAGAACTATTTGAAATTTTAAAAACTTGGACATTACGAAATTTAAGTATTGGAATATTTAAAAATTTAGATTTAAAAATTTAGATTTTAAATTTCGCAAGTTCGAGATCTATTTGGCCGTGTTATAGTGGTTGCAATTTATATTTATCACATTTCAGATTTTTGGCGCTCACCGAAAATGCGCTTCAGCAAATATCTTTCGTAGAATTTTTAGGCTGTATGTTGATTATGTGTCTCCTCGGATATTATCTTATAATGGTATGCATGCAACAAAACTATCAAAAAAGCACGCATGCAAAAATCTAATAATGCAATTGTCTAGTAATATATTACCTACAAACATGCTATATTAAGTAGAGTGCATTTTCATGATGTTGCAGGAATGGAATTCGAAAGACATAATGCTTTCAATAACTCACATGGCTTTAATGACGTCGTTCACTTTCAACATTTTTATATTTTGTTATATAGGCGAATTAGTTGCTGAGCAGGTACCTGCAATCGTATTTTCACAAATTTTTCACATAAAAGAACATCCGATAAAAATTAATAAAAATGTATATCTTAAAACAGTGTAAAAAAGTTGGTGAAATGACATATATGATCGACTGGTACCGATTGTCAGGAAAAAAGAAGCTTGGCTGCATTTTAATCATTGCAATGTCCAATTCGTCGATAAAATTCACTGCAGGAAATATGATTGAATTATCTATTAGTACTTTTAGCGATGTGAGTATAAGCCTATCGATGTTTTTCACTTAAATTCATAAATTAACTAAAATATTTTGAACGAATAGGTCGTTAAAACGGCGATGGCTTTCTTAAACATGTTACGAGCATTGACTTGAACATTTGAATAATATAACCGTTTATTCTAGACGATATATAGAAATTTGTTTGTTAGAACTTTACGTGTCTATATATGCTGTATTACAGAACTAATGAAACTAATATTTTCAGCATAATGAGAACGTTTATTACCACGAACAACATGATTTCATTATTCCTTGTATTAGTCCCTTTAGTCCTCGATATTTTGTAAAGTAACTGATTCATAAATATTCTATATTTGAGTTCAGCAAAATGAGTTTCAATTTAAGTGCAGTATATCTTAAAGAATGTATTCCTTTTATCAATAACTTAAGGTTTCCTGAAAAAAATTATATCTGCGGTAAATATATATGTACCGAGTGTATTTCTTAATTAGATAGTCGAATTTATTTTATATATACAAAAACACGCGTACAAAGTTCATCATTTAATGATCCAAGAACACTTACCACGTACTTTATCAGCTTTCTTCCCTCATAAAAATGATGGAGATCGCAGGCCAAAAAAAATACCCTACGGTACATCGATTCCAATTCATCGTACAACCTCAGTAAATGAATCAATGAACGTTTTCTACCTGTACCAATGCATTTATCCATTAAATATTCTCACCATGGCGCAACTTTGCATACGAGGTCGAGAAAAAAATCGCGCATGCGTCATTTTACCATAGCATTATACCTGAAACTTGAGCAAGTCACTCTACAAACGACCTCCGTGAGGTAATAATGTTGAACTCGGCTAGCGAACCACGGATATCCAATCTTATTTACGCTCGTGATTTCGAATACAGCATTCAGGTGAATCGCTGGTTAATGCAACCAATCGGAGCATGGCCGAGGCTTGTTAAGACATCCAGAACGCAGAGATTATTCGTTAGATTGTTGAACTTTATTTGCCATTCGTTGATTATCTTCATGATCGTACCTTGTATATTGTATATTGCGTACGAAGCTGAGAGCTCGAAGACGAGGATGAAGGCCATTGGTCCGGTTAGTCATTGGCTGATGGGAGAACTGAATTACTGTTGCCTCTTGTTGAGAATCAACGATATCGTCCGTTGCATAAAACACGTGGAGCGCGACTGGCAGATTGTCGAAAATGACAGCGATCGTGAATTGATGTTAAAAAACGCGAAGGTTGGTCGTTTTATCGCGTTCATAGCTGCATTGTGCATGCACAGTGGAGTTCTGGCCTACACCGTGACTAATGGCTTTAAGAAGATGGTGTTTCATCTGGGCAATGTCAGTTACTCCATGTACCCGTTACCTTATCCGTTTTACACGAATTTGTTGGACGTTAGATTCAGCCCAACGAACGAGATCGTGCTCGCCCTGCAGCTCCTTTCTGGGTTCGTCGTAACCTCTGTCACGGTGGGCGCTTGTGGTTTAGCAGCTGTCCTAGCGATGCATGCAAGTGGTCAATTGAACGTGGTGATGGCCAGGTTGGACAATTTGGTGAATACGAAGGAGGAGGAGAAACAGGAAGAGCAGAAGGTCGCTCAGAGGAAGCTTGGAATTATCGTTGAACATCACCTGCGAACATTAAGGTTTTTACTAGTTATTGTGTTGTTGTTTGTACATATATGTCTCATTTACTGATACGGATTATTCGATAATATCAATGAGACTATGTTATTTCTTTCGTTTTTCTTTCTTTTTGTTGAATATTTGAATTTCAGCCGAATAACCTTTCAAGATTTGCAAAGTATTTTGTAGAATACATTCTTATTTGATTCTTCTGTTGATTGCTACTTGCATTTCTAATTCAGATTTATTCTACCAAAGATAATTGCAAGGTACCTAGATTTATTGATTACGGGCAACGTACTTTTGGAAGACTTGGACATTTTTTGCAAATTATTAGGATTTAGAAATTCAAGTAAGACACTAAATAAATGAAACATGACACTACTGTGATAATATGACAAAATAATTTAAGCATGCCTAATCGTAGGAAAAATCATTTGTACTAAATTGATCTTCCCTGATGAATTTATACGTTTATTATTTTGTAATGATATTTCACGATGAAATTTTTATGATGAGTTTATATTACGAAAATATTACTTTCAGTCTCATGGCATCTATAGAGAAAGTTATGAATATGATATGTCTCGTTGAGTTGGTGGGATGTACGATGAACATGTGCATGATCAAATATTATTTGCTCACGGTACGCTTCAAGACAGAAATAAAAAAGAAATCTATGTACTAGAAATGTTTCAACAGTATCACCTAGACAGAGTTAAAGCGACTTAAACATTCGAACACCTAACGTAAATAAAGTAGCGTTAAATAGAGAACGGCGACTCATACGTTGACTTTTCTACTTAACTTGCGTAACTATTTATACGACACACATATTTTAATTTCTCAGGAAAAATCGAAAGATGTAATAATTGCATACGCTATCCTGTATGCGTCCATGGTGTTTAATATATTTATATTTTGCTATATCGGGGAAATAATTACTGAACAGGTAAGAAAGTGACAATAAAGGAGAATTTATATTGAACTTCAAACTATCAAATACACGACAGGGCGAAAGAGTTGGGAAAAAAGTATATATGACCGAATGGTACCGACTACCTCCCAAAACTGCTCTCGGGTTAGTGCTGGTTATTTCAAGATCAAGTATGACGGTCAAAATCACTGCTGGAAAATTCATACAAATATCTATCGCTACTTTTGGCACCGTAAGTATCGATGAAATATAGAAACGTTTAAGATATAATTGATCGAACTCTCGATAGAATCTATATTAAAAATTGATTTTACATTGATAAACAATTTTACTCAATTTACTATATCTATGTATAACCAATTTTTATTTAGCATTTATTATATTTTAATTTTATAGTAGACTGAAACTGTTGCGTAATTTTAATGGAATCTACATCTAATGCACTAGAATTTTACATATTTAATATAAATATACGTATATTCTATATTTCAGGTGTTTAAAACATCTTTCGCATACCTCAACATGATCCGCACAATGATGTAACCCCTTCAAATACATGTTAGTACACATCTCATTACTATTTTTTGAGTTCCACATGTATTCCAATATCTGAAATTATTGACAGGGTTCTCCATTGCATCGAGGAAAACTTGAAAAGTATTATATCACGACAACAAAAATTAAATGATATCGCATCATTAACACGTTGACTGCCACAAGTTGCATCAGTCCTAATGACGTCATATTAGTACCGTCGACTGACGTCGCCAGAATTAAAGTATTTTCATTAAACGAACATTAATGAAGTCTTTAAATACTTGAATGTTATAGTAAATATCGTTAGCGATTTTACTTCCACCAAAGCGAAAAATTTTATTGTACATATTACAATGTCCCCGAATAAGCAATGCCATGAGTAAGACATAAAATTCGGCCAGTAGTCAACGTATTAATATCAATATCAGTAGGTAAATGATAATTTCCTGTTAGACAGAAATATAAGTAAAGAAGGAACGCACTTATTTCTATACCCTATAATTTGAAACTAGCAGCGACCCTATCCAACACTTACTTCGTTTCGACATCGTCTACCCACTGTCTAAGGAATCGATTTCATAGATTCGTCCCAGCCTCGATGAAACCTAATTTGACCTAGTAAACAAGAAGAAGCATCGCGTGCTTTGTGTTCTCCGATTCTTACAGTTACAGACTACTTTCTAAACTAACTTCTAAACCTCCTTTTGCTCTCCTGCGACAAATTCTAACAATCAGACAAATCGATCGGCTATAATACTACCGAAAAAAATCCGCGCAGGCGTTCAACGGCTTTGTGTCTACTATTCTGCGGTAAGAGAAGCAATTCAATAGCTACCGCGACTTCGATGAGCAGCCACCATGAACGAATCCATGACTATAAAAACGGACGCCAAAAGCCACAGTGACTACAGTCTCCAGTTAAATCGCTGGTTCTTGAAACCGATCGGTGCTTGGCCATATTTTTCCACCACCTCGACTTTCGAAAAAATCATTTCCGTCTCTTTGATCATCCTCTGTTATGTCGTTATACTGTTCAGCATAATTCCTTGCGTTGCCCATTTAATCTTCGAAGATGATAGTTTTTACAGAAAAGTAAGAGTGTTCGGTCCTCTCGGTCATTGGTTTATCGGTGGAATCAACTACACCAACCTGTTGTTTCGAAGCAAAAATATAAGTGACTGTGTGGAACACATTGAAACCGATTGGCGAATAGTGACGAAAGAGAAACAACAACAAGTAATGTTGAAACACGCGAAATTTGGCCGATACGTGTCGGCTATATGCGCCATCTTCGTGCACAGTGGTATCATGTCTTACTGTATAGTAAGTGCGTCCAGTACGCAGATCATCAAAGTTGGTAACGAGACAAGGACCATGCGTTCGTTGCCCCTTGGTGTTTACAACAAAATGATCCCAGTCGACACGAGTCCCGCGAACGAAATAGTCCTCGCAATGCAATTTCTATCAGCTTTCATCGCTGACTCCAGCGGAATTGGATTTTACACCCTTGCGAGTGTCTTAGCCGCACATGCTTGCGGTCAACTGAACGTATTAACGATTTGGATCAGTGACTACGTGAATGAAACTGGTAACAGAAAGGAAGATGCTTCTTTTAGAAAAATTGGAACGATCGTGGAACATCATCTGAGAATACTAGAGTAAGATTCTTATATTTTTCTGGTTAACTTTTTGAAAATAGCTTTCTTCATTGGTGATTATATGTTGGTGTTAATTGCAGTTTTATAGCACGTATAGAAGAAGTAATGAGCTGGGTGTGCATGACAGAGTTGTTTAGATGCGTTTTGGCAATATGCATGGTTGGGTATTATATCGTTACGGTACATATGGGACATCAGATATATGTAGTGCTTATTATGTAACTAATTTTTTAAACTGACATTGAATAATATTAAGTTGCCCAAAAAGTGTTTTTCTTTTATAAGCATGATTTTTACAAATACGAAACCTAATCTGTCAAATGTTGTTTTCTTTATCTTGATAGAACAAAATGGATCATGCATAATTCAGTAAAATAATATAAAGCAAAATATGTTACGCATCTATTATTTTCTTATAAAAAGAAAAAAACTTTTTGTACAACCTAATACGATATCAAGCTCTCTTTATACTTTGTACTACGTAAATGTGTTTAAGGTGCACCGGCTCTTGTGTGTGTGCTTTTTCACCAGGTTTTATAGGAATAACTGAGGAAAATGTTTGAAATTCTTAAAAAATTATGAGAAAATATAAAACGGAAATATAACGGAAAACACATGTACACTGACTATGATAGAAAACGAAAATTAACTATCAATGTGGTCACTAGCTGTTAATATTCCGCTCCAAAGTGGTTCTTGTTCCTGTCAATGATAAAATATTGAATTTATTACTGTATAAAGATGATTTTGATATTGTTTTATCTCGCCTACTCAATCTCAAATTAATTCTTATTTGGTATATTCAATACACCACATAAGTATAGCAGCTCTGAATCGAGGAATTGTTCCATCCATATCCCAACTTTTGCTATACTTTAATGAAATATCAAGCTTATATCTATATAACAGGTTCTTCTTGTTTGTAAATTCACAAAACATACGAACAAAGTTTCGTTCAAAAAAATTTACTGATTGCCTTATATATTGCACGTATAGCGATGGTTTTACATTTAATCGATAGATTTTTATTCAAAATATTATGACAAATACACGAACTAAAATGTGAAATTAAATAGAAATTTGTTTCACTAAAGATAGTAACGACTACTTTACATTGGATATTTTATACATTTTTGTCTAATATATGTATTCTGCGCATTTTTGCATAAATGCCGCGTAAAGGCATCAAAATTCGCAGCCTACTCATAACGCTTCACCATTTTTCATAACAAACGATTCATTCTGATAAAATTCGAAATTTTTTCAGAAGATATGAATATACTTATTTCTAGGAATGGTCCGATCATGATGTTCGAAGCCTTACTTCCTATTTCATAATATTTGCATCAGTTACTTTCAATACGTTTCTACTATGTTATATCGGTGAATTACTAACAGAACAGGTACCAGTGACTCGTTAACGCGAAGATGTCCACCGATCCAGACAAGAAATCCACGATTAATCGAGTGAATTGTTGACAGTGCATGAAAGTCGGTGAGATAGTTTATATGACAAATTGGTATTTCTTACCTAGAAAAAGAATCCTTGAGTTGATTTTGATCATCGCACGATCGAGTGTGGTCATTGAAATCACTGCAGGAAAATTAATTCATATGTCGATTCACACGTTCGGCGACGTAAGTCAGATGATTATCTGTTATCTACGAATATGCATCTTTCTTTCCAAACTATAATATTTGCTATTCCAGGTGATGAGATTGGCATTTGCATATCTTAATATACTGTGTCAAATGACATAAATAAATGCACTTGTAATGAATTTCTTACTTATATAATTTTGTAGATAAAACCATAGAACTTGAAATATAAACGATGGTAACATACTTTAACGTCTTATGATTTTATCAATATGTACATTCTTCTTAAATTTTATACTTTCTTTGAGATTTTTCATTGGTATTATAATTATTGATAATATTTTCTTCGTAACATCAAACAGTATCCAATCAAACAATGTCCGACGATATTCGTTTTGTTACGCCGCGTGGCTCACAGCAAACCGTTTTTCTCAACCGTCACTTCAAAAATAGAGTACATTTAGTCACAAATTGACTACACGACATAGTTTGTATCTCGCACAATACAACTTCGGTTTCCAACGGTTCCTATGTCCCACAATGTCACGCTTCGAGATGTATCGATACCTCGTGAGAAAGTTCGTTACCATTCGAGAAGCCTGATGAGTCAATCATAGAAACTTCTCGATACTGGATCATTCGATATATCACGTGACTCAGTTTCCAACGGTCACGAAAGACAAAGGACATAGGAATCACGAGCGTCAAAATGAGTTCAGTTCTGTCCGAACCTTCAGAAGGCATACATCGAAAACGCGAGCGATCTTTAAGTACAGTAAAGGCGAACATAGCAAAGAGTTGAAGTCTAATTATCACACACATTTAATTGTATCATCGTGACGATAATAACTAATTGTCAATTACCTTCGAAAACATTGTTGGAAATATATACATGATATTTTTTAATCAGTGTCAAAATCATTATAACCACCCTTAATATCCGAAAAGAATTAAGGGAACGATTTTGTTCGTGGCGTCGATTGTCAATATCGTAACGAGAATTTACACCTCTCGTTGGCGCGTTTACTCGAGATCGCGCCTCTCCGCGAACGATCGTAACACGTTTGACAATATCAAATAAAATTTCTGAGATGGCATTACAAAGCAACGACGTTAAAGCACAGACGAAACTGACTATAAGCTTTTGTAACATAACAGGATTCGATTACAAAAAATTTGAGTATATAGCAAAGATGCACTTTACGTGCACACGACTCCAACAAATAATTTCCAAGTTTATTCTACTGTTCTGAAACAACTTCAACCGACTAGAATCGATCAGCAAATAAATATCTAAAAAACTTGCGCCAGAGTTCCCACGCACTCTCTGTCGATGCACTAATACCCTCTTCGATCGTAATGACGACTACATTTCACGATGACGAACCAGCCCGTGACGACAGGAGCAAACGCTAAGACCAACAGTGACTACGGTCTCCAATTGAATCGATGGTTCCTAAAACCAATCGGTGTATGGCCCTCGTCTCCCTCTACTACGAGATTCGAAAAGATAGTTTCAGTTACTTTAAACGTCATTTGCTACACTTCGATAATACTCACTACGATTCCTTGTTTGCTACGCATGTTTCTAGAAGACGAGAGTATTTATTTGAAACTGAAGTCACTAGGTCCCGTGAGTCATTGGATCGCCAGTGGCGCGAATTACACTACTTTATTACTGCGGGGCAAAGATATACGGCGGTGCATGGAACACATGGAAGCTGACTGGCAAGCAGTGACCAGAAAGAAGGATCAATGGGTGATGTTAAAGAACGCGAAATTCGGTCGCTATGTAGCAGCTTCGTGCGCTATTTTCATGCAGAGTGGTGTTATGTGCTTTTTCTTTGTCATGGCAATGAATACAGTGGAGATTCAAATTGGAAACGAGACGAGGGTTTTACACGTGTTACCTTGTCCAGTATACGAGAAGCTGATAAACGTCAATGAGAGTCCAACGAACGAAATCATGCTCTTCTTGCAAGTGTGGTCTGCTGTTATTGCGAATTCCAGTACAGTTGGAACTTTCAGTCTTGCAGCTGTTTTAGCTGCTCATGCGTGCGGTCAGCTGAATGTTGTTATGGTATGGATCACTGAATTCGTGAATGAACCGAAGAAGACAGATGGTCCTAAGCGGATTGGAGTTATCGTGGAACGACATTTGAGGACGCTGAAGTAAGATTATTCATATTCTTTTTTGTTGGTTTCGTGATAGTGAACATTGTGATTATGTTACGTGATAATTGCAGTTTCATTGGACATATCGAGAATTTGATGAACCAGATATATTTTTTAGAGATATTTAGATGCACGATGAATATATGCATACTGGGTTACTACATTCTTTCGGTATATATCAAACATGCTCTCTCTTTCTCTCTCTCTCTCTCTCTTTCGAGATCCAATTTATAATGTTCACAAAAAGTATTTGCACGCCATTGCACGTATTATAACATCTACGTATTAATTAATTAGATCCAAGTATGATAAAATTCCTGTCATTCAATACTATTTTTATGTAATTAAAACTTTAATAAATAAAATGAAATATACAACTCAATAAAAAGGGCAAATGATGTGCAGATACTTTTTGGAACCACTGTAAATTAGTTTTTATGTATAACTATCTTGTTTCTTTTACGTGACATTTCTAGGAATGGGATGATCAGAACATTCAAAGTCTGGCTACGTACATTATGATATATATTTCAATCGGCTTCAACATCTTTCTAATATGTTACATCGGTGAAATATTGGCAGAACAGGTATGAGACTCATATTAATATATGACATAAATGCAGCAGATCGACTAACTGAACTGAATTCTTCACAGAGCAAGAAAATTGGTGAAGTAGTTTATATGACAAACTGGTATTACTTACCCGATAAAACAATCCTCGACTTGATTTTGATCATCGCACGATCGGGTGTGGTCGTTCAAATCACTGCTGGAAAAGTGGTTCACATGTGTATCTACACATTCGGTGATGTAAGTCATTTTGGTTCTTGTATTTATATTTGTATATCCGTCTACATGAAATATTCTCATTTCAGGTGGTGAAGACTGGTTTCGCGTATTTAAATCTCTTACGACAAATAACATGATTAAATACTCTCTTAATTAATTTTTTAATTGTGTAACTTTTTGTAATCGATATTGTAAAATTTGGAATACAAACATGGCAACACAGTAATGATTTACATTTTTTTCGATACAGTGGGATATGCTAGAATCCCTCCTTAGTTACGCCGTTATTTCCTTCTGGTGTATATTAGAATACATACATACATGTATTCAGAGATTTAAATAGAAAACATTTCATAAAAAATTATGAATGTACGCATGAAGCTAGAATGAAATTAATATGTTTAATTATTACATATTGTACTCGTGTGTACATTGATTAAAGTTCTATTTGTATTTTACGGAATCATGGCTAAAATTATGTAATAGAATATTTAACAGAAAAATTTCTTATATTAGTCAGTGGGGTATAAATAATAACTGTAGGCGATTGTATTAATGTAATAATCAATTTTATGAACTATAATAAATGATTGACAATCTAACCGATATACGTAAGAAGAAGAACACTTACGAAATAAAAAATTAATAGGACGCCAGATTCTAGAATCGTCTGTCATAGATATACTCCACTGATTATACACACATGTTTCTTCATATGCAATTCATTTGAAATTCTTTATTGAAAACGTTATATTTCCTGATCATGTTTCTTTGGTAATACCATTCCATTGTATTGTATAAAAATCAAGTCTTTGAAGTGATATCTGTAAGTATCGACAAAAATAATGCAATCCAAGGAGGATTATATATCACGATCCACTTTCTATTAAAAATTTGAATACATACGTTCTTAAAGTCAAAAACAGGAATCATTCTCTATATACACGTCACCTATTTCATACGATTGCAATGTACGGAAGCTGGCAAAGATAGCAACAGTGACTACAGCCTTCGATTGCAACAATAGTTTTTAAAACTGATCGGTACATGGCCCTCGTCTTGTTCTACCACACAACTGGAACAAATAGTTTCATTTATTTTAAACGTCATTTGCTTCGTAATTCTCACAGCGATTCCTAGTTCGTTACTAATGATTATAGAAGAAGAAAGCATTTACATAAAAATGAAGATATTAAACGCTCGAGATTCGAATTGGAAACGAAACGAGGATCTTACACTTGCTAACTTGTGCAATATACAAGAAACTGGTGAAAGTCGATAAACAAATTCATGCTTTTCTTGCAAATTAGATCTACTGTACTGAGTCTGTTAAGGGAGCGAGAGAACAGAGAAAAGCTAGAAATTTAAAAATAAATTGGAGTTATCATGGAACGACAACTGAGGACGTTGAAGTAAGATCTTTATTTTTAATTCCTATTGTCCATGATTGTTTGCAGAGTAATGTTCGTGTTATGTGTGAAATACAGTTTTATATTATATATCGAGAATGCGATGAACGAAATATATTTTTTTCGCATGTTCAGATACACGATAGATATATATGTAATTTTCGATTATATTCTTTCGATAAAATATATTATTTTTATTTGTTTCCGGAAATACATTGTGAATTTACTTTTGCTTATTACTGTTTTATTCGTTGTTCGATTTCTTTTTCGGAATGGGCTAACCACACTATCAAATAATTGAAGTATGTCTAATTGTAAGTTAATCTCTAATACTAAATTGATTTTCTATGATGGATTTATATATTTATTATTTTAATATTTCTTAATGAATTTTTTGTAATGGATTTACATGGTGAACATATTACTTTCAATCCCATGGTATGTATAGAAAAATTTATGCAAATGTATGTCTCGTTGAGTTGGGAGATGTACGATGAACATGCACACGATCAAATATTATTTTCTTTATATATCATTATTTCTCACGCTTCAAAACAAAAATAAGAAAAATAATTTATATGTTAGAAATATTTCTACAATATTATCTAGTTAAAGCTAAAATGATTCAAACAGAGAGCTACCTTCTAACATAAATAAATTAGCGTTAAGTACAGAACCGCGACTCATACGTTGACTTTTCTACTTAACTCGCGTAACCATTTATACGACACACATATTTTAATTTCTCAGGAAAAATCAAAGGATATGATAATTGCATGGGGAAATAGTTACTGAACAGAAAGTGGTAATACAGGAAGTTTTATATTAAATTTCAAACTACCAAATACGCGAAAGAGCGAAAGATTTGACAAAAAATGTGTATATGGCTGAACCGACTACTTCACAATTACTGCCCTTGGTTTAGTGCTGCTGATTTCAATATCGAGTATGGTGGTCGAAATCACTGCTGGAAAATTCGTACAAATATTTATTGCAACTTTTGGCTTCGTAAGTATCGATAACATATACATATCTTTCAGATATAATTGACAGATTTCTTGATACAATCTATATTTAAAACACTACGATTTTACGTCGATGTTCAATTTTACTCAATTTACTACATCTATATATATAATCAATTTCTATTTGGAATTTCTTATATTTTACTTTTATAGTAGACTGAAATTGTTGTGTAATTTTAATAGAATCTACATCTAATGCACTCGAATTTTATACATTTACCGTACATATACGTGTATTCTATATTTCTTATATTCTTACTTGTTCCTCTCTGTACGTTATTATGCTTCGCATTACTATCTTCTCAATTTCACATCTATTCCAATATTCGAAAGTGCAGACGGGATTCTCCATTGTTTCGAGGCAGGTATAAAATGTATTATGCCGCAAGTAAAATGAAATTATATCGCATCATTAACATGCTGATTGTCACAAGTGACTTCCCAATGACGTCATATTGGCCACTGTCGACCGGCGATACCAGAATGGAAATATTTACATTAAATGTATAATTGTACTTGTGGATTGCTTAATACTTTCAGCGTTACAGTAAACGGCTTTATCAATTTTATTTGTAATAGAGTTAAACATTTTATCATGCATATACCGATGGAATATTTCCATCCCTTAAGTTTGAAACTAGCAACAGTACAACTTAACACTTCTTACGTTTTGACACAATCTTCCAACAGTCTAAAGAATCGATTTCATAAACTCTTCCCTACCTCGATCAAACCCAATTCGATCTCGTGAACCATAAGAAGCATCGCGTACTTCGTGCTCTTCGATTCCTGCAATTATTCACAACTTTCTAAACCAACTCCCAAACCTACATTTACTTTCTCGCGACAAATCCTAACAACTAGACGAATCGATCGGCTATAAACTACCGAAAAAAATTCGCGCAGGCGTTGAACAACTTCGTGCCTCTTATTCTTCTATAAGACAAGAGATTCAATAGTTGCCGGGACTTCGGTGAGCAGCGACGATGAGCGAATCCGTGATCATAAAGGCGAACGCTAAGACTCATAGCGATTACAGTCTACAAATAAATCGCTGGATATTAAAACCGATCGGTGCTTGGCCATATTTCTCCACCACTTCGACACGCGAAAGAATCATTTCCTTCTTTTTAATCGTTCTCTGCTACGTCATTATACTGTTCAACATAATCCCTTGCATCGCTCATTTAATCTTCGTAGGTGATAGTTTCTATAAAAAAGTAAAAGCGTTCGGTCCTCTGATTCATTCATTTCTCGGTGGAATCAATTACACGAACCTGCTGTTTCGGAGCAGAAATATAAGTGACTGCGTGGAACGCATTGAAACTGATTGGCGGATGGTGATGAAAGAGGACGAGCAACAAGTAATGTTGAAACACGCGAAGTTTGGTCGATACGTGTCGGCTATATGCACCATCTTCGTGCACAGTGGTATCATGTCTTTCTGTATAGTACATGCGTCCAATATACAGATCATCAAAGTTGGCAACGAGACAAGGACCATACGTACGTTACCTTTTGGTGTTTACAACAAGATGATCCCAGTCGACACGAGTCCTGCGAACGAAATAGTCCTCGCAATGCAGTTTCTATCGGCTTTCATCGCCAACTCCAGCGGAATTGGATTTTACACCCTCGCGAGTGTTTTAGCCGCACATGCTTGCGGTCAGTTGAGCGTGTTAACAATTTGGATCAATGACTACGTGAATGAAGCTGGAAACAAAAAGCAAGATGCTTCCTTTAGAAAAATTGGAACGATCGTGGAACATCATCTGGCAATACTAGAGTAAGATTCTTATATCTTTTCGATTAATTCCTTGACAATGACTTTTTTTATTGATGATTATTCATTGGTGTTAATTGCAGTTTTATAGCACGTATAGAGGAAATAATGAGCTGGGTATGCATGACAGAGTTGTTTAGATGCGTTATGGCAATATGCATGGTTGGGTATTATATCGTTACGGTACATATGGGACATCAGATATATGTAGTGCTTATTATGCAACTAATTTTTTACACTGACATTGAATAATATTAAGTCGTCCCAAAAGTATTTTTCTTTTACAAACATGTCTTCTACAACGATGCATCTTTATACAAACACGAAATCTAATCTGTCAAATGTTGTTTTCTTTATCTTGATAAAACAAAATGGATCATACATAATTCAATAAAATAATACAAGGAAAAAAATGTTGCACATATATTATTTCCTTATGAAACGAAAGAAACTTTTGGGACAACCTAATACGATATCAAACAGTCTTTATACTTTATGCTACGTAAATATGTGTAAGGTGCACCGGCTCTTGTGTGCGTGCTTTTCACCATGAAAATGTTTAAAATTCTTAAAAAATGATGACAAAAATATGAAATACGAAAGAAAGCAGATGTACGATGACTATTACTAGCTGTTAATATTCCATTTCGAAATGGTTATCGTACCTGTCAATGATGAAATATTGAATTTATTATTGTATGAAGTTCATTTTAATTTTGTTTTATCACAACGAATCAATCAGAAATTAATCCTTTCTTGATATATCTTTTCTTCCAACGCACAGTACACATAAAAGCCCTGTGAACGGTATGGGACGTGTTGTCACTACGCAATAAGTTGGTACAAATATCTTTGTTTCGTTAACGGAGTACAAACTTTTCTTCGGGCGCACCTGATCGAAATATTTTTCTTACTGTCGCCTTCGTAGCTTTTCCGCTTTTCTCGAGATCTGAAGACACTTCCTTTTTTTTTTTTTTACCTAATTGGCTGACTCCTATGCTAGTTCAACCAGGGATTCGCATATTATTCTCGTCGCACGCCGTACTCTTTGCACTCTCAGCGCGCATCTTCAAGATCGCAGTGCAACTTGGCGGAAGAACTTGTTTCTGATCACATTTGATGGCACAGAGGAACTTCTTTCGAGTCAAAGCCACTTGATGCGATCTATCTTTAATCGTCAGACTTTCGACAGGCTGGTGAAAAAACTTGAATGGAAAAATGCATACGCGTGATAGAAGACTGAGAAAATAAATAGTTCGAACACGCAAAATTTTGGTTTTTACTTGCTCTTGCCTTCGGTCGCCACACCATAGCTCGAAATATTGCTCCATTCATATCTTCAATTTTTGTTACATTTTAAACGAAGCATCACACGACTTATGTCTACATAACAATATTTTCTTATATGTTTATGTACACACCGAACATATTAACAAAGCTTCGCATAAAATGATGTATCGTCGTGTACATACTCAAACTATAAATTTTTGCGCAAAATATTATTACGCACACACGAACTTAAGAAGAAAGAGCTTAAATAGAATTTCGTTTCATTAAAGACTGTAACGACTACTGTATATTGGATATTTTATGTGTTTCTGCATAATATATGTATTATGCGCACTTGTCCATAAATATCGCATGAATGCATCAAAAATCGCAACCTACTCATATCATTTTATCATCTTTCGTAACAAACGATTAATACTGATAAAGTTCGAAATTTTTTCAGAAGATATGAATGTACTTATTTCTAGGAATGGTCCGATCATGACGTTCGAAGCCTCACCTCTTATTTCATAATATGCGCATCACTCACTTTCAATACATTTGTATTATGTTATATCGGCGAAATGCTGATAGAACAGGTACCAGTGATTCGTTAACGCGGGGAATGTCTACCGATGAAAATCGAGGAATCCACGACTAATCGAATGAATTGTTGACAGTGCATGAAAGTCGGTGAAATAGTTTATATGACAAATTGGTATTTCTTACCCAGAAAAAGAATCCTTGAGTTGATTTTGATCATCGCACGATCAAGCATTGTCATTGAAATCACTGCAGGAAAATTAATTCACATGTCTATACACACGTTCGTTGATGTAAGTCAGATTATTGTATGTATCTATGAATATGTATATTTCTTTGCAGACTACTAAATTTGCTATTCCAGGTAATGAGATTGGCCTTCGCGTATCTTAATATACTGTGTCAAATGACGTGACTAAATGCAGTTCTAATGAATTTCTTGCTTATATACTATTGTAGATGAAATTGTAGAATTTGAAATACAAACAGTGGTGACACATTTTAATGTCTTATGATTTCATCAATATCTATATATTCTTTTTTAATTTTATGCTTTCACTGAGATTCTTCAAACCGCATGAAATCAAGTAGTATCAGACGGTATTCGTCCGACAATATCAAGTCGAATCTCAGAGTTGCGACCATAGGGTTACGGCATAGCGACACAGACGAAATCGGCTATAAGCTTTTGATATATGTATAAACGTGATTCGTTTACAAAAAACTTGAAAACATACCGAGGGGAATAATTTATTGCATGCACACGATTTCAACCGATAATTTCCAAGTTTACTCTTCTGTTCTAAAACAAAACTCTAGCGTCCAAACGAATCGATCAGCGAACAAGTATCTAAAAAACTTGCGCAAGCGTTCCCATGCACTCTCTGTCGATGAACCGGTACCTTCTCCGACTGTAATAACAATTTCAATTCGAGATGTCGAAGCAGCCCGCGATCATAGAACCAAATATTAAGGCTACCAGCGATTATAGTCTGCAATTGAATCGATGGTTCCTAAAACCAATCGGTGCGTGGCCCACGTCCGCCTCTACCACGGTCCTCGAAAAAGTTGTTGCGTTTATTTTGAACGTCATTTGCTTCGCCTCGATTATATGCACTACGATTCCTTGTCTGCTAGGCATGATTATAGAAGACGACACTATTTACTGGAAAATGAAATCGTTGGGACCTGTGAGTCACTTTATCGTCAGTGGCGCGAATTACACGACTTTACTACTGCGAAGCAGAGATATACGCCAGTGTGTGGAACACATGGAAGCTGACTGGGACGCAGTGACCAGAGATAAAGATCAACGCGTGATGCTAAAGTTCGCGAAATTCGGCCGTTATATAGCAGCTTCGTGCGGAATTTTCATGCAGAGTGGCATTATGTGTTCTTGTGTGGTAATAGGGATGACTAAAGCGCCGATGCAAATTGGAAACGAGACAAAAATTCGCCACATCTTACCTAGCGCGGTGTACAAGAAGATAGTAAACACCGATAAAAGTCCAGAAAACGAACTCATGCTCGCTTTGCAAATTTGGACTTCTGTTATCGCAAACGCTAGTACAGTTGGAATTTTTAGTCTTGCAGGTGTTCTAGCTGCCCACGCTTGTGGCCAGTTGAATATAGTTATGACATGGATCACTGAATTTGTTAACGATCAGAAGAATACAGATGGTCCTAAAGAAATAGGAATTATCGTGGAACGACATTTGAGAACGCTGAAGTAAGGTCATTTATATCCTTTCTTGTTGGTACCTTGCGGCTGAACACTGTGACTATGTTATATAATAATTGCAGTTTCATTGGATATATCGAGGATCTGATGAACCGGATATATTTTTTAGAGATGTTCAGAGGTACGATGAATATATGCATACTGGGCTACTACATTCTTGCGGTATATATTAAATTACGGTTCTTTTCATCGCCAAATATATAGTCTCCGCGGAAAGTATTTGTACACCATTTTAAGTTTCCTACGATACTACGTACTATTATGTAACTGAAATTTGATATTATAAAAATGAAATGTACTAACCGATAAAAAAGAACACTTCGTTGGATAATAATGTGCAAATACTTCTCGTAGTTGCCGTAAATTAATTTTTGTATATAGTTATCGTAATCCTTTTACGTTATTTTATCAGGAATGGTCTCAGCACGATGTTCGAAGTCTGATTACCTATGTTATGATATACATTTCAATTTGTTTCAACATTTTCCTAATATGTTACATAGGCGAAGTATTGACAGAACAGGTATGAATATACGACATAAATGCAACAGATCGAAATGGTGATAACAACTAATTGAATTGAAATCTTCACAGTGCAAGAAAATTGGTGAGGTAGTTTATATGACAAACTGGTACTACTTACCAGATAAAACAATCCTCGACTTGATTTTGATCATCGCGCGATCGAGTGTGATCGTTCAACTGACTGCTGGAAAAATGATTCACATGTCTGTATACACATTCGGTGATGTAAGTAGATTTGGTTCTTGATATACATCTGTATGTTCGTTCACGATGAAATATTCTATCATTCTAGGTGGTAAAGACCGGTTTCGCGTATTTGAATCTCTTACGACAGCTGACATGATTAAATATGCTTCTACTGAACATTTTAGCTGTATCATTTTGTGTAAATGATGTAGAAATTGAAATATAATGGTAAGACACTAATGACTTATATGTTTATCTATGCAGTGGAATATGCTCAAATGAATTTTTTATTTCTTGGCCCTCCTCGATTTCAACATCCCCAGTTTTCTCCTAGTATATATTGGAATATATGTGTATGTATTTAGAGATTTAAATAGAAAAGCTTCACAAAAGAAATGAAAAATAACAGCACGATTTTAGTACGAAATTTATTCATTTAATTACTAATAATAATAATCTAATCTAACAGCAAGAATACTTACGATCGAAAACGAGTAAAAAATCCGTGCTGGCGGTAGATCGGTGAATCGCCCGTTATAATTATCCTCCATTGTACCAATGTTTTTATTTAACGTTATTCTTTCGAAATCCTTTATGAAACATTATTCCTGGAATACATTAATTTTACTAATAATGGTTTCAATTTCATTCGTAATTTTATTCGCAAATATTCGGCAATATAGGAATCCAGTCTTAGAATTGGCATTTGTAAATACCAGCAAAAGTAATGACAATTATTATTTACTATAAAATATATTATAATTACAAGCACAAATTAAGTTTCTAACTACAATTTCCTAACACATAACGCAATTATCTATCACGACCCATCTTCTATTAAAACTTTGAGAACATACACTCTGAAAGTTGGAGACATGGAGAATGATTCATTGCATGCACACCATCCACTTCACACATTCAATTTTCAAGCGCATATACTTTCGTACTGTTCTACAGCAAGTTCTGGCGAACAGATGAATCGATCAATCAAGCACATACCTAAAAAACCCGCGCAAGCGTTGCACAACCCCATCCGCTGTTGGTGCTTCGCTACCTTCTAATAACGGCTTCATTTCGCGATGACGAACGAACCTGTGATCACAGAAGGCGGCAGCAACAGCAACAGCGACTACAGTCTTCAATTGAATCGATGGTTCTTAAAACCGATCGGTGCATGGCCCTCGTCTTCTTCCACCACACGACTCGAACAGATTGTTTCACTTGTTTTAAACGTCATTTGCTACAGCTCCGTAATTCTCACAGTGATTCCTAGTCTATTACTAATGATTTTAGAAGACGAAAGCATTTACATGAAACTGAAGACACTGGGGCCTGTCAGTCATTGGTTCGTCAGCAGCGTCAATTACACGGCTTTGTTAATACGCGGCAAGGACATACGACATTGCGTGGAACACATGGAAGCTGACTGGCGAACAGTGACTAGGGAGGAGGATCAACACGTGATGATGAAAAACGCGAAATTTGGTCGCTATGTAGCTGCTTCGTGCGCCATTTTCATGCAGGGTGGCGTTTTGTGCTTTTGTTTTGTGACAGCGTTAACTACAACCGAGATTCAAATTGGAAACGAGACCAGGATCTTGCACGTGTTGCCTTGCGCGGTATATAAGAAGTTGGTGAATGTCGATGAAAGTCCAGCTAACGAAATCATGCTTTTCCTGCAAATTTGGTCTGCTCTTATCGCGAATTCTAGTACGGTTGGAATTTTTAGTCTCGCAGCTGTACTAGCTGCTCACGCGTGTGGCCAACTGGACGTAATTAAGATGTGGATTACTGAATTTGTTAAGGAAGCAAGAAAGCAGAAGAAAACTAATAGTTTTCAGGAAATTGGAGTAATCGTCGAGCGACACCTGAGGACGTTGAAGTAAGATCTATTTTTAATTCTTTCTGTTTGTTGATTGTTTCGAGGCATCATTGGTATTATATTATGTGTTAATTACAGTTTTATATCGTGTATCGAGGATGTGATGAACAGGATATATTTTTTGGAAATGTTCAGGTGTACGATGGATATATGTATAATTGGCTACTATATTCTTTCGGTACATATTAAATATTATTATTTGTGTATTTCTCCAGATCACATTCAGGGTTCATTTTTGCTTATTATTATGTTATTCATTGTACGATTTCTTTTTAGGAATGGGCTGACCACGATATTCGGAATTTGTCTACATATTTTATGATGCTCGTTTCGATTTGTTTTAACATTTTCGTAATATGCTACATCGGTGAAATATTGACGGAACAGGTATTTGAGAGTCGTTAACACCAAAACTATCAGTGTAGTCAAAATGAATAATTGATAGTTTTGAATAGAAATTCTATAGATTTGCAACTATACGTTTTCGACGATATGAATGATTTTTTAATATATCTTTCTTATATTTCGTATATCTCTCTTTTCTTTGTATCTTTCTTACGCGTTTTATATTGTAGCCATTTGTAGTTCTAATATTAATGTTATTGTTAAATGATGCAAAAATCAATATCAAATAATATAAATACGACAAATCAAAATCGTGATCACTACCAATTAAACAAACTGTTCACAGTGCCAAAAGGTTGGGGAGGTGGTTTATATGACAAACTGGTATTATTTACCTGATAAAATAATCCTCGACTTGATTTTGATCATCGTGCGGTCGAGTGTAGTCGTTCATATCACTGCTGGAAAATTGGTTCACATGTCTGTATATACATTCGGTGATGTATGTCAATTTGTCTCTTGTATTTGTTCTCCTGTGTATGTATGTCCACCCACGTGAAATATTCTGTTGTTTCAGGTGGTAAAGACTGGTTTCGCATATTTGAACCTGTTACGACAAATGACGTGATTAAATTTTGACGGATTCGGCGATTTTCATGGACTTTTATTTGAATATTTCTGTAGATGATGTAAAATTTGAAATACAAGCGGTGGTAATACAGTCATGATTAATATTTTTTATCGGTACAATAGGATGTGCCATATTTGAGATTACCAAACTTTGAGTTACGAAAATCTTTCACAAAATAATTGATTAATATACTTTTATTATCTTTCAAATACCTTTCGCGGTATTTGTACGATAAATATTTTCCTCCTCGGATATTATCTTGTAGCGGGATACATACAACGAAACTATCAAAAAAACATGCATACAAGAATCTACTAATATACAGGTTTCATTTTCTTGATGTTATAGGAATGGAATTCGAAAACAGGTACTCGCGTATTGCTAACGCTCAAAAAGAAATCAATTAAAAATCCTACGGTACTAAAGTCGTAAATAACGCATGAGGTATTACATGCACTACAAGCAAGAATCCCGAAGGGCTCGAACCCTTCGAAAGGTAGCAGCTGCACCATGGCGATACGCGGCCGAAAAGAAACTCGCACACGCCCCATTTTACCATAGCATTAAACTTGAAACTTGAGGGTTTCAGTCGACAAACGATCTCCGCGAAGTAATCATGGCATACCTGTCTAGCGAATCACCGATATCCAACGCGTTTACCCTCGTGATTTCCAATATATCACCCAAGTGACTCGTTGATTAATACAACCAATCGGATCGTGGCCAGAGCTTGCTAAGACAACCAGATTATTGGCTAAATTGTTGAACTCTACTCGTTGATCATCTTCGCAATCGCACTTTGCATATTATACATTGTGTATCACGCTGACAGCTCGAAGACGAGGATCAAGACTATTGGTCCGTTGCATAAAACACGTGGAACACAACTAGCAGGTCTTTAACCAACTATCGTGAATTGATGCTGAAAAACGTTGAAAAGGGTCGAACGTTCCATTGTTTTTGCAGCTGCATTGTGCACGCATAGTGGCGTTCTGGTCTATAGAGTAACTAAAGATTTTAAGAAGATTGTGTTTCATGTGGGCAATGACAGTTATTTCATGTGTCCGTTACCTTGTCCGATCTACATAAATCTGTTGGACGCTAGATTCATCCTGAGCTCATTGTACAGATTCTTTCTGAAATCATCGTGACGTCTGTCACGGTGGAAACTCGTTGCTTTGTCGCTATCTTAGCGATGCATGCAAGTGGTCTATTGAACATGCTGATGTGAATACGAAAATTGAGGAGGAATAGAAAGAAGAAACAGTAGCTCAGAAGAAGCCTGGAATTATTGTTGAGCATCATCTGCAAACATTAAGGTATTTACTGGATATTGTATTGTTGTTTATACATACATATCTGTCTCATTAGCTGAGACAGATTATTTGACGACATTAGTGAGAATATGTCGATTATTAATTTTCTCACTGATTATTATTTGTACTTGAGTCAGATATCCTTTTAAGCAATTGCAAGCTATTGTGTTGTACATCGTATGTTGAACATGCGTTTCAAAATAGAAACAAAAAGAATAATTTTTATGTTAGAAATATTTCAACAATACCATGTAGTTAGAATAAAAACGACGTAACCATTGAGATACTTTGAAACAAATTAATGTTAAATAGAAAACGGCAACTCATATGATGTCTTCCCTGCGTAATTTCTCAGCAAAAACCAACATTGGAATTGCATATGCTATCGTGTATACGTCCATGGTGTTTAATATTGCTTCCCTCTACTATTCCGGAAATTGTAATCCTTCGCGATCGTATGCCCATTCGCCCAACGAATTCTCGCCCCTTGCTTCTATCAAGAAGAGTACAGAACGTAAAAAAAAAAAAATATATATATATACGGCGTAAATTTGAATTTACTATATTTTCATTTTGTAGAAGATTAAAATTGTCGCGTAATTCTCACAGAATCTACATCTAATACACTAGAATTTTAGAATGAATGTGTATTCTATCTTTCAGGTATTCAAAACTTCTTTCGCTCACCTCAACATCGCGCGATGTTGTAGACTCTATTAATAGCAAACAAACAATTACATTTGTAAATTTGTTCAATGCTTCTAATATTATAGTAAAGGGCTTTACGCATTTAGTATTGGAGAATTTCTACGCTTTCTACATTCCGTATTCCGATTTTTTTAAATAGTGGCTAGAACACACATCAGGTTGTTGAGTGATGAAAAACAAAATAATGCCTATACACGACGTATCGACGTTATCACTGAAGAGTTTGCATCTCCACTATACATATGTGGACTACGCACTGAACATCAAATACAATTTTATTCTCAATACAGTGAATAACACATAAAATTCAGCCAACAGTCAATGTGTTAATATCAGTGCCATACGAAAATCATTATTTTCTGTGTACACATTCAGTGATGTAAGTCAACTTGTTTTTCTACTTACATCTATATGTCAGTTCACACGAAATATTCTATCGTGCCAAGTAAAAATCGGTCTCGAGTATTTGAATTTGTTACGATAAATGATACATTATAGCTACACTCTTCTATTTTATCCACGTTTTTATAAAATGCTACTCTATCGAAATCCTTCATTGCAAACATTATAATTATAAACAACGTGTCCCACTTCTTAATTCTATTCGATAATATACAAATGAAGTTTTAAAACTGGCATTTGTAAATACCGACAAAAAGAAATAAAAAATATTATATCATTTATCATGAAATTCAACAATTCACAAACATGAATAAAGACAGCTATAACTTACGAGCACCTAACACTCTTACGAATCACTAGCCACTTCTTATTAAAAATTTGACAACATACACAGTTAATGTAGGAAGGGATATGAATTATTGCACGCACGCCATCTACTTCACAGCATTGCAAAAGATAATTTCCAAGCGAGTATACTTTCCAATTGTTTTAAAAGTTCTACCGACTAGACGAATCGATCGATAGAACAAGTACCTAAAAAAACACGCGCAAGGGTTGCACTGCTCTATGTATCTCCCACTGACGCTCGACTGCATTCTAATAACAACTTCATTCCGCGATGTCACACAAAACAGTGATCATAAAAGCTGACAGCAACAGCGACTACAGTCTTCAATTGAATCGATGGTTCTTAAAACCGATCGGTGCGTGGCCCTCGTCTTCTTCCACAACACGATTCGAAATGATTGTTTCACTTATTTTAAACGTCATTTGCTACAGTACTGTAATCATCACTGCAATTCCCAGTGTATTACTGCTGATTCTAGAAGACGAGAGCATTAACTTGAAATTGAAAACCCTAGATTTCTTGAGTCATTTGTTCGTCAGCAGCTTTAATTATAGTACATTGTTATTACACAGCAAAGGCATACGACAATGCATAGAACACATAGAGGCTGACTGGCGGACAGTGACCAAAGAGGTGGATCAACACGTAATGATGAAGAACGCGAAATTCGGTCGCTACGTAGCTGCTTCGTGCGCTATTTTCATGCAGGGTGGTATTTTGTGCTTTTGTTTCGTGACAGCGTTAACTACAGTCGAGATTCAAATCGGAAACGAGACAAGAGTCTTACACTTGCTGCCTTGCGCAGTATACAAGAAGTTGGTGAACGTCGATGAAAGTCCAGCTAACGAAATCATGCTTTTCCTGCAAATTTGGTCTGCTCTTATCGCAAATTCTAGTACGGTTGGAATTTTTAGTCTCGCTGCTGTACTAGCTGCTCACGCGTGTGGTCAACTGGACGTAATTATGGTGTGGATTACTGAATTTGCTAAGGGAACAAGAAAGCAGAAGGAAACTGGCAGTTTTCAGGAAATTGGAGTAATCGTGGAGCGACACCTGAGGACATTGAAGTAAGATCTATTGTTAATTCGTTTCTTTTTTTTTTTTGTTTGTTGTTTCGAAAGTGATCATGGGTATTATATTATGTGTTAATTGCAGTTTTATATCGTGTATCGAGGTTGTGATGAACAAAATATATTTATTGGAGATGTTGAGATGCACAATGAATATATGTCTAATTGCCTACTACATTCTATCGGTACATATTTAGTATATTTTTATTGCTTGTTAATTTCTTTCCACATAAGATATGTTTATTTTTCTGTATAATTGTCCTATACCTTTTACGATTGCTTCTTAGGAATGGGATGAGCACGATATCCGAAATTTGACATCGTATTTTATGATGTTCATTTCAATCTGTTTTAACATTTTCGTAATATGTTACATCGGTGAAATATTAACGGAACAGGTACTAATGAGACGTTAACTCTCTAATTCTAGAACTACCAGAGTAATCGAAATTAAGAAATAACCATTTTTCGTATAACTTTCGTAGATTCACGATGATACATTCTTGATTTGTATGAGTTTTTAACGTGTCTTTCATTTTAAGTTCTCTGGTACATACATGTTTCATACTTTGCCATAGTGTTAATACGGACTGATATACAACAAGTCGAAATCGTGGTGATTAATACAACAAATTCTTAACAGAGCAAGAAAATCGGTGAAGCCGTTTACATGACAAATTGGTATTATTTACCCAATAAAAAAATCCACGACTTGATTTTGATCATCGCGCGATCGAGTATGGTCGTTCAATTGACTGCAGGAAAAATGATTCATATGACAATTAATACGTTTGGTAATGTAAGTTAATTTGATACTAGTACTCAGACTCGTATTGTCTGTTTAGGTTAAATGTTCTGCCCTTTCAGGTGGTAAAGACAGGTTTCGCATATCTGAATCTATTACAGCAAATAATGTAATAATATGGTATCTTGAAAAAATGTTAGAGGGGGTGTCAAAGGATAACAATAATTAGGCGGTTGAAATAATCTTATAATCAATTTTAAAACTCTAATAAATGGTTGATAATATAATACATCTACGTAAGATCAATGGAACATACAAAATAAAAGATCTATCGGGCGTTAAATTATAGAATCGTCCGTTGTAGCCACACTCCATTATACTCACCTTTCTATTACCTGTTATTCTTTCGAAATTCTTCATTGGAAAAACTAATTTCACTAATAATGTTTTCTTCGTAATACTATGCGGTGATATAAAAACCTAGTCTTAGAATTGGCATTTGTAAATACCAACAGCAATAACACAAATTCAACAAAATTGCGAACACAAACTAAGAGAGCTATAACTTCCTAGCACCTAACACTCGTACGAATCACTAGCCACTTCTTATTAAAAATTTGACAACATACACAGTTAATGTAGAAAGGGATATGAATTATTGCACGCACGTCATCTACTTCACAGCATTGCAACCGATAATTTCCAAGCGAGTATACTTTCCAATTGTTTTAAAAGTTCTACCGACTAGACGAATCGATCAGTAAAACAAGCACCTAAAAAAAACACGCGCAAGCGTAGCACTGCTCCATGCATCTCCCACCGACGCGCGGCTGCATTTTAACAACTTCACTCCGCGATGTCGAACGAAGCAGCGATCATTGAAGCTGACAGCAACAGCAACGGCGATTACAGTCTTCAAATAAATAGATGGATCTTGAAACCGATCGGTGTATGGCCCTCGTCTCCTTCCACCACACGACTCGAAAAGATCTTTTCATTTATTTTAAACATCATTTGTCTTAGCATCGTAATTATCACTACGATTCCTAGTTTAATAATAATGATTCTAGAAAATGAGGATATGAATTTGAGGTTGAAGATACTGGGTTTCGTGAGCCATTGGATCGTCGGTACTTTAAATTATACGGCTTTGTTGTTGCACAGCAAAGACATACGACGGTGTGTAGAACACATCGAAACTGACTGGCGGACAGTGACCAGAGAGAAGGATCAACGCGTGATGCTGAAGAACGCAAAATTCGGTCGTTACGTAGCAGCTTTCTGCGCAATTTTTATGCAGGGTAGCGTTTTGTGCTATTGTTTCGTGACAGCATTAAATACAGTAGAGATTCAAATTGGAAACGAGACGAGAGTTTTACACGAGTTACCTTGTGCGGTATACAAGAAGCTGGTAAACGTCGATGAAAGTTCAACGAACCAGATCATGCTCTTCTTGCAAGTTTGGTCTGCAATTATTGCAAATTCTAGTACGGTTGGGGTTTTTAGTCTTGCAGCAGTCCTAGCTGCTCACGCGTGTGGTCAGTTAAACGTTATTACCTTATGGATCACTGAATTCGTTAATGAGGCCAGAGAAAAGAAGAAATCTGGTAGTTCTATTCAAATTGGAGTAATCGTGGAACGACACCTGAGGACATTGAAGTAAGACCTTTTCCTTATTCCTCCTTTATCGGTATCTCAATACTGATCTTCGGGATTATATTGTGTGTTAATTACAGTTTTATATCGTATATCGAGAATGTGCTGAATAAAGTCTGTCTTCTGGAAATGTTAAGATCCACAATGGATATGTGTGTAACTGGCTACTACATTTTATCGGTATGTAATTGATATATATTTCGTGTTTGTCTATTCTTCCCGGATTAGATATATCTTTTCTTTTCTGTATAATTCTACTCTTCTTCTTACGATCCCGTCTTAGGAATGGGCTGAGCATGATATTCAAAATTTGATTTCGTATATTACGATGTGGATTACAATCTGTAATAACATTTTCATAATATGTTACATCGGTGAAACGTTAACGGAGCAGGTATCGGCAACACATTAACACTTTAATTCTAGAATTACCAGAGTAATCAAAATTAATAATTAATCGTTCTTCATACAATTTTTATAGATTAACAATGGTACATTTTTGCTGATTTCAATGATTTTTTCACATTTTTCATTTTAAGTTCTTTGGTATCTACATATTTCGTACTTCGTCCTAGTGTTAATATGGAGTCACATGAATGGAACAAATCGAAATCGTGATGATTAATTCAACAAATTCTTAACAGTGCAAGAAAATTGGTGAAGTCGTTTACATGACGAACTGGTATTATTTACCCGGTAAAACAATCCTCGATTTGATTATGGTCATCGCACGATCCAATATAGTCGTCCAAATCACTGCAGGGAAATTAGTTCATATGTCCGTTTATACATTTGGTAGTGTAAGTTTACTCGATACTTGTACTCATAACTGTATTGTCTGGTCACGTGAAATGTTCTACCATTTCAGATTGTGAAGACAGCTTTAGTGTATTTGAATATGCTGCAGCAAATGGCGTGATAAAATGGAATCCCGGAAAAATATATTATGTTTTTAATAATTTAGAATATAAAGTACAAAATATATGTAAATATCGCATACAATTTTGTATATGAAGAATTAACAGGCTAAAAGTAGTGAATCTCAAACACAGAAAAAATTCTTTGTTTTTTCTCAACTTTGTTATTTCCGTATTTAATTACGATACAGGACAAGAATCTATGTCTATGCAAGTAAAATTGTCTCAATCTAACCTGATACCGACTTGTAAATTTTTTGAATTTGGCTAATATGAAATGAAAGCAAAAATTAAGCTTCAGTAATTATAATAAAAATACAGATTGAAGTATCGGTAAGATTTTTCAGGCACATCTGAATATTTGATAAAAAAATGTTTTGGACAAAAATTATTTAACTTTCAGCCGTCTAGAATTTGCAATGTAAAAGATTTATTAAAAATTGTTATTTCTACCAAAAGTCAAGGTATTCCTAAGTCTACCAAAAGTCTACGTATTCCTGACTTCATACCGTTTTAATTAATATTAAGACCGGTTCAACGTTATATCTTTGCTTTGATCTTGAAATAATACTAAATTTGGAAGTATCGGCTTAATCAAGGGAGATATTATCCTTGAAGATTATTTTATTTCAACCAAACGGCATCAAGGTTGATCCCGATTTCTTATTGAAAGCGCCAAATTTTTATATAATTTATATGTTACTAGATAATTTTCAGTATACAGTTTCCTCAAATTTTTCCCGTCACAAATTCTAAAAGAATAATCTCATTCAACTTAGCTCTCGACAATACTCCCTCTGCACTGCACATGCATAGTGGTATTCTAGCATGCAACACGACTAAAGATTTTAAGAAGACAGCGTTTAATATATTCATATTCTGTTATATCAGAGAAATAACTACTGAACATTTAAGAAAATGACAACAACGGAGATTTTATATTAAACTTGAAACTATCAAATACACGACAAGGAGAATGTGTTGAAGCAAAAGTGCATATTACTGAATGGTACCAATTACCTTGCAAAACTGCGCTTGGTTTGGTGCTAGTCAGTTCAAGATCCAGGTGGTGATACAAGTATGATGGTCAAAATCACTGCAGGAAAATTCATACAAATATCTATCGTGACCTTTAGCGTCGTAAGTATTAATCGAAAATATAGATATATAAAAGATATAATTGATAGCATTCTTGATGGAATTTATATTTAATACGATCGGATTTTATATTGATATTGCGGTAATAGCGAGCAACTCGGCCGGTGTTATCAATTCTTCTCAAATTTTAGTATCTTAACCAGAGCTGTTGTAGCACGATGTAATTCCGTAAATAATATAATAAAACAAGAATCGTATAGTACTGATAATATAATACTGTTATGTGAGATCGAGCACGTAGAAAATATTAAATGGCCGTAGGTTCCAATATCCTTGCGTTCGATCATACGTGGCGCTGATTATCCCACACCAAGGCTGTATTTTCGATAGTTGATGATCGCTTGAACGCGCCTTTTCGGTAATGACGAAAGGCCTACGTCATAAAATCTTCGGCCTCGATTATACGCCTCGCTGATTTGTGTCGCATCAATAAAAGCCCTGGTTACTTTGTTTCAATAAGCAGAATATCCTGAAAAAGATATATGTGCAGAATTAACAATAAATTATATTCTTATACAAATCAGGCACAAGTACAGAGTAATGACCGCAAACAGATTCGCGTTGAAGATCTGTATTTAGGTGATAAAGGGATATACGATCACGTCTTATCTTCGCTGATTCTTG
Source organism: Bombus superbus (assembly GCA_014737385.1). Lineage (NCBI taxonomy): Eukaryota > Metazoa > Arthropoda > Insecta > Hymenoptera > Apidae > Bombus > Bombus superbus. Next base: position 378,087 of record JACXIK010000058.1, read on the forward strand.
CATGACAAAATTTTCGAAGACTAGATGCAAGCGTCGCATTGCGTCGGAACGATACGCAAGAACGCTGTTGGCTCTCCACGGATTCGTGGCATCTAAACTGAAAGTCTGGGCTTTGCAACTTGACATTCGTCGTAACGCTTGGAATACACGACCGCAAATCGGGAAAGTAATCCTCGTTCCGAGACACGCTAAGCCTTGGTCGCCCGCAATACCCAGAATGTCAGATAGTTCACAAACCTTATCACAGGTGTTCCGACCGAGCGGATCCTTATCGCGTGATTTATTCATCAATTCAAGAAGTTGGAAAACTTCATAGCGAAGAACAGTGACCAACACCCTGCAATGCCAATACGTATCTGCAAATAATAATCAATTTTAATAACATTCAACAATGATCAATTTTACAACCTAGAATAAACGATTGTCAATCTAATAGATCTACTTAAGAACAAGAAAACTTACAATGTAAAAAATCGACGGGGCGGTAGACCAAAGAATCGTACATTATAGCTACGCTCTTCTATTTTATCCACGTTTTTATAAAATGCTACTCTATCGAAATCCTTCACTGCAAACATTATAATTATAAATAACGTGTCCTACTTCGTAATACTATTCTAAAATATACAAATGAAGTTTTAAAATTGGCATTTGTAAATATCGACAAAAAGAAATAAAAATTATTACATCATTTATCATCAAATTCAACAATTCACAAGCACGAATAAAGACAGCTATAACTTACAAGCGCCTAAAACACGTACGGATCACTAGCTACTTCTTATTAAAAATTTGACAACATACACAGTTAATGTAGGGAGGGATATGAATCATTGCACACACGCCATCCCTTCACAGCATTGCAACCAACAATTTCCAAGCGAGTATACTTTTCAACTTTTCTAAAACAAGTTCTACCAACCAGACAAATCGATCGGTAGAACAAGTACCTAAAAAACACGCGCAAGCGTTACACTGCTCCATGAACCCCCCTCCCTCCCTTCGATGCAAGGCTGCTTTCTAATAACAACTTCACTTCGCGATGTCGAACGAAGGAATGATCGTCGAAACTGATAGCAACAGTGACAGTGACTATAGTCTTCAATTGAATCGATGGTTTTTAAAACCGATCGGTGCATGGCCATCGTCACCATCCTCCACAAGGTTGGAAAAGATAGTTTCGTTTCTTTTAAACGTCATTTGCTACAGCACCGTAATCATCACCACGATTCCCAGTATAATACAACTGATTCTGGAAGAAGAGAGCATTAACATGAAATTGAAGAGCATAGATTTCTTGAGTCATTTGATCGTCAGCAGCTTTAATTATAGTGCGTTGCTATTTCACAACAAAGATATACGACAATGCGTAGACCACATGGAAGCTGACTGGCGAACAGTGACCAGGGAGGAGGATCAACACGTGATGATGAAAAACGCGAAATTCGGTCGTTACGTAGCAGCTTTCTGCGCAATTTTTGTACAGGGTAGCGTTTTGTGCTTTTGTTTCGTGACGGCACTAAATACACTCGAGATTCAAATTGGAAACGAGACGAGAATTTTACACGTGTTACCTTGTGCGGTATACAAGAAGCTGGTAAACGTCGACGAAAGTCCAACAAACGAATTCATGATTTTCTTGCAAATTTGGTCTACTTTTATCGCAAATTGTAGTACAGTCAGCATCTTTAGTCTTGCAGCAGTTCTAGCTGCTCACGCGTGTGGTCAGCTAAATGTCGTTATGTTATGGATCGTTGAATTCATTAATGAAGCCAAAATAGAGAGGGAAACTGATGGTTTTATGAAAATTGGAATAATCGTGGAACGACACCTGAGGACATTGAAGTAAGTTTTCTTTTCAGATCACTTTTTTTTTTGTGTGGCTTTAATCATTTATCTCATTTGGATTATATTACGTGTTAATTGCAGTTTTATATCATATATCGAGGGTGTGATGAATAAAATCTGTTTTCTGGAAATGTTAAGATGCACGATGGAAATATGTGTAATTGGCTACTTCATTGTGTCGGTACATAATTAGTATATTTCATTGTTTGCCTGTTACTTTCCACAGTAGATATGACCTTATTCTTCTGTATAACTATTTCATTCTTTTTACAATTCCATTTTAGGAATGGGCGGAGCAAGATATTCAAAACTTGGCATCGTATTTCATGATGTTTGTTGCAATCTGTTATAACATTTTCATACTATGTTACATCGGTGAACTATTATCGGAGCAGGTATTAGCAACGCATTAACAGTCTAATTCTAGAATTACCAGAGTAATCAAAGTTAATAATTAATGGTTCTTGATACAACTTTTATAGATTAACAATGGTACATTTTTAATGATTTGAGTGATTTTCTTATGTGTCTTTTATTTTAAGTCCTTTGGTACCTATATGTTTCATACTTCATCCTAGTGTTAATACGGAGTGATATAAATGGAACAAATCGAAATCGTGATGATTAATTCAACAAATTCTTAACAGTGCAAGAAAATTGGTGAAGTTGTTTACATGACGAACTGGTATTATTTGCCCGGTAAAACAATCCTCGATTTGATTATGGTCATCGCACGATCGAATGTAGTCGTTCATATCACTGCAGGGAAATTAGTTCATATGTCCGTTTATACGTTTGGTAGTGTAAGTTTATTCGATACTTGTAGTCATAACTGTATTGTCTGTTGACGTAAAATATTCTGCTATTTCAGGTTGTAAAGACAGGTTTTGCGTATTTGAATCTGTTGCAGCAAATGATGTGATAAAATGGAATCCCGGAAAAATATATTGTGTTTTTAATAATTTATAATATAAAGTACAAAATATACGTAAATATCGCATAACATTTTGTATGTTAAAAATTAACAGGCCTGAAGTAGTGAATCTCAAACACAGAAAAAATTCTTTGTTTTTTTCAACTTTGTTATTTCCGTATTTAATTACGATACAGAACAAGAATCTATGTCTATGCAAGTAAAAATGAAAGCAAAAATTAAGCTTCAGTAATTATAAGAATACAGATTGAACTATCGGCAAGATTTTTCAAGCACATCCAAATATTTGATAGAAAAATGTTTCGGACAAAAACTATTTAACTTTCAGCCGTCTAGAATTTGCAATGTAAAAGATTTATTAAAAATTGTTATTTCTACCAAAAGCCAAGGTATTCCTAAGTCTACCAAAAGTCTACGTATTCCTGACTTTTAATTAATATATGACGTTTTAATTAATATTAAGACCAGTTCAACGTTATATCTTTGCTTTGATCTTGAAATAATACTAAATTTGGAAGTATCGGCTTAATCAAGGGAGATATTATCCTTGAAGATTATTTTATTTCAACCAAACGGCATCAAGGTTGATCTCGATTTCTTATTGAAAGCGCCAAATTTTTATATAATTTATATGTTACTAGATAATTTTCAGTATACAGTTTCCTCAAATTTTTCCCGTCACAAATTCTAAAAGAATAATCTCATTCAATTTGGCACTCGGCAATACTCCCTCTGCACTGGACATGCATAGTCGTATTCTGGCATACAATGTGATTAAAGGTTTTAAGAAGATGATGTTTCGTGTGAAGAATGGCAGTTATTTCATGTACCCGTTACCTCGCCCGGTATACAGGAACCTATTGGACATTAGATTCAGACGAATGAGATTGTGCTCACCATGTAGATCCTTTCTAGGATCATCGTGACGTCTGTCACGGTAGGAGCTTTTGATTGTATTGTGGGGTGTACGATGAAGATGTCTTACGGTACGTTTCAAAATGGAAATAAAAAAAGTAATTTATATATAGAAAATGTGTACACTATATCTTCTAGTTAGAGTTAAAATGAATCAAATATTGAGATATCTTTTAACATAAATATATTAGCGTTAAATACAGAACCGCGACTCATACGTTGACTTTTCTACTTATTAATTCGCTCTAGCATTTATACGACATATATATTTTAATTTCTCAGGAAAAATCAAAGGATATGATAATACTATACGTTATCCTGTGTATGCATCTATGGTGTTTAATATATTTATATTCTGTTATATCGGAGGAATAGTTACTGAACAGGTAAGAAAGTAACAATAAAGAAGTATTTATATTGAACCTTAAACTATGAAATACACGACAGGGCGAAAGAGTTGGAAAAAAAGTGTATATGACTGAATGGTACCGATTACCTCACAAAACTGCTCTCGGTTTAGTGCTGGTTATTTCAAGATCGAGCATGGTGGTTAAAATTACTGCTGGAAAATTCGTACAAATATCTATCACGACTTTTAGCGCCTTAATATCGATAAAACATAGATATTTAAGATATAATTGATAAAATATGTATTTAATACTCTAGGATTTTATATTAATGTTAAATCTTATAGAATTTATTATATCTATATAATATATATAATATTTATCTCAAGCAATTGTTATATATAATATACGGTGTGAATTTGAATTTAGTATATTTTAATTTTGCAGTAGATTAAAATTCTTGTATAACTTTGATAGAATCGACATCTAATGCATTAGAATTTTATATATTTAATATAAATATACGCTCACTCAATTTTTCAAACGTTTAAAACTTCTTTCGCGAGCCTCAGCATGGTCCGCGCGATATTGTAGACTACATATTAAAAATGGGAAATTAATCGGTCGTTGTTTCTCGGTATGTTATACCACAGAAAACAAAATTATATAACATCATGTCTTTCACAAATGACTTGTTAACATAATATTGGTCACCGTCGACCGACGATAGAATTCGAGCAGAATTAAAGTATTTACATCGTACAAACATTTATATTCGTTAAATGCATATTACAATGTCTCGAAATAAACAATGCTGTGAATATAACGTAAAATTCAGACACTACTCAACGTGTTAACATCACTGCCAGTAAGTAAACCATTATCTTGTGCGAACACATTCAGAGATGTCAATCAACTTGGTGCTGGCATTTAGAACCTCCATGATTACGTCGTAAGTTCCTTGTAGCATAGATTCGAACATATATATGTAATTAAAAATTTCAATAGAAAAATGTTCACAAAAAATGAAAAATAAAAGTATGAAACTAGTATGAAATTATTTTATTTAATTATTAGACACCGTAATCACACGAACATAGATTAGAATTCTTTCTATATTTTGTAGAATCATGGCTAAAACTATGTAGCAGAATATTTTGAGAAAAAAAACAATTTTGCACGTTGTTTAGGAGAATGTTAAAGAAAAAAATAAAAAGTCGATTGAACTAATATATAATCAATTGATCAATTATTATAACCTAGCAATCCATTTTACAACCTATTACAAATAATTGACAATCGTTAATTGTTTGGAAACAATAAAATACTCTCCTCGTAATAACATTCGATAATATAAAAATCAAGCCTTAGAACTGACATTTCTAAATACCGACAAATATAATGCAAATTATTGTATCATTTATAATAAAATTTCTTATAATCTCTAGCACAAATTAAATCAACTGCAACGTTCTAGCACTTGACACACATACGTATCGCTATCCACCATCCACTAAAAATTTGAAAGCATACACTGTTAAAGTTACAGACACGAATGATTCATTTCATGTACGCCATTCGCTCCACGTGATTGCAACTGACAGTTTCCAAGCGTATATACTTTCGTGGTATTCTAAAAAAGTTCTACCGACTAGACGAATCGATCAGTCGAACAAATAGCTAAAAAACTCGCGCAAGCGTTAAACTTCTGCCAACATCCTCTATATGTAGACGCGTGGTTTCTAACAATGGCATTATTTCGCGATGACGACCGACGTAGTGATCATAGAAGGTGACAGCAAGAGAAACAGTGACTACAGTCTTCAACTGAATCGGTGGTTCTTAAAACCGATCGGTGCATGGCCATCGTCTCCTTCCACCACAAGACTCGAAAAGATCGTTTCGTTTCTTTTAAACGTTATTTGCTACGGCACTGTAATCATCACTGCGATTCCTAGTTTACTAGTAATAATTCTGGAAGACGAGACGTTCAACTTCAAATTGAAGACATTCGGTTTTGTGAATCATTGGTTCGTCAGCAGTTTTAATTACACGGTTTTATTAATGCAGAACAAAGACATACGAAAGTGCGTGTCACACATAGAAGCTGACTGGCGAACAGTGACCAGAGAGGAAGATCAACATGTGATGTTAAAAAACGCGAAACTCGGTCGTTACATAGCGGCATTCACTGCCATTTTCGTGCAAGCAAGCGTCTTGTGCTTTTGTTTTGTGACAGCATTAAATACAGTAGAGATTCGAATTGCAAACGAGACGAGGGTTTTACACGTGCTACCTTGTGCGGTATACAAAAAGCTGGTGAACGTCGACGAAAGACCAAAAAACGAATTCATGCTTTTCTTGCAAATTTGGTCTACTCTCATCGCAAATTTTAGTACAATTGGGATCTTTAGTCTCGCAGCAACTCTAGCTGCTCACGCGTGCGGTCAACTAAATGTTATTACGTTATGGATTGTTGAATTCGTCAATGAAGCCAGAGTAGAGAAGAAAACTGATGGTTTTATACAAATTGGAGTAATCGTGGAACGACATCTGAGGACATTGAAGTAAGATCTCTTTTTAAATCATTTTTCTTTTCTTTTTTTGTGGCTTTTAAGAGCGATCATTTGGATTATTTTACGTGTTAATTGCAGTTTTATATCGTATATCGAGGATGTGCTGAATAAAATCTGTTTACTGGAAATGTTAAGATGTACGATGGATATATGTGTAATTGGCTACTACATTTTATCGGTACATAATTACTATACTTTTATTGTTTGCCTGTTATTTCCCATAGTAGATATAACTTTATTTTTCTGTATAATTGTTCTATCCTTTTTACGATTTCATTTTAGGAATGGGCAGAGCACGATATTCGAAATTTGGCATCGTATTTTATGATGTTCGTTACAATCTGTTTTAACATTTTCATAATATGTTACATCGGTGAACTATTAACGGAACAGGTATCAGCGACATATTAACACTCTAACCCCAGAACTAGCGGAGTAATCGAAATTAATAATTAATCACTTTTCATATAACTTTTATAGATTCACAATGATACATTTTTGGTAATTTGAATGATTTTTTCATATGTCATTCATTTTTTCGATTTCTTTGGCACCTACATGTTCATACATCGCTCTAATGTTAATACGGGGTAATATAAATTCTGGAAATCAAATTCGTGATGACTAATTCAAGAAATTCTTAACAGTGCAAGAAAATTGGTGAAGTCGTTTACATGACGAACTGGTATTATTTACCCGGTAAAACAATCCTCGATTTGATTATGGTCATCGCACGATCGAATGTAGTCGTTCAAATCACTGCAGGGAAATTAGTTCATATGTCCGTTTATACGTTTGGTAGTGTAAGTTTATTCGATACTTGTACTCATAGCAATGTTATCTGTTCACGTGAAATATTCTGCCATTTCAGGTGATAAAGACAGGTTTTGCATATTTGAATTTGTTGCAGCAAATAATGGGATAAACTGGAATTCTGAAAGAATATTATAAGAGAATGTCAAAAAATAAATAAGTCGACGATTGAACTAATTTTATGATTAATGTTACAGACTATAATACATGATTGACAACCTAATAGATCTAGTTAAGTGTAAGAATACTTGCGGTGTAAAAAATCTATGGCGCGATAGATTGAAGAATCATGCGTTATAGCTATACTCCATTGTTCTCGTATTTCTATTACATGTTATATCTTCGAAATCCTTCGTTGGAAGCATTATAATTATTCGTAATGTTTGTTCGTAATACTATTCGAAAATATAAAAATCAAATCCTAGGACTGGCATTTTTAAATACCGACAGAAACAATGCAAATTATTATACCATTTATCATTCAATTTATCGTAATCACTAGCACAAATTAAGTCTACTATTACTTATTGTATCCTTTCGTTCGTTAAAACTTTCGTTCGTCTGCTTGTCCCCTATTTTTTTATTCTTTTCTTCCCCTTTCCTTTTCAATTTCTCGAGCACTTACTACGTCTTTTAACCGGATACCTCCTACGGATTCCCTACAGTTCCTTGTTAAATACTCTAGATTCCCGAATCTGACCCGCACAAATAACACCTTCTTACTTCCAGATCATAATTACAAGATGGACATAAATTGAACCGTTCGATGGAATTCTTAAATTGTAAAATTGATCGGTCTATCGTCAATTTTACAAAACGAATAGACGAACATTAACATAGGCGCTTCTTAAAGTATAATATAATTTAAACACGTCCTATGTAATGCTCCTATATATTGCACAAAAATGTATTTCAACTGTTACTTATACATTATATTCATATATTATTAAGCACTTAAATGCGATTAATATTTTATATTAATTTTAATCTTGCTGAGGTACCGGAACTTCAATATCGCTTTTATTTCAATAAAAAAGAAAGACTTTGTCGATGTTACGAAATAGCTCTCAGTCTACAGTTCTTTAAAATTCGTTCCACTATAAATTCGAAAAGAATAAGCTCACTCAACTAGGCATTCTCCGTTCCCGATAATTTTGATAAAATTGCGATAAAAGTACATACATTTGACGCGATACAAAGAAATAATACGAGAAATTTCCCTGAATGGCAATTCATCTTCTACAAATTGATCCCTTCAACCCACTGCGAAACGGACAACACACTAGTGCGCTACTGTCACCTGAAAAAATCAATTAATCGATCACCCTCAAACGTCATCAATCCTGTCCTATCAAAGTCGTAAATAATGCAGAAAGTGGTATAAGCTTCGACTGAGAACTTAAAAGGGCTCGAACCCTTTGGAAGATAACAGCTGCACTATGGCGATACACGGTCGAGAAAAAATTCGCGCACGCGCCATTTTTTCATGGCATTGTACCTGAAACTTGAGTAATTCACTCGACAAACAACCTTCGCGAAGTAATCATGGTGGACGTGTCTAGCGAACCACCGATATCCAACGCTTTTTACACTCATGATTACGAATACAGCATCCAAGTGAATCGTTGGCTAATGCAACCAATCGGAGCGTGGCCGAAGCTTACTAAGACAAACATAACGCAAAGATTATTCGCAAAATTGTTAAATTTTACCTGCCATTCGTTGATCATCTTCACAATCGTACCTTGCATATTGTACATCGTGTACGAAGCTGAAAACTCGAAGACGAGAATGAAGATCATTGGTCCATTGAGTCATTGGCTGATGGGAGAATTGAATTACTGTTGTCTTTTGTCGAAAACCGACGACATTGTTCGTTGCATAAAACACGTGGAACGCGACTGGCGGGTCGTTGAAAATGCCAGCAGTCGTGAATTGATGCTGAAGTACGCGAAGATCGGACGTTTCATCGCTTTCATAGCTGCATTCTGTATGCACAGTGGCGTTCTGGCCTTCACCATAACTAGAGGCTTTAAGAAGATAATGTTTCATGTTGGCAATGACAGTTATTTCATGTATCCGCTACCTTGTCCGATTTACACGAATCTGTTGGACGCTAGATTCAGCCCGGTGAATGAGATCGTGTTTGCCCTGCAGATCCTTTCTGGCCTCATCGTGACGTCTGTCACGGTGGGAGCTTGCGGTTTGGCAGCTGTCCTAGCGATGCATGCAAGTGGTCAATTGAATATGGTGGTGGCCAGGTTGGACAATTTGGTGGATACAAAAGTCGAGGAGAAGCAGGAAGAACAGACGGTCACTCGGAGGAAGCTTGGTATTATCGTTGAACATCACCTGCGAACATTAAGGTTTTTACTGGTTATTTTGTTGTTATTTGTGCATATATGTCTCATTATTATATTATTTAATTCTTCTATTGATTATTATTTGTGCTTATAATTCATCTTTTTCAAATGGTTAAGGTTTAATAATTCAAATAAGACATTCAATTTAGATACTAAATAAAAGAAACATGAAATTAATATGACAACATCACAAAAATATTAGATTGATTTTCTATGGCGGATTTATACATATATTTATTATTTGGTAATGATATTTCGTGGTGAACTTTTTATGATAAATTCATATTACGACAATATTACTTTCAGCCTCATAGCCTCCATAGAAAAAGTTATGAATATGATATGTCTCGTTGAGTTGGTGGGATGTACGATAAACATGTGCATGATCAAATATTATTTTCTCACGGTATGTCTTAAAACAAACTAAAAAAGTAATGGTAAATATTCACAAAAAGAGACCCACTATATTATATCCAGCGATCGGCCGAAGTTTTAGAGTTATATACAAACATACTCTATCGGTCGGCCTTAATTTTGAAGCTGGATAGACTGGATGGATTCATATCAATACCGACAAAGCCATTAACACTCTCGCATCCGGTGGCACCAATGTGTTGTGAAGTGTAGGCCAAATTTTAGTGTCCGGTATCACCACGCTGGTATCACGCGCAAGTCGACCCTTTACGTAGAGATTACAAACTTGAAATTTTTCATCAGAAGACGCCGGCTACTGTTTAAAGTTACTAGTAACTTTACGCGGAAGTCAAAGTGTTAATATTACTACTAACTCAATCCAATTCAAGGCTAAGATCGACAACCTTACATGTACAGGTAAAAACCATATACTTAGCATTCAATATATTTCAAAATCATCCAGATTGGTGGTGACTCTCTTTTTGTGAATATTTACCAAAACAACTTATGTAATTTAAATATTTCTACAACATCATCTAGTTAGAGCTAAAATAATTCAAACAGTGAGCTACCTTCTAACATAAATAAATTAGCGCTAAATACAGAACTGCGACTCATACGTTGACTTTTCTACCTAATTCGCATATCTATTTATACGACATTTATATTCCAATTTCTTAGGAGAAATCGAAAGATATGAGAATTGTATATGTTATCGTGTATGCATCCATGGTGTTTAATATATTCATATTCTGCTATATCGGAGAAATAGTTATCGAACAGGTAAGAAAGTAACAATAAAGGAGTATTTATATTAAGCCTTAAACTATGAAATACACGACAGGGCGAAAGAGATGGGAAAAAAGTGTATATGACTGAATGGTACCGATTACCTCACAAAACTGCTCTCGGTTTAGTGCTGGTTATTTCAAGATCGAGCATGGTGGTTAAAATTACTGCTGGAAAATTCGTACAAATATCTATCACGACTTTTGGCGTCGTAAGTATCGATAAAATATAAATATGCTTATGATATAGTTGACAGAATTCTTGATACAATTTACAGCGAATTAGAATTTTATATATTTAATAGAAATTCGTGTATATTCTGTCTTTCAGGTGTTTAAAACTTCTTTCGCGTACCTCAACATGATCCGCACGATGTTATAGAGCATGTACATATCACATTAAGAAAAGGAGAGTATTCCTTCGTTATTATTTTCTATGTGATACCGCAATGTATTATATCGCATGAGTAACATGTTGACTGTAACGAGTGACTTTTCAATGACGTCATATTTGTCATTGATGACCGACAAAGCCAGAAATAAAGTACTTACATTAAATGATCAATTATTGTATTCGTAAAACGCTCAATATTCTTCATGATATAGTAAAGAATTTTACACGTTCCTTCCTTACATTCCGTATTCCGTTTTCCTTAAAGCAGCTACAACACACGTGAGATTTTAGAAAAATATAAAAAGAGATAATATCAAATTATTATATTATTTTTCATGAAGTTTATCATAATACCACAAGCTCAAATTAAAACACCTTCAACTACAACTTCCTAGCACATAACACGATTATGTATCCATCTGTTAGCAAACATTTCTAAACATACACCCTCAAAGTTAGAGACAAGAATGATTCGTCGCATGCACATCACTCATTTCACACGATTGCAGCTGACAATTTCCATGCGTATATAGTTTCACAGTATTCTAGAACAAGTTACACCGACTAGACGAATCGATCAGTCGAACAAGAACGTAAAAAACCCGCGCAAGCGTTGAACTTCTACAAACGTCCTCTATATGTAAATGCTTGATTTCTAACAACGGCCTCATTCCGCGATGATGAACGAAGCAGTGATCATAGAAGGTGACAGCAACAGCAACAGTGACTACAGTCTTCAATTGAATCGATGGTTCTTACAATCAATCGGCGCTTGGCCATCGTCTCCTTCCACCACAAGACTGGAAAAGATCGTTTCATTTATTTTAAACATCGTTTGCTTCAGCATTGTAATTCTCGCTGTGATTCCTAGTTTACTGCTAATGATTCTAGGAGAGGAAAGCTTTAACTTCAAATTGAAGACATTCGGTTATGTGAGCCATTGGATCTTCAGTAGTATTAATTACACGGCTTTGTTAATGCATGGCAAAGATATACGACACTGCATAGAACATATAGAAGCTGACTGGCGAACAATGACCAGAGAGGAGGATAAAAACGTGATGCTGAAAAACGCGAAATTAGGCCGCCACATAGCGGTTTTTTCCGTCATTTTTGTGCAGAGTAGTGTTTTGTGCTTTTTTTTGGCGGCAGCATTATCTACAGTCGAGATTCAAATTGGAAACGAGACGAGAATTTTACACGTGTTACCTTGTGCAGTATACAAGAAGCTGGTAAACGTCGACGAAAGTCCAACAAACGAATTCATGATTTTCTTGCAAATTTGGTCTACTGTTATCGCAAATTCTAGTACAAGTGGGATTTTTGGCCTGTCAGCTGTGCTAGCTGCACACTCGTGCGGTCAATTGAACGTAATTATGGTGTGGATCACAGAATTTGTTAATAAGGCCAGAGAAAGGAAGAAGACTGACAGTTTTATCGAAATTGGAGTAATCGTGGAACGACACCTGAGGACATTGAAGTAAGATATATTTTTTAATTCCTTTTCTTGTTGGATCTGTATGAATCACCTTTGTGACTACATTATGTGTTAATTGCAGTTTTATATCGTGTATCGAGGAAGTGATGTTCAAAATATATTTTGTCGAAATGTTCAGATCCACGATGGATATTTGCGTAATTGGCTATTACATTCTTTCGGTACTTGTTAAATGTATTATTATTGTTACTAGCCTATTTCTCTCGAGAATCCACTTTTGCATATTATTGTTTTATTCATTATACGATTTCTTTTTAGGAATGGGCTGACCATAATATTCAGAATTTGATTACGTATTTTATGATGCTCGTTTCAATTTGTTTCGACATTTTCGTGATATGTTATATCAGTGAAATATTAACGGAGCAGGTATTTCAAAGTCGTTAACACTAAAACTACCACAGTAACCAGAATGAACAATTCATAATTTTGTATAGTAAATGTATAGATTTGCAATGCCTTGTTTTTGATGATTTGAATGATATCTTTGTATATCTTTCATTTAGATTCCTTTTTAGAAGGTTTTATACGTCGATCTTTTGTAGTTTTGATATTAATATTAATGTCAAGCGATATAAATATTAATTTTAAATAGTATAAATGTTAAAAATCAAAATCGTGACCAGAAGTAATCGAACAAATTCTTAACAGTGCCAGAAAGTTGGTGAAGTGGTTTATATGACAAACTGGTATAATTTACCCAATAAAGTTATCCTCGATTTGATTTTGATCATCGTACGATCGAGTATGGTTGTTCAATTGACTGCAGGAAAAGTCATTCAAATGTCCGTTTATACGTTTGGTAATGTAAGTTAATTCGATACTTGTACTTATGCTCGTGTTGTCTATTCATGCGAATATTCTATCGTTTCAGGTGTTAAAAACAGGTTTCACGTATTTGAATATGTTACAGCAAATGACGATGTAAAATGGAATCCTAGAAAAAGTGTAACGTGTTTAAAAAAATTTTAAATATAAAGAATGTAATATACCTACGTGTATATTGCATACATATTTTATGTTAAAAATTGACAGACTAGAAATTGTGAATTTCAATCGTAATCGGAATTGCTTGATTAATTTGAACAATCAAAATTAGAAGACATCAATCGTGAAACTATTAAGAAATGTGAAATAAAATCGAATCACGATACAGGTAAGTATGAATATGAAAGTAAAATTGCCTTAATCTAGCCTGATATCGACTTCTAAATATTTAGACTGTTAATTATTTGTTAATAATTTAGTCCATTAAATTGCACTAAAAAATCGATTTCCTGAATTTTGAAAGTCATTGTCAGTGAAAAAATTGTGCAATTGTATGTTTTTGTCTTGGGACAAATAACTCTTATCCAAACAATGCACAAATTTCGAAAACTCTAAGTAGAAGAATCAGTAACAATACCTACGGTTTTACAATTTCTAGTCGTATCATCATTATATGCGTACACCTTTTCGTAAAAGTTGACATCGACTTATATGATGGATATATGAATATACATGTATAACAAATATAATGAAATTAAGTAATTTGCATAAATATCCGCAATCTATTTATTGCATTAATTTTTATTTTTATTTGTAGTACTCTTCGAATAATGTAAAACGAAAGGAAAAATTTACCTTCGATACTCAGTATTAAAAAGTTCAATTCCATCCATGAGATCGTTTGCAACTTTCGAATACTCTATTAACCATTGTCTGGGAAAGTTCCACATCGTTGTCTCGAAAATCGAGCGTTTTATTTTATACTGATAAAGCGGAGAGCAAAACTAAACGAATTTTTATCTCCGCACGATAATAAAATTTACTTAAAAATCAATCATAATAATACTATTGTGTTCATTTAGCGTAATAGAATAATAATACACAAATGTAACTTAGAAAGAGTCTTGAAATATTTGAGTCTCGAAATGGCTGAACCAACCTACATTGTTCGAGGAATATACATTATTTTATACTTCCAATTCAATTCCGACATATCGCACGAATGATTCTCCTTGCGTATGCACCATCTGCGTCATACGACAACTTTTGAACTGTCGACAACTTTTAAACGTATTCACTAACTTGCACTGCTGCAACAAGTGGTACAGAGACTGACTAGACAAATCGATCGGTATGTGCAATACATAATTCTGAGAAAGCTGCGCAAGCGTTAAGAAATCCTGGTTCACTGGCACACGCGCTGCAGGCTATTCTCGATTCAGTTGTGTTTACAGCGTCGATCGAGTAGGCACCATGACGAACAAAACTATGGCTACAGAGATCGACTTTAATGGCCGTAGCGATTACAGTCTCCAATTAAATCGCTGGTTCTTAAAACCGATCGGTGCTTGGCCTTCTTTTCCCTCTACTTCGAGACTCGAAAGAATCACGTCCTTCGTTTTAATCGTCATCTGCTACATCATTTTAATCTGCACTATAATCCCTTGTCTACTCCACATAATCCTGGAAAATGAAAGTTTTCGTATTAAACTAAGGCTCATTGGACCTGTGAGTTATTTGTGCGTTGGTAGCATCAATTATACTACTCTGTTATTACGAGGTAAAGATATACGATATTGCGTCGAGCATATGCAAGCAGACTGGAGAACAGTGAAGAGGGAAAAGGATCAACAAGTGATGCTGAAGAGTGCGAAATTTGGTCGTTATGTGACGGCTTCAACAGCGGCCATCATGCAAGGTGGTGTTTTTTGTTATTGTTTCTTGACAGCATTAAGCACAGAGGTAGTCCAAGTTGGTAATGAAACGAGGATCGTGCACCAGTTGCCATATGTGACATACAAAGAATTGATAGATATCTATGAAAGTCCTACGAATGAGATTATTCTCTTTATGCAATTTTTTACTGGGTTCATTGTAAGTTCTAGTACACTAGGTATTCTCAGTATAACGGTTGTTTTAATTGCTCACGCGTGTGGCCAGTTGAATGTTATTATGACGTGGATCACAGAATTTGTAAATGAATCGAGAAAAGAGAAAGTAGCTCCTTTTGAGGACATAGGTATTATCGTGGAACATCATCTGAGAACGCTGAGGTATTCTGTTTTATATCGTTTCTATACGTTCTTGTTTGTATTTTTTTAATTTTCTTATCTTCCAATTACAGTCTTGTATCGAGTATCGAGGAGACGGTAAATCGAATATTCTTCTTGGAAGTGTCCAGATCCACCCTGCATATGTGTATGCTCAGCTATTACATTGTTACGGTACACACTAATCATTGATATTTCTCATTATAACATGTTAAACTAAAGAAGACTTATTAAAATAATAAACTGTAAAATTGATTTTATTAGTCACGTTTATGTAAATCTTTTCTTTTTCGGTCGTTGCATTCTTTTTGCATATTTTAGGAATGGTCTAACGGCGATATTCAAATTTTGACCACCTATTCCATGCTTCTGGCTTCAATCTGTTTCAACATTTTTGTAATATGTTATATCGGTGAAACATTGACAGAACAGGTACTGAAACGCAATAGATCAAAGCCATAACGAATCTTAATCGAACAAATTTTTAACAGAGCAGAAAAGTTGGTGACGTCGTGTATATGGCAAATTGGTACTACTTAACTGAAAAGAGAATTCTTGAGTTGATTTTAATCATTATGCGGTCGAGCATGGTCGTTGAAATCACCGCAGGGAAGATTATTCATATGTCTATTCAAACGTTCAGTACTGTAAGCCTGCTTGATATTTCCGTTTATGCTGGAACACCATCTATCTGAATTTATTAAAGAGTTAAAATATAAAATCAACTGTCGATGATCTCTTATATCAAATGATATCGAATGATAGAAATTTGCATTCCGTTAAGTGAATTCAGACGATGGAAGTTCGTTTGATCAGACAGTAAAATTTCGTTTCAACGAATGGAGTTCTACTGTACACATTATCTACATATTTATCCTCATGAAATCATTGTTATTCCAGGTTATCAAAACTGCTTTCACGTATCTGAACCTGTTGCGTCAAGTGACGTAATAAAATATAATCTTAAAATATAGTTTATACTGCACAAGTTCTTACGATTTTAAGCATAGATATTGGCAATAATATTGTTGAAAATATTGTTTATATTCGTGTAACTTTTATGCATGAAATATTTCTTATACACTTTTTGCTAATATATACTGAAAGATAACCCAACTTATATCACCTAGCTATATGAAAAAGAATTGAAATATTAAAAACATAAAACGAAACATACATGATTTTCCATTATTTAGAATAAGTAAATTACAATACATAAATATGCATAGATACTGTATCCATCTTCTGACCATCCATTCTGACCGTCTCACCTGACCATTTCAGCTGACCATCTTCGAAAGCGGAGATCAATTTTCCGCCGATCATTGTTCAAAAAATGACCCTAATGTAGTCAACTCTGTCAACTCATAATCTTTATTACACGAATCTCTAATTACACCGTAGCATTTTCTGAATTGCCTGTGCAAATCGTGTTTGGTATTTAGAAAATTTAACTGCCGTAGTGTGATCGTTTATATTTCCAAGCACTCCACCAAGAATACTATAGATCTTCCCATATTTCAAGTAAATCCACTAAATCGTACAGTGGCTTCCACTTCACAAAGTAGCTATCAAGAAATTCTAAACCTTCACATTTGCGTGTACCGCTGCAACTGGTTGCAGAGACTGACTACACGAATCGATCCGCTTACAATCGCACGGTGAACAATGCGCAAGCGTTAAACAACCTGATGCACTTACTCCTTTCATGAAAAATATCCGATTCAAGTCGTCCCCACAACTTTAGTGGACACGATGACGAATAAGTCTGCGATAGTAGAAAAAACTTCTGATAGTCTGAGCGATTACAGTTTGCAGTTCAATCGATGGCTACTAATATCAATAGGTGCCTGGCCTGCATCCACATCAACATCGAGACGCGAGAGAATCATTTCTTTTATTTTAATCGCTCTCTGTTATGGCTTTATATTGTTCACCGTGATCCCTTGCATATTCCACCTTATTCTGGAAGATGAAAGTATTCACATGAAACTGAAGGTGCTTGGTCCTTTCAGTCATTGGTTTGTCGGAGGTATCAATTACACCAATTTATTGCTACGAAGCAACGAGATTCGTGATTGCATACATCACGTGCAAACTGATTGGAAGATAGTAACGAGACCGAAAGATTCACAAGTGATGATGAAATACGCGAGGATTGGCCGCTTTGTCGCAGCTTTTTGTGCTGCTTTCATGCAAACTGGCGTCTTGACGTATTGCATGGTGACAGCGTTCGCCACTCAAACCATCGAGATCGGCAACGAAACCAGAATTATTCGCATGTTACCCTGTGCTGCGTATAAGAATTTAATTCCCGTTAATACAAGTCCAACGAACGAAATTGTCCTCGCCACGCAATTTATATCTGGATTTATCGTAAATTCGAGCGCCGTTGCCGCCATCAGCATTGGTGCCGTATTCACAGCACACGTCTACGGTCAACTGACTGTCCTGATGGGATGGATCAACGAATTTGTGAATCGATCGAAAGATCAGAAGAAAAGTGTCGAGTTTAACGAAATGGGTGAGATCGTTGAGCACCATCTCAGAATTCTCAGGTAAGATATATTTCTGGATTTTCGTCGGGATTTTAGGGCGGAGTTTTTCACGTGCACGTCGATTGCAGTTTGATAACAGGTATCGAAAACGTGTTGACACAATTCTGCTTCATGGAATTGTTGAAAAGCAAGCTTGATATATGCATGCTTGGATACTACATTCTTACGGTACGTAAAAATAAAAAATATGGCATGTGCTTAGTTTTATGTGTTTCTATGTATGTAACTATAATTTATTTAAATGCTCAAGTGGCCCAAAATTTTCTTTACCTTGTAATCTTTTTGTATTAATTTAAGTATTTGAATGTTCCAATGATTTTAATTACGATTCTTCTACTTTGTGACTTTTCAAATTCCATAATCCAAAGGACGTAAGTAATTGATTCAATTAATAGCGAAATACTCTTTTTTTCAGGAATGGGCCGAACGTGATATTCGAAACCTGACTACGTATTTCATGATAATGGCGTCCATGAGTTTCAATATTTTTACAGTATGTTATATAGGTGATATATTGACAGAACAGGTAACAAATAAAATAATCTGATAACTTAAATATAATTAATTCAAAGTATTATCGACATTCATCGTTCAAATCTCTAACAGTGCAGAAAATTTGGCGATATGGTATATATGACAAACTGGTATTATTTGCCTAATAAAGACATGTTTGATTTGATTCTGATCATCTCAAGATCCAATTCTGTAATTAAAATCACGGCTGGGAAAATAACTGACATGTCCATAAATACATTCGGTGATGTAAGTCATGCATTTACATATATTTACATATAATATATATTACATATATATCTGCCCTTGTAAAGTATCCAATCCATATGGAAATCATTGTTATTCCAGGTAATGAAAACTGCGTTCGCCTACTTGAATCTGTTGCGTCAAGTGACATGACGATATGCACCGCTGGTAAAACCTACGCATGAAATTGTAAGACTTAAGACATAAAGATTTGCAAATATATCGCATGACATTTTTGTACGAATATCCTCGAACTTTAACTCGAGACAAGTTGGACATTTTTCATGTTACTATATACCAATATGCAAAAATTATAAAATTACTAATTAGTAGTTATTGCTAATAATATTAAAATGTATTTACTATCATGGAGCCTGAATACTCTTTTCTTCTCCAGTTACCATTTTTTCATTCGTTTTGCCCGTTAAAATTTACTTACCTGTTTTACAGACAAAATCAAAATGTATCTCATACCAATACAATATTTTCAAATCACGTATCATCTTTTCCTTCCTTCACATCTCTTAAAACAACACTCACCTGATTGAAAGATCCATGAACTCTAACATACCAAAAACTCACAACAATGAAAATAAAACACACATTTACCTTCGTTCCATATCTCAAAAAACTAATTTCTAGAATGGTAAAATCTAAAACGTTTCACATCTCTCAAAGTACTGCATCAATGACTTTGCAAGAAATGACTTCAATCATACACATACCTCTAATACTAAACCCAACATAATATACCGTAAAAGTAACAATGTGTATGTCCACGTTGTGCGTTCCCACGACAGCTCTCGGTAACTTACAAGTATACATAGTCACGTGCAAGTTACAAAAACTGTCCAGACAAATCGATCGTCGTTGAATCACTCAGAACTTGACGCAAGCGTTGTACACTCTGGTACACCGGCTCCATTCATGTCAAACATTCGATTCAGTCGTCCTCATAACTTCGTCGAGTGACCACGATGACAGAATCTGTAACAATAGAGGAAAATTTGTATAGCCCTAGCGACTACAGTTTGCAATTCAATCGATGGTTCCTCAAACCAATCGGAGCTTGGCCTCTATCCGCGTCCACTACGAGACTCGAAAGGATTATTTGCTTTGTTTTAATCTTTCTCTGTTACTTCTTCGTGTTGTTCACCATAATACCCTGTTTGCTCCACCTCATTCTGGAAGACGAGAATATTCGCATAAAACTGAAGATACTTGGCCCTTTCAGTCACTGGCTTATCGGTGGCATTAATTATACCACTTTGCTGTTACGAAGCAGAGAGATGCGTGTTTGCATAGAACATATACAAAATGACTGGAAAATCGTAACCAGACAGAAGGATCAACAGGTAATGATGCGTTACGCGAGAATTGGGCGCTATACTACGGTTTTCTGCGCTGCTTTCATGCAAGTTGGCGTCTTGTCACACTGCACGATGGCAGCTTTCACCACGAGAATCGTCGAGATAGGAAATGAAACGAGAATTATTCGTATGTTACCCTGCGGTTTCTATGAAAACTTAATCTCAATTGACATTAGCCCAACATATGAAATCATACTTGCTTCGCAATTTATGTCTGGATTTATCGCAAATTCAAGCGCAGTTGGCGCAGTTGGCATCGCTGCTGTATTTGCAGCCCACGCGTATGGCCAACTGACCGTTCTAATGACATGGATCACGGAATTTGTGAATCGATCGGAGGATCATAATAGAAACGTTGAACTGAATGAAATTGGCGAGATCGTTGAACATCATCTCAGGATTCTGAGGTAAGATTTATCGAGGAATATTTATTGGGTTATTTCGATGACTATTCGTAACAAACTGTAAGTACATATTGAATGCAGTTTTATAGCAGGTATCGAAGATGTAATGAATGAAATATGCTTCATGGAACTGTTCAAGTGTACGATGAACATGTGCATGATTGGATATTATATCCTTTCGGTACGTTCTTGAAAGATCTCATTTATTTTAAAGAGAGGAATATACGTATATGTACTCGTTCCAGTATGTTTCCTAATAGCAATTTATTATACATAGATACGTATTTTGGAAACGGACTTATTTTGATATTATAACTCTTATTTTGAGTAAAACATATTACCTCGAATTACCAGCTTTCTATATCTAATAACTTTTGTTGACACTTTTAGCCAGTCAGGTGATATATTTTCTTCCAAATTTTTGCCTTTCTTTAAACAATATTGCTTTCAAATTCACCGAATAAAAGATAGTTAATTTAATGAAAAATATTTTCTTTAGGAATGGAGAGATCATGATATTCAGTATATGCCCGCATATTTAATAATACTTTGTTCCATGACTTTTAACATTTTTATCGTATGTTATATTGGTGACATGCTAAGAGAACAGGTAACGGACATATAGGTAACATAAATTGTTTCCAAATATAATCAACATTTACCGAGAAAATTTTTAACAGTGTGAAAAAGTTGGAGAAGTGGTTTATATGACGAACTGGTACTATTTACCTTACAAGGATATACTAAATTTGATCCAGATAATCTTAAGATCCAGCGTGATGATTAAAATCACTGCTGGTAAGCTATTTCATATGTCCATATTCACCTTCGGTAATGTAAGTTATCAGTTTATTTATATTTATCTATATTCACCAATTTCTGAAAAATCTGGTACTATTCCAGGTAATAAAAACTGCTTGCACCTATTTCAACCTGTTGCGCCAAGTCACGTAAAAAAGTACATTTTTGATCTGTTAATGCGTAAACTTGTAAAATTTAAAATATAAGGAGCTTTAAAGATATTGCTTATTATTTTTATATATACAAGAAAATACATGTGGCAATGTTATATATATGTATATAAATATATATGACAATCTGTCAAATTTGTCTATCCTTTTGAAAAATTATAACGTATTATTATGCATATTCATACATAATTATTACATTAAACGTAAACCTTATGGTTCATGATTATTATGTACTTATTAAATATTTAATGTAAGTATCAGAAATGCTATACGGGAGTTCATGGATAAAAATAACTTATCCCTTCTGTCCTGTAATTTTGCGTTTGTTTTAACAAGTAGGCAGGTTTTTAACGTCGTAAGCAATACTTTAGTTTTCATACAAGACGGGAAATCGTATATATCTTTCACATCTTCTATAAACATAAGAAATTTTGACAAAATAAAAAGACACGTAAGCTCAAAAGAACTCGTTAAAAACTGAAAGTAAGAGTTGGTTTCCCTTCATCATCGCATAATCAGTAACTCCACGGTAGTCGACGTCCATGAACCTCGATATAACATTTAAACGCTAATTTGAATATCAGTGAAATTATTAAAAAATAGTATATATAATATACCTTCGTATTCACTAGCATGAGACCGTCTAACACGTATCACGTCTGCAAATCATGCTTCAAATTTTCAAAACATCCCTCTGATCAGCTTTGCCATCCTGCGAAAAATCCAAATTATCCTCCGTCATTCCATCCTTATTTTACGCACAGTGACTAACTCGCGCGATTACTATAGCACATACAATTGAAACTAATTGAAAACTAAACTTTATCGCAATTACAATATGCCTTTGTTGAATTATAACTATGATTCGGATCACAAATGTGATACAACAGTTAGGAGGTGAGGTACAGAAAGAAAGAATGATAGCAATTACAAAAAACGCATTGCAATCGAAATATCGCACATGAAAATTACATAAAACTCATGGGAAAAACATTTCGAACACCATACGGTCGCACTCGTGGCTTTGCCGTGCGCACATACACACCTTCTCGCGGATCGAATCAACTGGTGGTTAGGAGGTGAGTTCCGCACTGTCAAGCTGCTCGAATCAGTTTTGCTGAGAGAAAGCCGACGAAATTAGCACATGCGCGATGTCGAAAGCTTCGGTAATCGATGTATCACCGTTCATCATCCCTTCAGTTGTGCGTGCACTTTCCACTCGTTAATATCATTCCATACAGCATGGTCGTCCTTGTAAATCCATCAATTCATTCATGGGACAAGGACTGGATATATAGTGTCCAGATAAATCGTTGGTTACTCAAGTCAATCGGAGTCTGGCCTATCTCCCTGTGTGTCACGACAACAGAAAAGATCAATTCCATCATCCTCGCCTTAATTAGCTCCTTTCTAATAAGTTTCCTTCTGGTACCTTGCGCTCTCTGCACTCTTCTCGACAAAACAGGCGATCTCGATACTAAAATCAAAATGATCGGTCCGCTCAGCTTCTGCGTGATGGCTGCGATTAAATATTACATCCTCGTCTCTCGTGGTGTCAAGATTGGAAAATGCATCGAGGATATTCGCTCAGACTGGGATCGTATTCGTACGCAACTGCGCCAAGAAGACAGAGAAATTATGAGAGAGAATGCAAGAATTGGGAGATTTTTGGCGATCTTTTGCGCTGGCTTCATGTACTCCGGCGGATTTTTCTATACCACCGTGATGCCACTATGCACCAAACGCACGGAGATCATCGACAATGAAACCGTGAGGTCACAAGCGTTTCCTATTTACCGCGGTCTTCTGGATCCACGGACTAGTCCGTCGTTTGAAATCGTGCAGCTCATGCAATGTTTGGCTGGATTTGTGATATATTCGGTAACTGTCGGTACCTGTAGCTTAGCTGCTGTGTTCGTCATGCACGTCTGCGGACAGTTTGGAATCCTCGTGAGGAAGCTTCAGAGGCTCGTCGGTAGTCTGGAAGAAGAAAAGGACTTGAACATCCATGAACAACGATTAGGCGATATTGTGGAACATCATTTACACATACTAGGGTAAAGAGTGTTTCAATGTTTATGTGGATCGTATAGATTATGTAAACGTATAATTTGCAAACAATTTTCAGTTTTATATCTCAGATCGAAGACCTTCTTAACGAGATATGTTTCGTCGAACTAGTAGGCTGTACAGTAAATATATGTTTCCTTGGATATTATTTACTCACGGTAATAAAGCGATGCTAATAAAGATACTAAATTACAGTAGAACTCCATTTATGAGAACTTGTGAGGGGACAAATACCATATATAATTGAAATTCATATCACAAGGGCTCCACGTTCTCTTCACTAGCTATGATCTTTCGTTTATCCAATAGGAATCCACGTTCAGATTAGCAAATTCAAACAACCGAAATTCATTTAATCGAATACAGACTAAATTTTTGCTCAAATAAGTAGAGTTTGTATAAACGGAGTTCTACTGTATCGATATATTGAATTACATTTGCCATGTTTTGTTGTCAGTTTTCTAGGAATGGGAGCAAAGTGAAACTATAGGAACATTGACTTATTGCACGTTGCTCGTATCATTTACGTTCAATATTTTCATCCTGTGTTACATTGGGGAAATTTTATCTGAACAGGTAATTTACTTATTTTGAAAGTTATTGGTTGGTATTATTTTATCTGAAATATAAATGCAACTCTAATAAAATACAAATATATTTATGGTAATTTCAATATTGTAGTGTAGAAACATTAGTCTATCGGCCTATATGATCGAGTGGTATCGTTTGCCAAAAAAGAAAGCACTGGGATTGATTTTAATATTCGCCGTTGCAAACTCTTCCACGAAATTAACAGCTGGAAAACTCGTCGACTTATCCTTAGCCAGTTTCTGCAACGTAAGTTATATGATTATTTTGAATTATATAACCCGCATTCTTGTACAATTTTCTCCGCTACAGGTGTTGAAGTCCGCACTCGCATATTTGAGTCTGCTTCGTACTCTCACTACATGAAAATACGAAATCATATTATATTTGCTTTCGTATCTTCTTATTAAAATCTAGAGTAATTATCGAACAAAAAGTGTTTCCAAGTTTTATTGATTTGAAAGACTATATTTTAAAGAAATGGATTTACTTTTAGGTATAATACATGCCTAGAAAAAAATGTTTGTAAATCACATCATAGTAAAAATTTAGAAATCTTAAAAGTATTTCCACACTATTTCCTGAAATATTTTTTCAAATTCATACATTATACGCGACAACATAACCATTTAGCATTTCGAATCACTCATCATTTAGAAGTTACTTCATATTAATTCAAGAACAATAAAAGAGACATTTAGGATAATAAAAATGCTGCGCTAAAATAATGAAAAATGTATTAATTTACAAGAATATTTATCCATATCTCTTCACATAAGTAATTGAAGAATCAACTTGACAGTCGTGCACTCAAATATATATTTCATACACGGGTAATATCTACGAACTTCAGTATAATATATTCCAACCAGACCAATTACTTAAAAGAGACTACAGATATTTACCTTCGCCCATTAATTTCTGCAGCAAGATTTTTTAACACATATTTTTCGTAAGTATATAACTCGATCTCCATTGTGCGCACATTGTCCAATTCATACGACTAGTTCTAACAATTTCAACTGCACATAGATTAATTTACCGCCACAAAAACTTACAGCAACTGACAGACAAATCGATCGGCGCGAATACTTTGACAAAGTATGCGCGCACATTGAG
This sequence comes from Bombus superbus, assembly GCA_014737385.1. Lineage (NCBI taxonomy): Eukaryota > Metazoa > Arthropoda > Insecta > Hymenoptera > Apidae > Bombus > Bombus superbus. Next base: position 403,854 of record JACXIK010000058.1, read on the forward strand.
CAACGCGGAGTACTGTCCCCTCGATTCAGTTGCAACCGCGACATTGCTAAGCGAACACAATGACAGACGACCCTGTAACGGTTGAAAGAAAATTTGGTAGTCTTAGCGAGTATAGCATACAGGTAAACCGATGGATCTTAAAACCAATAGGAGCTTGGCCCTCTTCAAATTCTACTACTAACCGCGAAAAAATCATGTCACGGATTTTGAGTGTCATTTGTTGGTGCTTTTCATTGTTCACTATAATTCCTGGCGTATTAAACATCCTGCTCGAGAAAGAAGACCTTTATCTCAAACTAAAAACGTTTGGTCCACTTAGTCATTGGTGTGTCGGAGGATTCAATTACGCTGTGTTGTTGCTGCGCAAAGATGACATAGATTATTGCATAAAACATATAAGAACCGACTGGAAGACTATAACAAGGTTAGAAGACCAACGAGTGATGCTAAAAAATGCAAAACTCGGTCGCTACATCGCGTGTTTCTGCACCGCTTTCATGCACGGGAGCGTCTTTTGCAGTTGCCTTGCATTAGGAACATTTAAACGAACCATCGAAGTCGGAAATGAGACAATGGTCGTGTATACTTTACTTTGTCCAGCGTATAAATTTCCAGTTCAAACTAATCCAGGACACGACATCATTCTTGGTACACAATTTTTATCAGCATTTATCGCGACATCAAGCGCCGCTGGCGCGTTTAGTCTTGCTACAGTTTTCGCAAGCCATGCTCTTGGTCAATTAAACATAATGGCAACTTGGATCAACGAATTCGTGAATCAGCATTCGAAAAATCAGAATAATAATGCTCCTACCAACGGAATAGGTGTGATCGTGGAACATCATTTGAGAGCCCTAAGGTTTTTATATTCTACCTGTTTTTATATTCTTATTTTGATAGTTTAATGAATTTGACTAATGTATTCTTAAATGCAGTTTGATCGCACGTATCGAACGTATTATGAGCCCAATATGTTTCATGGAAATGTTCACATGTATGCTGGGTATGTGCATGCCTGGCTATTACATTCTTGCGGTATGCTAAACATATTAAGAAATGTGTACGGTAACTCTATAGGACCACTGATTGGAAACAAAATTTCTACCTTGAAATGAAAAAAGCAATTATCAAGTGAGACTTTTATTGTCACAGCCAAGAATCTTTGAGTTTATAAATTAATTATTTAGTACTCTTTATAATAATGTAATAATGGTCATTGATAAATATGCTGATAAATCATTGAATGTATTTATTGAATTTAAAGTTAGTTTGTGTTAAATTGTTTGAAAATTTGCTTTCTCTCCGTGGGCCTTCAATATAATAAGTTTCATACGTTTCTATGTTCCGATGTTACGTTTACAAATACTTAAGTCTGATTAATATATGCTCCCCAAAATTAAAACAATAAAAGGGCTATGAGTTTCGTCTGAACATTATAGTTGATGAATCTAATTGAAAATATTTACTTTCCCTCAGGAATGGTCCGAACATAATATTCAGAACATAACTGCATATGTTATGATAATTATATCTATGACTTGCAACATGTTTTTAGTATGTTACATCGGTGAAATAGTAGTGGAAAAGGTAATGAACATACGGTAACATAATCTAACACTTTACACTCATTGACTCAATTGCTAACAGTGTAAGAAAATTGGAGACACGGTTTATATGACAGACTGGTATCATTTGCCTGACAAAGATATCATAAATCTGATTATGATCATTTCTCGGTCTAGCACGGAAGTTAAAATGACTGCGGGAAAGATAATTGACATGTCCGTATTCACATTCGCTAATGTACGTGTTCTTAATTCTTTTAATTTTGGAAAAAAATCATTCAAAGGAATTCATGGAATCGTGTAATTGCAGATAGTGAAGACAGTTTTTGCGTATCTAAATATGCTATGTCAGACGATTATGACGTAAGCTGCACATGTCTTGGACGTATAGCTAATTAGACAATAAACTTTATAATTTTTCTGTTGAAACAAATTTATATAAACTTGGAGGTACAAAAAATATTTCTTTTACCCTTTATGACGATCAAATGTTTGCTTGTGAGGTGTGCAGTGTCTATGAAAAAGAACATGTTAAAGCATATGTCTCATTGAGATGGTTGACAAAATTATAACCATAACTAATCGTATTTTTAGACAATTAATTATTGAACAACACTTCCGAAAATAAATACTATCGAAATTTCATGCGAAGTGATTGTTATTTTAAGCTAAAATAGCTTTTGAAATTATTACTGATTATTATGGATTAGTTATTTTTTACTTATTCAAACAATATCAAGTATATTTATATTCATTCATAAAAACATTTCTAGAAATTTCACTGGATTGTGTAGATGCACATACATACCTTGCTACGGATTGAATCAACAGGTGGTTATAAGGAGACTTCAACTGCACAGACAGTAAGTTTCTCTAATCTAATTTGCCATATACTATGCTGTTAGTACATGCGCAATTCTAAAACTTCATTGTAGGTAACACGCACCTACACACAAATGTCTATCAATCATGGTGCAATGTACTTCAATCGGATGTCTTCTGTAACAGATGTTAAAACCGTTACTAACTGCGAATGTTACAGCCGTCATCTCAATATGCTTAATATACTGTACTGTCACTAGCTGAAAACACATTCTTCTAACTAAAGTTATACTGGTCTATTTCTTATGATAGCAAAACTATAACTCAAGAATTAAAATGTAGAATAATTATTTGACCAGAATTATTTCAAACTTTACACATTCACTTACTAACTTGTGCACCGAAGTGATCTGACACATTTCGTGTCTCTAAATCATACTTCACACTTAAAATGTCTCCTCTGCGAATATGCAAGTCCTTTTCCGCTCCATTCCCTCGATATTGCTCAATTCATAAAACTACCATCAACAGCTTGAAGCGTATTGAGATTCATTTACAGCAAAAAGTTGAAGCAGGTCGCTAGACGAATCGATCGGCGCAAATTCTTTGACGAAGTATGCGCAAGCAATAAACAACGCAGACTATTGTTCCCCGGTTCAGTTGCATTCGGAACTTTGGTCAGGGAATACAATGGCAGACGAGCTCGTTGCAGCTAAGAAAAAGTATGGTAATCTCGGAGAATACAGCGTACAGTTGAGCCGATGGTATTTACAACCAATGGGCGCCTGGCCCAACTCACCTTCTACCACGAGACGCGGAAAGATCTTAGCGCAAATTTCAATCGTGATCTGTTGGTGCATAGTATTGTTCACAATAGTCCCTGGTTTTCTTCATATCATTCTCGTAAAAGAAGATATCTACTTGAAACTCAAAACGCTTGGTCCTTTAAGCCACTGGTGTGTCGATGGATTCAATTATACTGTGCTTTTGTTACGTCAAGACGATATAAATTATTGCATAGAACGCGTGCGATCCGATTGGAAGATGATAACGAGGGCGCAGGATCGACATGAGATGTGGAAGAATGCGAAACTCGGTCGTTACGTTGCTGGATTTTGCGCATGTTTTATGCAGAGCACCGTGATTTATACTTGCATCGTATTGGGTGCGTTTAAACGGACCATCAAAGTCGACAACGAAACCATGGACGTATATACTTTACCTTGTCCAGCATATAAATTCGCAGTTCAGACTAATCCGACACACGACATAATCCTCGGTACGCAATTTCTGTCAGCACTTGTAGTGAGTTCGGGCGCTGTAGGTTCTTTTAATCTTGCTACCGTATTTGCAAGCCACGCTCTTGGTCAGTTGAACATATTGGTGACGTGAGTCGACGAATTTACAAATCAGCCCAAGCAACAGAATAAGCAAGCTGAGATTAACAAAATCGGTCTAATCGTTGAACATCATCTGAAAGTTCTAAGGTAATATTTTGTTTTATTCTAATATTTTAATAAATTTGTCTAATTTATCGAAAGTCTTTTTTCGAAAGTCATCAAATATGTCCATTATCATTTATCATTCGTCATTCTTATTATTGATAAATATCCAATATTCATTAATCATTGAAATTTTGCTTTTGCTCTGAGGACCTGTAACTTTTTTGTGTGTTTCGTTGTTAAAAGTAATTTGTCTGACTATATATTCATCGATACTACTGCCTCAATTCTACAAAGAGACTGAGCGTCAAACTTTTTATATATTTTACTTAATGTTGCCGCTACAGTCTTTAAAAATGATTATGATAATGATTATATGATATTAAAAAATATGTTCTCTACAATAACAAATATAATAATATAAAATATTGTTTACGTTTCACAAATTGAGGCGAAAAAAAGGAACTATACTATTTATTAATGTGGATAATAGAGATGATCGATCTAATTAAAAATATTTATATTTTCCTTAGGAATGGTCTGAACATAATGTTCAGGCTAAGATCATATATGTTACGGTATTTCTATCTATGACTTTCAACATTTTCTTAATATGTTATATCGGTGAAGTACTCAAGGAACAGGTAATAAACAAGCAACGTAAGCGGCGATCTTAAAAATAATTAACTGCATGATTTATCAAGTTATCGGTTATATTGCTGATAGTGCCAGAGAGTTGGTGACATGGTTTACATGACGAACTGGTATCAGTTGCCTGATAAAGAAATCCTTAGTATAATTATGATCACTTCGCGATCTCATATGGAAGTTAAAATATCAGCTGGAAAGATAATTACCATGTCCGTGTACACTTTTGGTAATGTATGTCCTTTTAATTCCCTTAATTCTCAAAAAATAACATTATTAATTCCCAAGAAATATCCTTTGTAATTGCAGATAATAAAAACTGTTTTCACGTATTTCAATATGCTTCGTCAAATGACCATGCTGTAGACTGAACATGTAAGAAATTATATTTAGACAATAAACTTAGCAAATTTTTAATTGAAACATGTTTATGTAAAATTGAATTTAGAAATTAAAAAGTATTTCTTTTACCTTGTATATACGTGTGTCACGGATACCAAATGACGTTACTTTAAACACGGAGAAATATGTGTTATATGATTCAAATGTATTTTTTATATATGCTTCATATCCATACTTCCTGAACAATCTATTTCACGAAAACTCAATTGATAGAAATAGTATTCACAAAACTTTCCACTGTTCCAACTTCAATCTCAAATTAAACAACTGCACTAAAAGTACATCAATCCTGTTGTTCTTCTTTCTTTCTCGCATTTACATCCTTTCGGATATCTCCTTTTCAAATTTTGAAATAGTTTATTCATAAGAAGCGTGACATACAAAAGAAAAGAATAATAAAACTCTAAAACCATATATTTAAAAACTATTTGTATAGAAATATAATTTTCGATAATAGAGACCCAAGAAAAATAACAAGGTTAAGCAAAATGACAAAAACTATTGACCACGCTATAGAGACGAGACCCCCACAGTGGAACCCCAAACACAAGGCAGCCAGGAGTAACATGTGACTGCAATACACGTAATACCTATCGATCATGAAATAAAGTTTCATTCATTCAGTTTTGCGCTTGCGTCCCAATATATATCCCTTTCAGTATCGTTCTGAGCATCGGTCAGTCGATGTTAGTCGACGCTGTGCATCGAAGGCGATAACATGCGATCGTCCAGCAACGTTAACGATCATCCACATAATAGCCATTACAAAAGCGACATATACCACACGTTTCAATTTTGTCATTGGATCTTGAAGCCTTTAGGCATTTATTTTTTCCTACACGATCACGTGAACAAATTCGAGAAAATAGTATCTTTGATATTAATCATAATTTGCTGTTCGGTCTTGCAATTTGTCATCGTGCCATTTGGTTACTATATCTTGTTCTATGAAAAAGACATCAACACGAAGATCAAGTTTTTGGGTCCATTAGCATTTTGTCTAACTGCGCTGTTTAAATACGGTTACCTTGGCGTAAAAAGTTCAGAACTCGGTCGTTGTGTCAAACATGTAAAGAAAAATTGGAAGATGCTGCAAAACGAAGATCATCGTGCAATCATGGTTCGATACGTGACCATGGGTAGAAATCTGATCACTTTATGTGCGGCATTTATGTACACCGGTGGGCTGTCTTATCACACTATTATGCCATTACTATCGAAGAAGAAGATCAATGAGAACATCACGATCAGGCCGCTCACCTATCCTGGCTACGAAGCATTTTTCAATATTCAAGAAAGCCCCACGTATGAAATCGTGTATTGTATGCACTGTGTTTACGTTCTGGTCACAGGTAACATCACGATGGCTGCATATAGTTTGACGGCGATTTTTACTACGCACGCCTGTGGACAGATTAAGATACAAACATCGAGGCTGGAGAACCTGAGGAAGGATGGGAAAGCGTTGGAAAATGGGATCGAGGATCATTTGGCGGTTATCGTGGGTGAACACGTGGAGATTCTAAGGTAAAGTAGTTAAATAATTGAGGAAAGAAACGAATGAAAATTGTGAGCGAAGTTTGATAGAAAAATCTTTGTGCCTTCAAACATTAAAGCATATTATTAAAATTCATTTAAAAAATCCTCTATACATCGTTTTCTGTGCTTCATTCATTTCTATAAAAAGGTGCACTTATACGACTTTTTCTACTGAACCCTTTAATTACATATTATTATATTGCTCGAGAAATAACTATGAAATTGCAGATTTATGAAAAACGTTGAAACTGCATTGCAAGGATTATTCTTGATAGAAGTAATGCTGTCCACCTTGCTAATATGCTTACTCGAATATTACTGTATGATGGTAAAAGTAAAACAAATCATCGTTCTATCTATATCAAGTGACAAATATTATTAACATAATCTCGTATATATATATATATATATAATTATGTATAAATTATTATGTAATTAATATTACTTGTATGTGTATAATAACATATGTATAATTTCAAATACCGAAAAACAGTTATAAGCCAATATATTTTAGGAATGGGAAACTAGCGATTCGGTCGCGATCTCAACGTATATCATCCTTTTAACTTCTTTCACCTTTAATATACTGATATATTGTTACGTAGGAGAGCTTCTTCTTGGGCAGGTACTTATAAAAAGTATATATTCAAGGCCTGGTTCATTCATACAATTGTTCGCCTCGTTATTCACTCCATGTTTCAACGTAGACACTTAACCATTGGATAATTAACCATTGGCGTAATAGATATGAGTGTTGTACCAGGGTAGCGAAATCGCGACCGCTTTGTACGATATAGGATGGTACAATCTACCTGGGAGAAAAGCTCGTGACATCGTTCTGGTGCTCGCCATATCGAAATACCCACTGAAACTCACGGCTGGAAAAATACTTGTTCTATCAATGAACACTTTTGGCGTTGTACGTGATTCAGAACTGAAAATGAAATTTTTCAGGAATAATAATGTTTATTATTTTTAGGTGTTGAAATCGTCGTTAGTTTACCTGAACATGTTGCGAACGGTTACTGAATTCTAAATAATCTTACCAAGATGTGGTAAAGAAAAGAATCCTGTACCTGAATTCTACGTGATTTATCGGATACGCTGCGCTTAAACCGAAATATATTGTTAAAATGGTTAGAATTATTTTAATATGACAAAGTACTTGCGTTATGTATTAAAATGGTTTGAAAGATAGATTTATACAATAAATACTTTGAAATTAAATCTTGATACGTTAAAAATTTAACGAGAATATTAAAAAAGAAGTATGGTTATTAAAGTTAAAAATGATATCACGAAATTCTTCTAAATTACACTTTTCGTTTCTCTTTTTTGTACTTTGCTGGACGCTACAGTAACTTTTCATTAGAATGAGATATTCGGAAATGTAATTTAAAATGTAATTTAAGATCTAATTTTATATAAACCGAAGAATATAAACGAAACTTTTACAGTTGTTCTACTTGCATGAAAGATATCATATGATACATTATAGTAAAAACGAATACACTAAAAATGAATTTAGAAGAAAACACAGTTTACGTAAACATTTTTTTAATTCATAACATTAATAGTATAATATGCATAGCTAATATAAAACATTACCAATATAGGTGCACGATGTAATCGTATTTCAAATCTCACTGCATTAAGAAACCGTAATAACACAAAAATCTTTCAATAGAAGAAGTAGACGACATGCACTTATCATCCGATCAAATGATTTCTTCGCACTACATCTCTACTCGATCTACCCTCCAGCGAATGTAAAACCTACAGATGAAGAAACAAGAATGAGTGCTCGCTAATTATCGACAAAAGTTTCCCCACTATGCGTCCCCTTACCTACAAAGCGCACACACGTGGAGGAGTTCAAACAAAGAGACGCGCGCTTGCGTTCTGACAAAGTTTCTATCCTGTCGATCAGTTGTCCCTGTGCGCCAGAGCTGTCAGTATGCATGATCGATCATACGCCACAGTTAATGATCAGCTGAGAAACATACATTATGAGAACGACATACATTACACGTTGCAAATGTGCCAATGGCTGTTAAAACCAATCGGAATTTGGCCTCTCGTTAGTAATCATACCAGTAGACTGGAGCAGCTTGTCTCAGTCATTTTGATGATCACGTGCTTCTCCAGTTTGCTCTTTATTATCTTACCATCCTTTTATCACATCTTTTTCGTGGAGAAGAGTGTGCACATGAAGGTGAAACTGCTTGGCCCAGTTGGCTTTTGTCTCTCGTCCACGATTAAATATTGTTACCTCGGTGTGAAAGGAGCCTTCTTTGAACGATGCATCCGGCACGTTGAAAAGGACTGGAAAATGGTACAGGATTCGAATCATCGAATGATCATGTTAAAATACGCGACGGTCAGCAGAAAGCTCATCGCACTTTGTGCTATTTTTCTATATACCGGAGGAATGTCATATCACACGGTAATGCAGTTCTTATCGAAGGAAAGAAATAAGAAGAATCATACATTTAGACCACTGACTTACCCTGGCTATGACTCGTTCTTGGATACTCAATCTAGTCCTACGTACGAAGTTGTGTTTCTCCTCCAGTGCTTCGCTGCTATGATCATGTACAGCGTGACGACGGTTGCATACAGTTTGGCTGCGATCTTTGTTACTCACATGTGTGGACAGATCCAAGTACAAATAGCAAGATTGCAAGATTTGGTGGAGAACGAAAAGAGAAAGAAGAACGGCCGTGATTCTATATCTGTTATTGTACACGATCACGTGGAAGTTTTAAGGTAAGGAATATAAAATAAGTATAGAATGAAATTTTAATAAAATGAAGGAAATTTTAAAAAACCAAACGCGTGGATATTTTAGATTTTCGAAAGACGTTGAAGAAGCTTTACGTGAAATATGTCTGACGGAGATTGTCGAATCGACGATAATTATGTGTTTACTTGAATATTATTGTATGATGGTAAACAATGAAATTAATATAATATCTCTTTATTTTCTATGGTTATGAAAAGGTGTTATTCACAATATATTTTAGGAATGGCAAAATAGCGATGCAATCGCCATATTAACTTATGTTACTTTGTTGATCTCCTTCACATTTAATATATTTATATTTTGCTACGTAGGCGAAATTCTCACTGAACAGGTAGCTACAAACGAATTTCGCTTATTTACGTATCTTTCACATTATTAAGTGTTCTCGATGGTCGTAATTAGTGTAGCCAAATTGGTATAACTTCCTACGAAATCGAATGGTATCAGCTGCCAGCTAAGAGAGCTTACGACCTTATTTTACTGATCTCTATATCTCAACATCCACCAAAGCTGACTGCCGGAAAAATAATTGAATTGTCTCTAAATACTTTTAGCTCTGTAAGTCTTTATTTTTAAAATAGTGTTAATATTATGACACAATTAAAGTTTTACACTTTACTGTTTCCAGGTAGCAAAATCGTCGCTAATTTATTTGAATTTACTTCGAACAGTTACCGACTGGTAATGAAACCTACGATTTCTGATCATATTAAGATGAAATTATGCCATCCTACTACTGAAAATTTTTTATTACAGATATTCTGTCCCAAATGTGCAGCTGACGTTATATTTGAAATTTACATAATTTATTTAATATTCTTAGTGAAATCTGAAATTTATTGTTGAAATAATTTGAATTATTTTAATATTAAACTTTGCAACAAACGTGAATTCTACAAACGATATACGAGAGCACTTTAAACTTTCGTTTTTTTCCCCATACTTATATTTTTCTTCTCTTCATTATCCACTAAAAAAACATCTTAATCTTATATTTTCAGACATATGAACTATTATTGCTGGAAAATATTATCTCCGTCCCTTTTCAGAAACCACATCTTATATAATTAAATTCTAAAGCTGCTGCTAACACAAAAAATTACAGTATAATTTTCTTCGAACAAAGCAGACATCCATTACACAAAACGTTCGACATGCAAACTTGGAAAATGTTACTATTTGTTAAATATATATGTAAAGATTCCGACAATTTAAAACACTAATCGTGTAATATATGTATTCAACACAAAGTATAATACATACTGACATACAATAGTACAAACAACTTAAGATGTAAAGTATGAATTAATATTTTTATGTTAAATACATATATATACATATATATAAATACATATATATACGTATAAATACATATATATATACATAAAAATACTAATTCATATTTCACATCTTAAGTCGTTTGTACTATTGTATATCAGTATGTATTATACTTTGTGTTGGATACATATATATATATGTATTTAACATAAAAATATTAATTCATGCTTCACATCTTAAATTGTTTAGGAACCATAATAAGACATGTCGTCACTTATAGCAAAATTTAAAAAGTGGACCACAACAAACTTATTATCCGACCACACGATTTCACCGTACTGTAACTCCATTCAGTTTCGCCTTCATCGAACATAGAACTTGTAAAAGACAAAAAAAAGTGAATGCATAATAATTATTGACGAAAGTTTCCCCTACGAATCTATCCCCTCATTTACGAAGCACGTGGAAAAGTTCATAGAAACGGAGAAACAAGCGCTTGCGTTCTGACAATATCGGGTCGAAAGCTCCTATCCTATCATTCAGTCGACAGTGTGTAGCAGAGCTGTCAATATGTATGATCAATCATACGCCACTGTTGACGATCAACTAAAAAACAATCATTACCAGAACGACATACATTACACGCTGCAGATGTGTCAATGGCTGTTGAAGCTGATTGGAATGTGGCCTCTCATTGATAATCACACCAGCAGACTGGGACAGCTCCTCTCAATCGTACTCATGATCACGTGCTACTCCAGCATATTCTTCATCATCTTACCATCTGGCCATCACTTCTTCTTCGTAGAGAAGAACCTTTACATGAAGATGAAAATGCTCGGCCCGGTTAGCTTCTGTGTATTTGCAACAGTTAAGTACAGTTACCTTGTCCTAAAAGGAGCCTTCCTGCAGAGATGCATCCGACAGCTCAAAAACGACTGGAAGAGAGTGCAAGATCCGAGTCATCGGCAGATCATGTTAAAATACGCGGGCGTCAGCAGAAAGCTTATCACTATGTGCGCCGTTTTTATATATACAGGTGGAATGTCCTATCACACGGTGGCGCAATTCTTAACCACGGATAGGACTAAAGAGAATTCCACAGTTAAACCATTGGCTTATATCGGATACGACCCGTTTTTTGATACGCAGTCCAGCCCTACGTATGAAATCGTGTTTCTTCTCCACTGCTTCGCTGCTATGATTATGTATAGCATCACCACGGTTGCATACGGTTTGGCTGCAGTTTTTGTTACTCATGTTTGTGGCCAGATTCAAATACAAATAGCAAGGTTGCAAAATTTAGTGGAGAGCAAGGATCGCGATCTTTTTACTGTGATTGTGCGCGATCACGCGGAAGCATTAAGGTAACGAATATCGAAGTTGTTAATTAATAAGATTTCTAACATGATAAGAGTTTGTGCACTTTTCATACAGTTTATATATCGTACTCCTCTTGTTCACGTAATTCCTTCCCGGTTGTATTCTTATATATATTGAAATATCTTATATCATAAAAAGAATCTTATGTAGAGAAATAAATATATGGAAATTTCAGATTTTCGAAGAACATCGAAGACGCTTTGTACCAGATTTGCTTAACAGAAATCGTAGAGTGCACGATTTGCATGTGTATACTGGAATATTACTGCTTAATGGCAAGCAATTGAACTAATATGTATTTATTTATTTTAAAGATTAATTGTAAGAAAGTGTAATTATTTTTAATGCTTTTTAGGAATGGGCAAACAGTGATCTAATCGCTACATTGACTTATATGACTTTATTGACCTCCTTTACATTTAATATATTTATATTTTGCTACATAGGCGAGCTTCTCACTGAACAGGTAGTTACAAAAGAATTTCGCTTATTTATACATTTTCTACATTGTTAAGCATTCTCAATGATCGTAATTAGTGTAGCCAAATTGGTATAATTTCCTACGAAATCGATTGGTATAAATTACCAGCTAAGAGAGCTTACGACCTTATTCTACTGATCTCTATTTCTCAATATCCACCAAAACTGACGGCCGGTAAAATAATCGACTTATCTTTGAATACTTTTAGCTCTGTAAGTTCTTATTTCTTAAATAGTGTTGATATTATGACACAATTAAATCACAATTTTATACTTTATTTTCAGGTAGCAAAAACATCGCTAGTTTATTTAAATCTACTTCAAACAGTTACAGACTAGTAATGAAATGTATGATTTTTGACAATACTACAATGAAATAGTGTCAGTCTATTGCAAAAAACTTGCTTTTACAGACATTGCTGAAGCTGTACCTGAAGTTTACATAATTTGTTTAATATTCTGAGTGAAATCTGAAATTTATTATTGAAATAATTTGAATAGTATGTTAGTGTTAGACTCTAAAATATACAACGAACAGAATTATACGATAAACGTTTGAAAATTAGAAACGTGACATTAAAAATTGTACTAGTGATTGAATTTTAAATAGTATATGCGACAGGATTTCCAACTTCCGTTCTTTCTTTTTCTCATATCTACGTTTTCTTTCTTTTCATTATCCACTAAAATGGAGATCTTAATTTTACATTTCTGAACATGTAAATTATTATTTCTGAAAAGTTTTTCCCCTAAAATATCTTCGCCTCTTTTTATAGCCTTTTTTATATTATATAATTACTTTTTTATATTTATAAGCCATAAGGTGTATAATAAAATTCTATAACCGCTACTAACATAAAAGGATACTGTCGTAGCGCAACAAGACAACTGTAGAGCCTTCGGATCTTTAGAAGAAGTTGAAGGAAACAGCTGCTTATAACTAAAAACAACATAACGACGCGAAACTTTTTGGTATTAGCATACCTTTTTCTTTTCTTTAAACTCTGCGCGCTTTATTATTTTCTTGCCCGGAAACCGTTAGTCGGACACTCGAACATCGCACGCGATCACCTGTCGCTGCTCTGATGTAACTGATACGTCAGGGCTAGACTTTCTCTTTCTATAAAATATGCACTCACCAATTGTTTCTTCTCTATATCCCCTTTAACTAAGCTAGTCTAAGCCCAATAACTTGCTTAACTCCAAACATTAGTAGTAGAACTTCATTAAGTAAACACTCATTTCTTCTACCAAGTATACACTCCCATCCCTGGTTTCTTCTAAACTGTCCTTAAGCTTTAAAAAGACTCAATTGCTTTAAGTTGCAATTTGACGCAGTAGAGTAAAAGTTCATATGAACGACCTCTCGAACTGCAACAGGTACAATATAATTTTCCTAAAACAAAACAGAAGTCCATTACACAAAACAGTATAAAGACTTTATTAAATAGATACATATATAACTATTATTACAATTTAAAACATCGATATGATAAAATGTATATCCAACATAAAATATAATACATACTGGCATGCAATGAAACGATATATGTATCTGACACAGAAATATTAATTCTTCGCAACAATTTAGAAACCACCATAAGATATATCATCACTTACAGCAAAATTAAATAAGTAATACACAACATATGCTTATTCTCCGATCGCGTGAATGCTCTGCACTGTAACTCCATTAAACCTCCCCTGTTACATGCGAGTAAAGAACCTGCAACAGATGAAAAAACGTACATGCTTAATAATTACTGACGAAAGTTTCCCCTACAAATGTATCCCCGTATTCATGATGCACGCGGTAAAGTTCAGCGAAACGGAGAAGCGCGCGCTTGCGTTCTGACAATATCGTATTGAGACTTCCTATCGTGTCGATCAGTCAACAGTGTGCACTAAACCTGACATTATGTATGATCGATCATGGACCATAGTTGGCGATCAGCTAAAAAACAAACATTACAAGAACGACATACATTACACGCTGCAGATGTGTCAATGGCTGTTGAAGCTGATTGGAATGTGGCCTCTCATTGATAATCACACCAGCAGACTGGGACAGCTCCTCTCAATCGTACTCAAGATCACGTGCTACTCCAGCATATTCTTCATCATCTTACCATCTGGCCATCACTTCTTCTTCGTAGAAAAAAGTCTTTACATGAAGATGAAAATGCTCGGTCCGGTTAGCTTCTGTGTATTTGCCACAATTAAGTACAGTTACCTTGTCCTAAAAGGAGCCTTCCTGCAGAGATGCATCCGACAGCTCAAAAACGACTGGAAGAGAGTGCAAAATCCGAGTCATCGGCAGATCATGTTAAGATACGCGGGCATCAGCAGAAAGCTTATCACTATGTGCGCCGTTTTTATATTTACAGGTGGAATGTCCTATCACACGGTGGCGCAATTCTTGTCCACGGATAGGGCTAAAGAGAATTACACGGTTAGACCATTGGCTTATATGGGTTACGACCCGTTTTTTGATACGCAATCCAGTCCTACCTATGAAATCGTGTTCCTTCTCCACTGTTTCGCTGCTATGATTATGTATAGCATCACCACGGTTGCATATGGTTTTGCTGCAGTTTTTGTTACTCATGTTTGTGGCCAGATTCAAATACAGATTGTAAGATTGCAGAATTTGGTGGAGAGCAAGGATCGTGACCTTTTCGCTGTTATTGTGCGCGACCACGTGGAAACTTTAAGGTAATGCATATCGAATTTGTTAATCGATAAGAATTTTCTTTTAATACGAATGAATTTTAACACGATGAGAGTTTGTGCGCATTTTCCTACATTTTATATACATACTGTTGAGAACAAAAATAAGCGAATAAGGTAGTGGAAATTGGTGTAAAAGGAATTTCGTTAAATATGGCTCACTTACAGAATAATACAAATATTAATTTCATTTTTTTACTAAATAATCTATGTAATGTAAAGATATATAATAAGGATATATAACAAATAAAATTCAATACATCATTAACACCAGTCTGATTCTACTTCATTGACTGCTATTCCAATTCACCACTTACTTTTCCTCTCAACTGTATTCATATAGATATTTGAATATTTGACATGCACATATATATATTCTTTTTTTTTTGGAAAATTTCAGATTTTCGAAAAACATCGAAGATGCTTTGCACCAGATATGCTTAACAGAGATTGTAGAGTGCACAATGAATATGTGTATGCTCGAATATTACTGCTTGGTGGTAGGCGATATATTTATTTATGTTGAAGATAGATTGTAAGTAAACATAATTTTTATAAATGTATTTTAGGAATGGGCCAACAGTGATCTAATCGCTACATTGACTTATATGACTTTATTGACCTCCTTCACATTTAATATATTTATATTTTGTTACATAGGTGAACTACTTTCTGAGCAGGTAGTTACAAGACAAATTTCCTTTTTACATATTTTTCATTTCATTAGATATTCTCAATGATTGTAATTAGTGTAGCCAAATCGGTACAGTTTCCTATGAAATCGACTGGTATAACTTGCCAGCTAAAGAAGCTTACGATCTCATTCTACTGATCTCTATATCTCAGTATCCACCAAAACTTACGGCCGGAAAAATAATTGAATTATCTTTGAACACCTTTAGCTCCGTAAGTTTCTGATTTGGGAACAATTTCACTGTATACCGAATCGAATAATTTAAATGATATAGAATAATAAACTTTAGAACTTAAAAATTTCCAGGTAGCAAAGTCGTCATTAGTTTATTTGAACTTACTTCAAACGGTTGCAGATTGGTAAGAAGACTCATGTATATCTCTCATTATCGTAATCAAACAATTGTATCATCCTACTATCGAAAAATTATTTTTACAGATATCACTTTTTAAATCTAAAGTGCAGGTATCAGAATTAATCATAACACATGATCAATCTAAATTGGAATAGTTTCATATTTGCTTAGTATTAAAACCAATAAGAGAAAACATATATCTAAAACATTTCCATTGGCAGTTGATAAAACTTCACTACTTGCACTCATTTATTGCTATTTCACCCATCAAAATACGGTCAACGCATTCTTTTCCTTTTAAAACGAACAAAAAAATATAATTTTTCGGTGAATTTTTATAGTAAAAAAAAAACAGAAATTTTCCGAATATACGACTGTTATGACATTTTAAATTTCATAATATGTTCCATTTACATGTATTACAAAAATACGTTTCTTTCGAAAAGCAACAACACCAAATTGTCCAACACTTATGCATAATGCAGCTTTCAATCTCTTCGGTTTACCTTACGAAACTGGTTACTATATGTTGTCCATATCCCACGCTATAATTCCACACGTTCGTTTTTTTCAGTCGTATTGATCGATTTCGAAGCATAGTTACAGATGCACGTACACAATATCACGAGCGCAAGCTCAGCGACATTAGAATCAATGCACCCGAACTGTCGTAAACAGTCGCTTTCGATCCGTCCGCGAATATGCATCTTTCCGTTCGACAACCACAGAATCCGAACTACGAGGAAGATATAATTTACGTGACGAAACACAACAAATGGGTTCTGAGTACCATCGGCATGTGGCCCGCTGTGCTAAAAGGCATCGGTAAATTTGTACCAAAAATTGTGATAGGTCTCAGTAATTTCGTGTCGTCTTTGAACGTACTGCAATTTGTGCTACACATTATACTGGAAGAAAAAGACCCTACATTAAGAGTGAGATTCTTAGGCTTGATTTGTTTTGCTTCAACCAATCTGATGAAGTATTGGGCTCTGATAGCGCGCAAACCGAACATCGAATACTGTATCGAACAGGTGCAGACAGATTGGAAGCAGGTCAGTCAGTCAAATATATCTATGTGTAAAGTTCAAAAATCTTTTGTAGATTTCTGTATTAAAATGAAAGTTTACTCCCAGTTTCTTTAAAATCAAATTTTATCACTTGTACCACTTATCCTCTGAACTACGCCCGTATGAATGTGATTCAGTATGAGGAATGCTTGTAAAAAACATAAAAATCTTTTCTTCATAAAGCATAAAAATCAATGTTTGTAAAAAATATAAAAATCGTTTGACAGGTAGAACTCCAAAGAAATCGCACGCTGATGCTAAAATACGGCAAAGTCGGTCGAGATTTGACAATATACAGTGCCGTGTTCATGTATAGCTCTGAAATGTTGTACATTACAATCATGCAGTATGCATTAGGATCAATGTTGAATGAAAACAATCGTACTACCAGAGTGTTAGTGTATCCTACGTACAGTGGACTTTTCGACGCCCAAATAAGTCCCATCTATGAAATCGTGTACGTTCTTCAATGCATGTGCACACTTTTGTTCAACTCTGTGACAGTTTCGTGTTGTGGATTAGCTGCGCTTTTTGCAACACACGCCTGTGGACAGATTGATGTCGTTATATCTCAGTTAAATGATCTGGTCGATGGAAAATTCGCCAAGAAACATTCTAATCCGGATACTCGACTGACGGAAATCGTACAACATCACATAAGAATTTTAAAGTACGTAAGTGAAGCAAAAAATTGCGTAAAACTGTCAGGAAACATATCGCCTACTGTTGTAGATTTTCTACGATGATTGAGACGGTTCTGCAGGAAGTGTGCTTTTTCGAATTCATTGGTTCCACGTTGGTAATATGCTTTCTCGAATACTATTGTATAACGGTACGTCCTCGTTTTTGCTAACTTGTGTTTCTAGAAGTGTATGGTATATTTATGTTTTTAGTAGGATTGGCAACGAAATAATAAAATTGGTGTGGCAACATACTCGATGTTACTAGTATCCTTGACGTTCAATATGTTCTTGTTATGTTACATTGGCAACCTTCTAATAGAAAAGGTACTTTGTAATACTCAATTCTTTTCAATATAGCAAAGTAATCAATGTATGAAAATTTATTAACCAATTTCGTTTGTTACTCATCATTTACACTACAGAGTGCTGATATCGGATTATCTTGCTATATGATTGATTGGTACCGTTTACCAGTCAAGACAGTTCAAGACCTCATGTTGATCATCGCTATGTCTAATAGTCCGGTGAAAATTAGCGCCGGCAGAATATTTCTTTTATCCTTGCCTACTTTCGGAAATGTATGTTTTTACAAATATTTCGTTTATGTTTTGCCTGTTCCAAATTTACGCAAATCAGCCGTTTCTTCTTCTGGTGACTAAATGTAACTTCGTCTTTGCAGATCCTAAAGACGTCATTTGCGTACTTGAACTTCGTCCGGAATGCCACTATGTAATAATTTAATAATTATTCCGTTATTTTCATATATCCACTTGTGGAATAGTAAATAAAGAAATATATTGTAAAAATGTTTGTTGCTACCTAAATGTACATTATACAGTGTACATTATTTTTCACTTTTGTAACGATATACAACATTACAATAAACGTACAGTGATTTTGACAATAGATTAATCAAGCAGATCACAGAGAATGACGATATACTGGACTGTACTAGTGTATGAAATCATAAAAAAATACCAAGGTAAAGACAACATATTTTATTAATCGTATTTAATTTCACGACCTCATGTAAACATTAAATGATATCAAACCACAGACACAGTAATTTTCTATGTCCACATAACGCAATCAGTCACAGCCCATTTTCGTGTAAAAGAAACCAACATTTACAAATATCGCGCAAAATTAACTGGCAGTGTTTAGATAATTAATTTAATAATAAGGTACAATATTACGGTACAAATAAGTTACAAAATATATGTTACTTTTTTCAAACCACTTTTTCTAACAAAAGAGAAAAAAAAAGAAATTGCAACGTACTTCATTAATATATTACTCACATTATATATTGTTATTTTACATAAACATATATATCTCACACACGACATTGTGTTTTCATAACACTAGCAGCTACTAATCGTCGTGCACTTATGGTCTAATCTGTTCCACTTATGTCTAGACAGAAAGTTAGATTCTATGGCTGGTAACGCTACCATCTATTTCTACAATTGCAGACGTTCGCTACATTCATAAATAAAAATCGATTTAGAAGTACTACAAGAAATGCACGCACGCTATATCATGAGCGCAAGCTCAACGCCCTTACAATCGATGCACCTGAACTATCGTAAACAGTCGTTTTCCACCTGCCCTCGAATATGCACCTCTTCGCTTCACATCGGGTCGACCAACCGCGGAATCCAAACTACGAGGAAGATATAATTTACGTGACGAAACATAACAAATGGGTCCTAAATTCTATCGGCATGTGGCCCGCTGTGCTAGAAGGCATCGGCAAATTTGTACCAAAAATTGTAATCGGACTCAGTAATTTCGTGTCATTCTTCAGCGTAGTGCAGTGTATGTTATATATTATATTGGAAGAAAAAGATCCTTTATTAAGACTAAGGCTCTTAGGATTGGCTTGCTATTCTTTAACCAACCTGATGAAGTATTGGGCTCTGATACTGCGCAAAGCGAACATTGAACACTGCATCAAACAGATACAGACAGATTGGAAGCAGGTCAGTCGAACTAGTATATGTGAAATGCTCAGTAGAAAAAAGAAAAATTCTGCTGGTTATAGGTATTAGGATGCCCACTTGCTACACACTTGTTAAAAGATTCTAACAAATTTTACCATATTTAATGTTTATATTAATATGTCCCATAAGGAACATATGGTGTTAGTAAAATAAGAGGTCTGTAAAATATAAAATTGTAAAACACAAATATATGAAATAGCTGTAAAATAAAATATCATGAGTAGTATATAATTTGCACGAAATATAGGGCTTCTTCCATACACAAAGTAAGTTTACTAATACTCATGACCGGCAGTGTAAGTGCATTTTGTATTAAAATAAAAGACATATATCTATAGAAAGAAACGATACCTGGTTAACAAATTTAATTAGAAAATATTCAGAAAAGAATGAACTCCCAAATCTTCATAAGAATAGTGACTACAAACAGTATTTGCATATAACTTTACTTACGTTATATTATATCATAAATTATAAGCGTGTATTACGAAGCGCTTCTTATCGGATTCTGTATGTACATTTCATTTTCATAATATCAAATTTATGTAGTCATGTGAAATACGTAGCACTCCATGAAACGAAATTTAATATACTTGAACAAAATTAACTAATATGTAAATAAAATATTATAGTAAATAAAGTGATAAGCAAAATGTTTTTTGTAGTTACTGCATGTTTGGTAAAGTACTTTAGTATTTAGAAATATACTTGCATTCGTTTCTATATTAAAATGTAGCTTTATTCGTAGTTTGCACAAATCAAAATTTTATCACCTGCAGCACTTCTCCTCTGAACTATCCGCTTAAAATGTTGTTTGTACAAAAATGCAAAAATCATTTGGCAGGTAGAATTCCAAAAAAATCGCCTGTTAATGCTAAAATACGGAAAGATCGGACGAGATCTGACTATATACAGTGCCGCGTTCATGTACACCGCACTCGTGTGCTACGTTACAATCTTGCAGTATGCAATAGGAAGGAACCTGAAGACAAATAATCGTACAATCAGGGTTTTAGTGTACCCTACGTATAGTGGATTTTTCGATGCTCAAAAAAGCCCCATTTACGAAATCGTGTACGTTCTCCAATGCATGTGCACATTTGTATTCAACTCTGTGACAGTTGGATGTTGTGCATTGGCAGCTCTTTTCGCAACACACGCCTGTGGACAGCTTGATGTCGTTATATCACAATTAGATGATCTGGTCGATGGAAAATTCGCCAAGAAAAATTCTAATCCGAGCACTCGACTGATAGAAATCGTACAACATCACATAAGAATTTTAAAGTACGAAGGTAAAATAAAACATTGTCTAATACTGACCAAACACATATCGCGTACTATTGCAGATTTTCTGCGATGATTGAGTCGGTTCTGCAGGAAGTGTGCTTTTTCGAATTCGTTGGTTCCACGTTTGTAATATGCTTGCTCGAATACTATTGTATAACGGTACGTTCTTATTGCTGCTGGTTTGTATTTTTAGGAGTTTATTGTATTTTTATGTTTTCNAGTAGGATTGGCAACAGAATAATAAAATTGGTTTGGCAACATACTCGATGCTACTAGTATCTTTGACGTTCAATATGTTCTTGTTGTGCTACATTGGTAATCTTCTAATAGAAAAGGTATTTTGTAATACTCAACTCTTTTCAATATAGCAAAATAATCAATGTATGAAAATGTATTAATCAATTTCGTTTGATATTCGTCATTTACATTACAGAGTACTAACGTCGGAATATCTTGCTATATGATTGACTGGTACCGCTTACCTGTCAAGACAGTTCAAGACCTGATGTTGATCATCGCTATGTCGAATAGTCCGGTGAAAATTAGCGCCGGCAGAATATTTCTTTTATCCTTGCCTACTTTCGGAAATGTATGTTTTTACAAATAATTCGTTTATGTTTTGTCTGTTCGAAATTTACGTAAATCAATCGTATTATCAACTAAATGTAACTTCGTCTTTGCAGATTTTAAAGACATCATTCGCGTACTTAAACTTCGTCAGGAATGCTCTTATTTAACAGTTTAACGATTATTCTGTTATTTTCATAATCCAACCGTAATATGAAATAAAGAAATGTGTTGTAATAGTATTGGCTGCTATTTAAATATATATTATATAGTATATATTACTTTTTTTTCATAATGATACATAACATTTTGGTAAATATGTACAGTGACTTTGACAATAGGTTACCCAAGTACAAGATCGTAGAAAATAACGATATACTAGCATCTATTGCTACGTAAAATCATGTAGAAATACGAAGGTAAGGACAATATATTTTATTATTAGTATTAAAATACACGAAGCTTTGTAAATATCATATTACACCAAACCACAGACAACATAATTTCATATGTCTACACGGCAATAGCCAAAATTCACGTAAAAATAGCCAACATTAAAAAATATCGCATAATATTAAATAGCAGTGATTATATAATAAAATAAATAATAAGTTGTTGTAATACAAATAAATTAGAAAATGCTACTTGTTTCAAACTGCTCCTTTGAACAAAAGAGAAAAAAGAGAAATTGCAACGTATTTCATTAATAAATTACTCACATATATATACTGTTATTTTACGTGAACATATATATCACGCACACGATATTGTGCTTTCATAACACTAGCAGCTACTAATCGTCGTGCACTTATGGTCTAATCTGTTCCACTTATGTCTAGACAGAAAGTTAGATTTTATGGCTGGTAACGCTACCATCTATTTCGCTTCATTCATAAGTAAAAATCGATTCAGTAGTGCTACAAGAAATGCACACACGCGATATCATGAGCGCAAGCTCAACGCCCTTACAATCGATGCACCTGAACTATTGTAAACAGTCGTTTTCCACCTGTCCACGAATATGTACCTCTCCGTTCGATATCGAGCCGATCAACCGCGAAATCCAAACTACGAGGAAGACATCGTTTATGTGACGAAACACAATAAATGGATTCTAAATTCCATCGGGATGTGGCCTGCTGTGCTAAATGGCATCGGCAAATTTGTACCAAAAGTCGTAATGGTTCTCAGTAATATCGTGTCGTTTTTCAACGTAGTGCAGTGTGTTTTATACATTACACTGGAAGAAAACGATCCTTTACTAAGACTGAGGCTCTTAGGCTTAGCTTGCTTTGCTTCAATCAACCTGATGAAGTATTGGGCTCTGATAGCGCGCAAACCGAATATCGAATACTGTATCAAACAGGTGCATGCAGATTGGAAGCAGGTGAGTCGCGCAAGTATATGTAAAGGACTCAGTGGAAAAGAGATAAACTCTGCTCGTTATAGGTACTATTATACCCAATTGATATACGCTTGCTAGAAAACTCTAAGAAATTAAACTGTGATTAATATTTTACTTTATAGTTGACATGTAACGTGAATGAAATGTAAGGTTTATAAAATATTAAGTTATAAAATTCAAAATTTTGAAATAACCGCGAAATAAATAGCACGAAGAGTTTATAATTTATACCACATATCGCATTTTTCATTTACAACATAAATATCCTAATACTTGTCGCTAGCAGTGTAAATGTATTTCGAGTAAAAGCAAGATGACTATCTTACCGAAAAAAAAATACGTGATATAGATATTTATCTGGAAGATTTTTTAGAAGTTCTCGAAATATTAAAACTACAAGTTGCTATAAAGAATGTTTGCACAAATGCCTCTTTACGTTGTACTTTATTATATTATAAACTACACTCGCATATTATGGAGCATTTTTATCATATTCTACATATTTCACTTTTATAGTATCGAAAAATAAGTAGTACTATGATGCGAAATTTAATATACTTAAAGATAATTAATAGTACGTAAATGTTATAATATATATAATAATATGCAAATACTGTTATAGACACTGCACGTGTAGTAAAGCCTTTAAAACCTAACTTTAACAACACTTTAATGTCTGCAAATATAATGGTTTCTGTGTTAAAACGTGGCTTTACTCACAATTTTTTCAATTTAAAACTTTAACACTTACGCCACTTTTTCTCTCAATCACTTATTTATAAACGTGATACAGTAGTGCTATTTATAACAAAATTGTAAAAATTATTCAACAGGTAGAAATCCAAAAAAATCGCATACCGATGCTAAAATATGGAAAGATGGGACGAGATCTGACCATATACAGTGCCGTATTCATGTACAGCTCTGAAATGTTATACATTACAATCATGCAATATGCAATGGCATCAAACCTGAGGGAAAATAATCGTACAACCAGAGTGCTAGTGTATCCTACATATAGTGGATTTTTCGATGCTCAAAAAAGCCCTGTCTATGAAATTGTATACGTTCTTCAATGCATGTGCACATTTTTGTTCAACTCTGTGACAGTTGGGTGTTGTGGATTGGCTGCACTTTTTGCAACACACGCCTGTGGACAGATTGATGTCGTCATATCTCAATTAGATGATCTGGTCGAAGGAAAATTCTCCAAGAAAAGTTCTAATCCGAACACTCGACTGATGGAAATCGTAGAACATCACATAAGAATTTTAAAGTACGAAGGTAAAATAAAACACTGTCTAATACTGACCAAACACATATCGCGTACTATTGCAGATTTTCTGCGATGATTGAGTCGGTTCTGCAGGAAGTGTGCTTTTTCGAATTCGTTGGTTCCACGTTTGTAATATGCTTGCTCGAATACTATTGTATAACGGTACGTTCTTATTGCTGCTGGTTTGTATTTTTAGGAGTTTATTGTATTTTTATGTTTTCNAGTAGGATTGGCAACAGAATAATAAAATTGGTTTGGCAACATACTCGATGCTACTAGTATCCTTGACGTTCAATATGTTCTTGTTATGCTACATTGGTAATCTTCTAATAGAAAAGGTATTTTGTAATACTCAACTCTTCTCAATATAGCAAAGTAATCAATGTATGAAAATTTATTAATCAATTTCGTTTGATATTCGTCATTTACATTACAGAGTACTAACGTCGGAATATCTTGCTATATGATTGACTGGTACCGCTTACCTGTCAAGACAGTTCAAGACCTGATGTTGATCATCGCTATGTCGAATAGTCCGGGAAAAATTAGCGCCGCTAGAATATTTATTTTATCTTTGCCTACTTTTGGGAATGTAGGTTATTATAAACATTACATCTATGATTCGCATGTTCAAATTTTTGCAAATCGAATTTTTTATCTTTGCCTGATTAAATGTAACTTTATCTTTCCAGGTTCTAAAAACATCGTTCGCGTATTTAAATTTCATCCGGAATACCATTATCTACTAATTTCACAATTATTCTATTATTTTCATATGCCTAATCATAGAAGAGTAAATAAATAAATGTATTATGGAAGTATTCGTTGCTAATTACATGTATAATGTATAGTATACATCATATTTTTACTTTGATACTGATACATAACATTTTGATAAATATCTACAGTGATTTTGATAATAGATTATCCTGCTAGAATATCATACAAAATGACAACATCTTTAAATTTGTTTGTTTGTGAAATCATAACGAAATATTTAGGTACATTTAATATATTTTATCATTTGTATTTAATTACATGAAGCTATGTAAAAATCATATTACACAGACATAATATTTTATGTCCACGTACAATCAACCGTCATAGCTTCTTATATGTGGAGGAACATTGCTCAATATCGTAATCGTTCCTGCCAAGTAGAAACGCCACTTTATAATAAAACATGCCAATCCTGCTTAATTCGATATCTGGATACGGCTGTTCAAGTTAACGAAAACAAAGGTTGAGAACTTGGGCTTCCAGATGTGAATTCTTAACAAATTCGATACTAGACAGGTGTATACAAGTTATGCACTGCCTTATGTTTGATGCTTTATGAATGAAGGAACGAACCAAGGAACTCTTTTCGGCGGTCACGCGATGGTTTTTACATCGATCTGCGGTCTATATTTTGGGTCAGTAGCTAGAACAGAAGCAGAAATCCATGAACACCGACAAGCTCAGATATGGAATTAAGATTGATTTAAAGAAGTTTTAAAAGACTTATTTTAATTGTAGTTTTCACAAATACAATACTTTTTTAAATTACTGCTTTACTTTTTCAGTATTATGTAACTTATATAATTTTTAATGAAAGATACGTGCACGCTTACTTTTATTGTTAATTTCGTGGCATTAGGGATTGCAGTGTTACGCAAATGTCTCTTATAATCAAATCTATTCCGTATCTTGGGAAGATTAAGACCCTCTGGTCTAAACAAAAAGTTAGATTCTATACCTGTTACCAGTTAATTATTCACTACAATTACAGACGTTTGCTACGTTGATGAGTAATAATCGATATTGTATTGCTACAAGAAATGCACGCACGCGATATCACGAGCGCAAGCTCAACGCCTTTACAATCGATGCACCTGAACTGTCGTAAACAGTCGCTTTCGATCTGCTCGCGAATATGCATCTCTTCGTTCGACGTCAGACGAATCCACCGCAAAACACAAACTACGAAGAAGACATCGTTTATGTGACGAAACACAACAAATGGGTCCTGAATTCCATCGGGATGTGGCCCGCTGTGGTAGAAGGCATCGGCAAATTTTTACCAAAAATCGTAATCGGATTCAGTAATTTGGTATCGTTTTTTACGGTAGTGCAGTGTATACTACACATTATATTAGAGGAAAAAGATGCTTTATTACGACTGAGGCTCTTGGGATTGGCTTGCTTTGCTTCAATCAACCTGTTGAAGTATTGGGCTGTTATAGTGCGCAAACCGAACATCGAATACTGTATCAAACAGTTGCAGACAGATTGGAAACAGGTCAGTCGAACAAAGAATAAAGAAGCGAAGCATCAATGGAAAAATGATGGACATTGTTATTTATCAATATTAGAAACATGTAGAATACTTGCTACAATATTTATTAGAAATCCTAACACATTTTACTATATTTAATATTTTACTTTATAAGGCACATATGGTGTGAGTAAAATAAGGTCTACAAAATATAGAATTATAAAAAGGGAGCACAGAATTTGTATCAAATATCACGCTTTTTTAAACATAACCGAAATATTTATGCCTAGCATTCATTTTGTATTAAAAAAAAGACAAATAGTTACAGAAGGAAACGATACGTGATATATAAACATATCTAGAAAATTTTTTAGGAAATTTCCAAACTTTTATAGTTACAATTGGCTACAAAGAGTACTTGCACGTACCTTTATTTATGTGAGGCATATTAATTTATAAATTATACGCATACGTTATGAAATGTTCTTTATCATGTTCTGTATGTATATGTCATTTTCGTAGAATCAAATTTCTGTAAGTATATGAGAATACGTAATATTATGACGCGAAACTTAATATATTTGGCCCTAATTAACTAGTATGTAAATGTTATAATATATTTAATGGTATGCAAATACTTTTAGAGACACCGCGCCTGTAAACGTATAGTATTTTGCTGTCTAGAAGTACGTAGTATATATGTATTCAAATGTAACTTTTCCCGCAACTTTTCCAAATTAGGATTTTATCGCTTGCACCACTCCTCCTCCAAACCGCTCACTTATAATGTTGTTTGTACAAAAATGTAAAAATCATTTGACAGGTAAAATTGCACAGAAATCGCATGCTGATGCTAAAATACGGAAAGATCGGCAGAGATCTGACCATATATAGTGCCGTGTTCATGTATAGTGCTGGTATGTGCTACATTACGATCATGCAGTATGCAATGGGAATGAACCTGAAGGATAACAATCGTACAATCAGAGTGTTAGTGTACCCTACGTATAGTGGATTTTTCGATGCTCAAAAAAGCCCCATCTACGAAATCGTGTACGTTCTCCAATGTATGTGCACATTTGTGTTCAACTCCGTGACAGTTGGGTGTTGTGGATTAGCTGCGCTTTTTACAACACACGCCTGTGGACAGATTGATGTCGTTATATCTCAATTAAATGATCTGGTCGATGGAAAATTCGCCGAAAAAAGTTCTGATCCGAACACTCGACTGGTGGAAATCGTAAAACATCACATAAGAATTTTAAAGTACGAAGGTAAAGTAAAACGTTGCTCGATACTGACCAAACACATATCGCGAACTATTGTAGATTTTCTGCGATGATTGAGACGGTTCTGCAGGAGGTGTGTTTTTTCGAATTCGTTGGTTCCACATTTGTAATATGCTTGCTCGAATACTATTGTATAACGGTACGTTCTTGTTGCTGCTGATTTATGTTTCTAGAAGTATATGTTATTTTTATCTTTTTAGTAGGATTGGCAACAGAATAATAAAATTGGTTTAGCAACATACTCGATGCTACTAGTATCCTTGACGTTCAATATGTTCTTGCTATGCTACATTGGCAATCTTCTGATAGAAAAGGTATTTTGTAATACTCAACTGTTTTCAATATAGGAAACTAACCAATGTATGAAAATGTATTAATCAATTTCGTTTGTTATTCGTCATTTATACTACAGAGTACTAGCGTCGGAATATCCTGCTATATGATAGACTGGTATCGCTTACCTGTCAAAACAGTTGAGGATCTCATCTTAATCATTGCCATGTCGAATAGTCCGGCGAAAATTAGCGCCGGTAGGATATTTCTCTTATCCTTACCCACTTTCGGAAATGTAGGTTTTTACAAATATTTCCTTTATGATTTGCATGCTCAAAATTTATACAAATCGCATTTCATTTATCGGTGAATAAATATAACTTCATCTTTGCAGATTCTAAAAACATCATTCGCATACTTAAATTTCGTCCGGAATACCATCATGTATTAATTTGACAATTATTCTGTTATTTTTATCTGTAGAATAGTGAATAAGAATATGTATTGTAAAAATATTCCTTACTAATAAAACATACATCATCAAAAAGTTAAAAATGTGTATCAGACTAAGTAGTAAATATTATAAATTATATCAGGTCGAGACCATTAAAAACACGCTTTTTTTAACAAGTTTTCTATATCTGTTGAAATTGAATACGAATATTTGCATTTGCACACTGAAGTAAAATAGTTATCTACGGGTAAAGTGCCATGCCAAATTGTAGAACTTAACACTGAATTGTCGACTTCTTTTCAAAATGACGGTAGTGACGATTTTATAAAATGTCACACAAATGATATTTAGTGTGTTAAAATAACAATTTAGCAGATATCTTCAATTAGTTAAATAGCGCCAATAGAAGTATCCAAGCGAAGAATCAAAATATTTCGACATCTACTGACAAATACCATTTTAGAAATAAGTAAGTCTTTGGAAAAATCACGTGTTACAAAAAAATACAGTAGATATGATTCCTCCGCTTCGTACTAAAAATGTTGAGGGAACTATTTCCATTATAATTTTTAACGCTATTGAAAAAAAAGATTGCAAGTTATCTCCCTTCTTTAAATATAAAAATTATGATTGGTTATGAAATCCATTTAGCACAGTTAATACATTGAATTGCAAATTTTTGTCACAAAGAAGAAGAAGAACTTATTAGCTTGTCAGCAGATCGTACTTTCAAAATGAAGAAGAACGTTGAATTTTTATCCAAGCGGAATACCAAACTATCTCCACAAGGGCATTAAACATTTTGTTACAGTTTTTACCATCATATTTGTGTGAGCCAAGTTTCTCGGCAATAATCAATATAAACATTGAAAAAATTACTAACATAAACGAAGAAATGAGGGAAAAAATATTACATGTTAGATCTAATATTGCTGAAATCCATGAAAAACGACAAGCTCAGGTATGAAATTAAGATTAATTTAAAGAAGTTTTACGAAAGAGTATCATTAAAATAAAATACAATATTGTTTTAAATTACTGCTTTCTTTTTTTTAATGAAAGATACGTGCATGCTTACTTTTATTGTTAGTTTCGTGGCATTAGGGATTTCAGTGTTCCGCAAATGACTCTTGTAATCAAATGTGTTCCGTAACTTCGGAAGGTTAAGACCCTCTGGTCTACACAGAAAGTTAGATTCTACTTTTACCCGTTACCAGTTAGTTATTCAGTACAATTACAGACGTTTGCTACGTTGATGAGTAATAATCGATATTGTATTGCTACAAGAAATACACGCACGCGATATCACGAGCGCAAGCTCAACGCCTTTACAATCGATGCACCTGAACTGTCGTAAACAGTCGCTTTCGATCTGTTCACGAATATGCATCCCTCCGTTCGAAATCAACCCGGTCAATCGCGAAATCCAAACTACAAGGAAGACATTATTTATGTGACGAAACACAATGAATGGATTCTAAATTGCATCGGAATATGGCCCGCTGTGCTAGAAGGCATGGGCAAATTTTTGCCAACAATCGTAATCGGATTGAGTAATTTTATACCGTTTTTCACCGTAGTGCAGTGTATGCTATACATTATATTGGAAGAAAAAGATCCTTTATTGAGACTGAGGCTCTCTAGCTTAACTTGGTATTCTTCAATCAACCTGATAAAGTATTGGGCTCTGATAGCGCGCAAGCCGGATATCGAAAACTGTATCAAACAGGTGCAGAGAGATTGGAAGCAGGTCAGTCGAGCAAGTGTATGTGAAATACTAAGTGAAAAAGTAATAGACATTGCTGGTTCTAAGAATCAGGATACTCACTACGTTTATTAGAAAACTTTATCACATTTGGCGATATTTAATATGTTACATCATAGGGGACATATGGTATGAATAAAATAAGAAGTTTATAGGATATAAAATTATTAAAAAATTATGAAATAACTGAAAAATAGAAATAGTGAAGGGCACACGATTTGTATTAAATATCATATTTTTTCATATATAAAGCAATTGTCCCAATATGTACTTATGACTGGCAGTGTATGTGTAATTTGCATAAAAACACAGAAAGAAAAAGTACGTAGTATACATATTTGTCCAGGAGGTCTTTTAGTTTTTTAAAATTTCTAAGAGTTTCTAAAATTTTGATATATAATATGATTATATATAATATTTCAGTTTCATAATATCACATTTTTGTAGTCATATGAAAATATGTATAACTAATGATACAAAATTTAATATACAACAGCGTAAAAAATGCTTTTCGTACCCACTGTATGTGTAGTAAAGTATTTTACTGTCTAGAAGCACACAGTTTTCTGTATTAAGATGTAACTTTATTCATAGTTTTAGTAAATTAAAATTGCATCGGTAGCACCACTTTTTCTCTGAACTATGCACTTATAAATCTGATTCAGTATGAGGAATACTTGTAAAAAACATAAAAATCATTTGATAGGTAGAGTTTCAAAGAAATCGTATGCTGATGCTAAAATATGGAAAAATCGGCAGAGATCTGACCATATACAGTGCCGTGTTCATGTATAGCGCTGGCATGTGCTACATTACGATCATGCAGTATGCAATGGGAATGAACCTGAAGGAAAATAATCGTACAATCAGAGTGTTGGTATACCCTACGTACAGTGGACTTTTCGACGCCCAGAAAAGTCCCGTCTACGAAATCGTGTACGCTTTCCAATGCATATACGCGTTTGTATGCAACTCTGTGACAGTTGGATGTTGTGGACTGGCTGCGCTGTTCGCAACACACGCCTGTGGACAAATTGATGTCGTTATATCTCAATTAAATGATCTGGTCGATGGAACATTCTCCAAGAAAAGTTCTAACCCGGACACTCGGCTGATGGAAATCGTAAAACATCACATAAGAATTTTAAAGTACGAAGGTAAAGTAAAACGTTGCTTGATACTGACCAAAAACATATCACACACTATTATAGATTTTCTGCGATGATTGAGACGGTTCTGCAAGAAGTATGCTTTTTCGAATTTATTGGTACCACGTTGATAATATGCTCGCTCGAATACCTCTGTATAACGGTACGTTCTTGCTGCATCTGGTTTGTGTTTCTAGGAGTTTATGGTATTTTTATGTTAATAATAGGATTTACAACAGAATAATACAATTGGTCTGGCAACATATTCGATGCTACTAATAGCCTTCACGTTTAATATGATCTTGTTATGTTATATTGGCAATCTTCTAATGGAAAAGGTATTTTGTAATATTCAAATCTTCTCAATATAAGAAAGTATTGGTCACTATGAAAATTTATTAATCAATTTCGCTTATTATTTATTATTTACTATAAAGATATTGCTATAAAGATATATTATTTGATATAGAGTACTAGCGTTGGAATATCCTGTTATATGATTGAGTGGTACCGCTTACCAGCCAAGACAATGCAAGACCTCATGTTGATCATCGCTATGTCGAATAGCCCAGCGAAAATTAGCGCCGGCAGAATATTTCTTTTGTCTCTGCCTGCTTTCGGAAATGTAGGTTTTTACAAATATTTCATCCATGTTTTGCATGTTCGAAATTTCATTTGAAAATTTTAATTAAATTTCAATTTGATTAAAGATTGAATCTAACTTCACCTTTGCAGATTTTGAAGACATCATTCGCGTACTTAAATTTCATCCGGAACACCATTGTGTTATAATTTAATAATTATTCGTCTATTTTCATATATCCAGTTGTAGAATAAAGTGAATAATGCAATGCGTTGTAATAACATTCGTTGCTACTTAAATATATGTTGTATAACATACATTATTTTTTTACTTTCATAACGTACGTAACTAACATTTTAATGAATATGTACTGTGATTTTGACAATGGATTATGTAAGTAGAAGATCATAAAAAAAAGTTAACATATAAAAATTTATTAGTTTGTGAAATCATGAAATTATGGTATCATGCGGAAATATTAAAGTAAAGATAATATATTTTATTAATCATTGTTAATTACACAACGTCATATAAACAATATATTATATCAAATCACAGGCATAGTAATTTATTATGTTTACATAGAACAAACAGTCACAGGTCTATTTTCATGTAAAAGAAGCCAACAATTAAAAATATCGTGTAACATTAACTGGCACTAATTGTGAAATTAAATAAACAATAACGTACTAGAATGTAAATAAATTGCAAAATATATATTAAGCTTCCAAACTACTTTTTTTAACAAAGAAAAAGGAGAGGAATTGCAATATACTTTATTAACAAATTACTCACCTATATATTGTTATTTTACATAAACACGCATACCATACAAACTATACTGTGCTTTCTTAACATCAGCAGCTCCTAATCGTCGTACATTTATGCTCCAACCTGTTCCACTCGTGTCTAAACAAAAAGTTAGATTCTATACCATCATAAGTTCGTTATTCACTACAATTACACACATTCGCTACATCGATGAGTAATAATTGATTTTGAAGTAGTGCAAGAAATGCACGCACGCAATATCATGAGCGCAAGCTCAACGACCTTGCAATCAATGCACCTGGACTGTCGCGGACAGTCGTTTCCGACATGTTCACGAGTACGCATCTCACCGCTCAGACCGATAATCAGACCGATCACTCGCGAAATCCAAACTATGAAGAGGATATCGTTTACGTGACGAAACACAATAAATGGGTTTTGAATTCCATTGGGATTTGGCCGGCTATGGTGGAGGGTATCGGGAAATTTTTACCAAAAATCGCAATCGGACTAAGTAATTTAATATTGTTTTTCACCTTGGTACAGTGTGTGCTGCACATTGTATTGGAGCAAAAAGATCCTTTACTAAGACTGAAGATTCTAGGCTTAACATGTTTTTCTTTTATCTCCCTGATGAAGTATTGGGCTCTGACATTACGCAAACCGAAAATCGAATATTGTATCGAACAGTTATATGCTGATTGGAAACAGGTCAGTTGCAACAAGTATATCTATGTAATCCAGTGGAAAAGTGATAAATGAATTGCGGATTTTTATGTGTTCGTAAGAGATTGAAACAAACTTCTGCCTAGATCCTAGTCTTCTAATCCTAGTTTTCCTAAGAGTATGAGTTTGCATAAATATTGGCAGTCTAATAATATAGATATATGTAACTGCGTTATTTTTTCAATCGACAGATAGAATACCAAAGAGATCGCAAGTTGATGCTAAAATATGGGAAGATTGGACGAAAACTGACCGTATACAGTGCTGTGTTTATGTACAGCGGTGGTATAATCTATCACACGGTCATGCAATATGCGATCGGATCGTACGTCGATGAATTTAATCATACGATCAAATTACTGGTATATCCTACGTACAGTGGTCTTTACGACGTACAAAAAAGTCCCGTTTACGAACTCGTGTATGTTCTTCAATGCATGTGCGGGTATGTGTTTGACACTGTAACAGTTGGAGCATGTGGACTGGCTGCACTTTTCGCAACACACACCTGTGGCCAGATTGATGTCATTATGTCCCGACTGGATG
This sequence comes from Bombus superbus, assembly GCA_014737385.1. Taxonomy (NCBI): domain Eukaryota; kingdom Metazoa; phylum Arthropoda; class Insecta; order Hymenoptera; family Apidae; genus Bombus; species Bombus superbus. The sequence continues at coordinate 438,107 of JACXIK010000058.1, forward strand.
ATTTGATTGACGGAAAATTCTCCAAGGAAAATTCTAATCCGAGCGTTCGACTAATGGAAATCGTTGAACATCATATAAGAACTTTAAAGTACAGATAAGGAGGTGAAGTAAAATGATATTTATTATTAATTGAATACATACAGTGCTATTGTAGATTCTCTGCGATGGTTGAGACGGTTCTTCAGGAAGTGTGCTTTTTAGAATTCATTGGAACAACATTTGTAATGTGCTTGCTCGAATACTATTGTATAACAGTACGTTTTTATTGCTTCTAATTTATATTTTCGTATTTCAGTTTATGGGTATTGTTATATTTATTTTTATTCCAGCAGTTTATAATATTTATATATTTTTTTCAGGACTGGCAACAGAATAATAAAATTGGTCTGACAACATATTCGTTATTATTAATATCCTTGACGTTCAATATGTTTTTACTGTGCTACATCGGTGATTTGCTAATAGAAAAGGTATTTTGCGTTATATCTTTTTATAATTTATTATTTTTATTCGTAATCTATAATATCTTATTACGAAATTTTGCCTATTATTTGCATCATTTACGTTACAGAGTACCAACGTGGGAATATCCTGTTGCATGATCGATTGGTACCGCTTACCAAGTAAGTCAGTGCAAGACCTCGTTTTGATCATCGCAATGTCGAATAATCCGGCAAAAATTAGCGCCGGTAGAATAGTTGATTTATCCTTGTCTACATTCGGAAGTGTAATTTTTTACAAATATTTTAACTATTTAAAATTGATTTCGGCTATTTATCTGTTGACAATTAAATGTAACTCTATCTTTACAGGTTCTAAAAACTTCGTTCGCGTACTTAAATTTCCTTCGAACTGCCCTTGTGTAGTAATTTAACAACTGTTCAATTTCCCAATATTTAGGCGTAGAACGATAAATAAAAAATTGTATCGTAAAAATATTCATTGCTGTTTAAATGCTTGACATCCTCAAATATTATTACATGTTGCCCATCGAATATATTATTTTTATAATTTGATCATGATATATGACATTTTGATAACCGTATATGTACAATGGTTAAGCTTAACCAAATGGCAAAAAAATCACGAGGAACATCAGACATATTGATATTTATTTATTGGAATTATACTAAAACATCAGAGCAAAGATATAATACATTTTATCATCCCTGTTTAATTTCAGGCACGTAAATTGTTATGTCTAGTACGTTTAGAAATATTTTCTGCATATTAAGTGACAAAAAAAAAACAACATACAAATTCCAAAGTATTTTATTTACGAGTTACTTACCCACGTATTTAGATATTACTATTTGGTACAAACATATACGCTATAGACTTTCTTAACGCTACAAAGTACTTAATCGTTACTGCACTTATCCTCCAACTACTTTCCACTCACGTCTAGACAGAAAGTTATACTATAGCTTCGCTATAATTTCAAACGTCCCCTTCCCTCATGATAATCGATTTCAAAGTAATGAAAGAGATACACGCACACAATATCACGAGCGCAAGCTCAACTTTCAATCAATGCTACTGGACGATCGTAAACAGTTATTTTCGAGCTATCCGCGAATATGCATCTCTCTATGCAACGTAACTGTGATTACACATCGCGAAACCTGTACTATAAGAAAGATATCGCTTATGTAACCAAACACAGCAAGTGGATTCTGCAATCCATTGGCATTTGGCCAGCGATACCAGGAGATATCACAAAATTTCTACCAAAAATCGCGATCACACTCGGAAATCTTGTGTTACTCTTTGCCATTATTCCATGCATTCTGCATATCATATTCGAAGAGAAAGATACTATAATGAGATTAAAATTGTCCGGTTTACTGAGTTTCTGTTGCACTTCGTTGATGAAATACTGGGCGCTCACTCTTCGCAAACCGAGAATCAAGGGCTGCATCGAACACGTGTGGATCGACTGGAAAGAGGTGAGTGAATTAACACGTTCATCGATTCTCATTAATTTTCACTGATTTTTTTCGTTCACGACAATTGTATTATTTTAAATAAAAATGAACAATGAAATATATAATTAATTTTTATATCGTTGCGTATCACAAAATATAATACGCATTGCGTGATGTATGTGTTTTCTTTATCGTGTATACGTACAATCATCATACGGTTGTCATCGATGATCGACAACGTGTGAACGCGTCGATCAGAGAAAACGCTTAACTGGAAAATTTCCATATCTTCGGAAAGATAAATAAATTCTAATATTTCTACTACGTAAATGTAATATTTCTTTTATATTTCATTGAAGCTAAACCGTTTAGCGTTTCGTTAAGGGAACGTCCCTACTGGCAGGTGGAACTACGTAAGGATCGCGAAATAATGTTAAAATACGGGCGAGTGGGTCGAAATCTGACGATAATCTGCGCCGTATTCATGTACACCGGTGGAACAATCTATCACTCGATTCTGCAGTACGCGATCGGCACGTTTGTCGATGAACATAATCGTACAATCAAACCTCTGGTATATCCTACATATAACGCATTGTACGACGTTCAGAGTAGGCCCATTTACGATCTAGTGTACGTTATTCACTGCATGTGTGGATACGTGATGTATTCCATAACTGCCGGTGCTTGTGGATTAGCCGCTCTTTTCGCAACACACACCTGTGGACAAATCGACATCGTTATATCTCGATTGAACGATCTTGTCCGTGGCGTATATATAAAAGAAACGCTTAATTTAAACGCGCGATTGATAGAAATTGTTGAACGTCATTTGCGAATTTTAAGGTACAAACAAATGATAAATTTATTAATATTAATATACGTAATATAGGTAATAATAATATAATTAATATAAAGAAGTCTTTATACACGTCAGTGAGTATGAGAATGGTACATGATATTGTATTATAACCGATTATAGATTTTCAGCAACAGTAGAAATGGTACTGCAAGAAGTATGCTTCTTAGAATTCATTGGATCCACCTGTATGATATGTTTACTCGAATATTATTGTATAACGGTGTGTATCTTTTTATTTTCGATTTAATATCTTATAAATTCATGATTGCTTGTTTATGACAGGATTGGGAACAGAATAATACCATCAGTCTTACAACATATACAATGTTACTAATATCTTTGACATTTAACATATTTATATTGTGCTATATTGGTGAACTCCTAATGGAAAAGGTATATTTTCACAATTTACTAAAACATACAGTATGCTTTAAAAGATCAAACCGTTTGACATAACTTTTGCCCATAACTCCATAACTTTTCCACTTATAATATTATTAATAAATTCTTTTCAAATTTAGTTTATAGCTGATAATTTATATAAATATATAGATTAATGATTCCTTGAAATAAATTATTATTTTTTACTAAAATTTATTAATAACTTGCTTAAAATTTTATGTTATTAAACATTTTTAATAATTATAATATTTTTAATAATTTTAATATTTTTTAATCTATTATTCTATTTCTGATTTTGATCATAGAGCAGTAGTGTTGGATTATCTTGTTTCATGATCGACTGGTTTCATTTACCGACTAAAACAATACACGGTCTTATTTTAATCATTGCTATGTCAAATAATCCGGCTAAAATTAGCGCAGGCAGGATAGCTGATTTATCTTTATCAACTTTTGGAAGTGTAAGTGATTAATAATATTTAACTAATATTTAAATATTCGCATAATTGTGGATTTGAAAGATCATCTATCGGTTATAAAAACTACTCTGTCTTTGTAGGTTCTCAAATCATCACTGGCGTATTTAAGTTTCCTCCGGACTACTATTATGTAATAATTTATTAACTTTTATGTACTTTTACAATATTTCTAGTAGAGAAAATAAACAAATGAGACATAGCAATATTTTTTATTAACTAATGCAATTTATGACATGGTGTTACCCAGATGGCACTATGGGGTCGTTCATTATCAGCAGAGTTATCGACTTCTCAGCTTGTCGATCTTTAATTGAGAATTAACATAAACTTTTTCATTTTATACATTAATGATTTAAAATGTACAATTGGAAATGCAATTTACACATAATTTATATGCAATTGGTTGAAATCTTATACTTTATTTTTAGTCAATACCATCAGTCGACAACAAATGTAACTATTTTATTATTCTCCATAACAACATGATAAGAATCTTAGTTCTTATTGTCATCAAGCTTGACATTTCATAAAAGTAAAACGTTAAACAACGTTTATTGCATAGTATACAATAGCAACGTTCATTTGATGTCATATATGCATTTTGTGTATAGGTAACAGCAAAGAGAAAATTTTGTATCCTAATAGTATTGTAGTTTATAATTTTATATTTAATAAAATTACGTAAAAACCTTTTTTTAAGTGTTACAGTAAAATATAATGTAATGAAAAGTTAGTAACAATATGTTACAGAACCTAACATGAATTGTATTGAAATCTGTATTGTTTCAGCAAAATATTATGATACAGGTATGTTATAAAAAAATATATTAACAAGATGGCAGAGAAAACAACAGTGGGAGGCATTCCGATTGAATGTTTAACTGGAGAACCTGCAATTATTTGGTCTGGTTGGCGTATATTAGGAGACAGAGAACTTGTTAGAGAAGCCTCTGCAAAGGGCACTCACATTAATCTTGCTTATAAATGTCTAGCTTACAGAAGAAGATGTTCTATTGAAGATGCTCAGCATTATTTCAATAAAGAAGTTGAAACTTGGATTATAGAACTTCTAAAGAAACATCAAATTTATAGGGCCTCTCATATTTTAAATAATATGGTATATCAAATTTTAAGTACTGACAAGCAATATATTATTCTTTACATTAATGTAGTTCTCTTATAGAACAAAAATCCAATGGAATATATATTCGAAGTTTGTGTAAATTGCAAGGATTTTACATTAAGAAATTATTTATCAGAATATCTAATAAGTGTTGCACATTTTGAAAATGAATACGTAGATTCGTGGAATATAATAAAAAGTGTCGTAGAATTTGAACAAAAATATATGTAAGTTTCTTCATAAATAATTAGTTTAAATACATCAAAAGGTAAGAGATACCATTTGTTTAGGATCAAAGATGGCTTGAGCTCTTCGTTATGTATAGAGGATATTATAAAATTACCAGAAAATGTAAAACAAGCATTATGTACTGAATTATATTTTTCTATAACTGAACAATCTCTTTCAAAAAATATAACTAATATTATGCTATGGGATTATTTGCTGTCAAATAATAAAATTGAGCTGATGAGATTTTGGATTGACACTTACTATGGCAGTAATACAATAGAAGAAGTAAACGAAGTTAACGAAAAATACAAGTCGTTATTTCATACTTTGGATATAGTACCAGATATGATTGAAGCTATTGATTCTTCAAATGCCAGTACTCTTATAAAAGATCTAACTAAAAATCATTTATGTAGGTAAGTCTATATAAAATACATTTGTTGCAAAATATATTTAAATATTTATTTATTAACATTTAATATATAGGTATGGCATATTTGTAGAGAGAGAACAACGTGATGTAAAATTATTACTAGCACGTATATTTGCCAGTGCAATGACAATAACAGAATTTAGCACAATATTATCATATAAATCTTGTAATATTAATAAAACTGAATTTATGAAGAAAATTGACAAAGAATTGTGTCTTGCACATTGCTTGAGTGAAACAAGTACTCGGGAAGATGAAACCAAGATCGTTGAATTGTATGATGCATTGACAAAAATGTGTGAAAATCAAGAGCCATTACAAGATATATTAACAGAAGGAATTTTTAAAACAATTTACTACCTTTCTGATAATGTAACTGAATATTTGAAGCAAAATTATTTAATAGTTTTAGTATTGATATTTTCATACCTATCTAGAGAAAATGCAATATACAATCAAGATAAAGATACAGTACTAAAAGAAATTACCCTAAAAGATATATTTACAAGTAAAAATGTTCTGCAATTATGCAATTATAATATTTCGAATGAAGTTCTTCAGAATACATTAAAACAAGTACCAATTCTTGACTCCATTATAGAAAAAGTACCAAAGAACAAAGTTACAATGTATGAATTATTAGACGGTTACAAAAATTTAAACGTTAAACAATTATATAAATGGCGTTTTAATAATGAACCAATGCCTCATTTTTCTAATGAAACTCTTGTTAAAAAATATGGATATACAGAAGATTTAACGTATGAATACTATTTGAAAGAAGCCCGTCCTAATATGGCTATATTTAGCTTAAAACATTCCCAAGGAAAACTAATTGGAAATGTTTCTTCTAGAAGGTAAAGAAGAATTATATAGTAATTCATGTATTCATGTATTTGAGAATATATTATGCACATTTATACTACACTTATAGGAAACATAAAGCGGCTCTGTACGCGCATGGTCTTGCCTTACGAAATTTAGAGAAACCCGAAATTTTACGTACTTGTATTTCTTTCATGGAAATATTAGGTATTGATTCAGAAAATTTAAGACTGCATATAACCGTGGCAAATTATATCTATAAGCAGATTAATATTCCTATTGGTAATTATGTTTATTGAGTATTTATTTGAATTGGTAACCATAGATTTCCAATATATTTTTTAATTAACAGGAAATTTACTAGAAAATATAATATACAAAAATGAAGATGATTTAAAAACTGTAATGTCCTATCTTGAAAGTAGTTTTCAAACAAGTTGTACTGAAAGTTCAATTAATGATAGTCAAGAATTCATAAATTTATTAAAAGTATGGGATGTTATTGTACGATTTGCAGCAGCACATAACTTTTCTTTCCCAATCAGCTTTTTAAAATTTTTAGCAAGTAAAAATCACTGGTTTGAATTTGTATTAGTTTGTCACATCTTTAATTATCCCCTGAACCAGGTAATAATTTTGAGTTTTAAATAATTTATACAAGATTTCTAAAATTAAAAGAAAAATATACTCTTCATTGCTTTTAGATATTGGAAAATACAAAACATTTTGAAGACACAATTCTTAGAGAACATTTATTAACTTGTTTGTGTAATGTTCAACTCACAAAATCTCAATTAGCTGTATGTAATGAACAAAAGATAAAATCACGAGATGTTAGACAATCACTATATTACAAAATTGGAGTTAAACAAAGTGTAAGTAGTAAGTGTCATATGTTTAAAACATATTTTATTAAATACTATATTATATTGTTATTAAATAGGGGTCACCCAATTATGATTCACCAGTCTCAGCAGATTTAGCAAGCACTTCTGATTCTTATAATATAGGTGAATATGCTATAAATGATAACATTTGTTCTCCAGATGATGATTTGTGGTTGATTATATTGAAATGTCACCAAAGCCCAGATCCACCTGGTGCTTTAATCAATTCATCCCGGTTAACTTCAAAGCCTTTCCTTATAGTTTTAGCATCCTGTTATGAGGTATTTTATATATTAGTAATTTAATATTTTTCTCAACTACAAAATTTTTCAGAGCATATCATGCTTTTCTTATTGAATATCTTTTTTAGCCATCTTCAATTGCAACATATTGTTATTCATGGATGGTAATATCTACTACAGATAAAGAAATTCTTTCTAATTATAAAGAATGTTTAGAACAACAAGTATGGACAGCCAACCAAGTTTATAACTTATTGGATCAAATGATAACATATGGATATATTACTATTGTTAGTAAATCTTACAAAATTTTTATGCCTGTAAGTACATTTTACCTTTATATGAATATCTTGCTTTACCTTGTTTTCCTAATACAGTTTGATTGTAGGAAAGTCTCTTCAATTTATTTTTTGACTTTCTCATAGAATGTGTAATTTATGGTGATTTTAAAGGTTGTCAACAGAAGTTGTTGGATTTTAAAGCACAATGCGTAGATCTCAAATGTAATGTATGTATCAAACACTATATCAGTATTTAACAATTAAGTGAAATAATATGAAAGTTATGTATTTTTCAGGAAGCTATAGATTGGAATTGCTCAGATACCACATACTTGAATAATTTATACTGGATTGCAATTGTTACAATTAAATGTCTTATTGCAACACTCGCTCATGGTCTAAGAAGTACACATCTCCAAATAAAATTTCTCGAAATTTTGATAAAATGCAACATTTATACGAATTTTCCAGGTACTGTGATCTTATATGAATTATTATTTCAATAATTGATAATGAACATCAGACAGAAAGTAATCTCTTCGTTCATTACAGATTTTGTTCCAATCTTTCCATTTTTTCTACAAGTTATAAAAATTCTTCAAAAGACAAATGTCACATTAAATTTTGCGGCATTTACGGTATTGGACAATGTATATAATTTTGATACAGAAATTCATAGGTGTATTAATGATTTAATAAGAATTGAAGATTATACTAGTGCATTAGAATTATCAAATGTAGCGGGATTTAATTCGTCTGAAATAATCTTAGCTCAGGTACTATCTTATTTTTTATATAAATACAAGTTTTCATCATTAATATTTTAATCATTAATATTTTTAGTGTCGAAGTAAATTTAAATATTATATACAAAAAAATGAAAAAATTGAAGATAATTTTTGGAACGAGTGTGCACTAAATTTTAAAAAATACAATATTTCATATGAAAAAGCAGCAGAATTTTTTGTTGAGCATGCTGAAAAAGTTACTTCTCATAAAGAAAGGTATATGATATCTTTTATCTAGAAACATCAATGACATATAGATTTAATCAAATACAAAATATATGTTTTAACAGATATGGAATATTAAAACTAGCTTTTGAAACCTTAAAGAATGTTGAAATAGAGCAACAAGATATTGATGCTCTTGAAACGGCAATGTGGAAATCATGTATGTTAGCAGGTCCTGAAAATGTACAATTAGATGATGGACCTTATATCTTCAATAAACTAAAAACAGAATTGTTATCAGGATTAAATAAATTGAAATTTGGTTATACTTTAAGTAACACACAAGAGGAAAATGCAATTGAAAGTTTAATTAATACATTGATTGATTTAGGTAAACTGGATACAGCATTGAGAATAAGTACAATTTTTAATTACAAACATAAGGTAAGTTTCATTAAATCTCCATTAATAAATATATATTAACTGTTTTAATTGTAATTGTAGGATTTACAAATTCTGATGTTATGTTTGAGTTTAGCAGAAGGGGAAATTTCACCAAATGATTTAAATATTGAACAACAAAATCTTCTGAAAGAAGTAAATAAGAATAAGCAACAAAAATACAATGCCTTAAAGAATCGTGGTTTACAAAGATTTTCTTCAGCTTCTTCATGTATGTCTAATTTATACTTTCATTGCCACAAATTATTAAGTAGCACATATTTATAACAAAACTTTGATTACAGTAATCACTTCAATCAATACAACTGAAATGAGTAAACTAAAACATGAAAATGTTCATGGAGTGCAAATGGAGTGTTTATCAATTTTACAAAAATTACTTGATATCCTGGAACATGGAGTAGACATATGTCTTCGAATTGTATTATGTTATAAAATAGCCATGCAACTGGAGAAAAGTTATCAGTTCTTGTTAATGTTAAACAATCCAATTGAATTTTTACAGGAAATTACAGAAAGTGATAATATTAAAAATAAATCTGAAGTTATTAATGATATAATTATTGCATACAAAATAAACAATGATAATGTTGCAACATTTTTGGCTGAAAATATCACTTTAAATATTAACCGTGCGGTAGAAGGTATCTAATGATATTGTAAATTTATACACGGTTGTAAAAAGTTCGTTCTTATAGGTGGAGATGAAAATAACGTTTGCTTATGGGGATATTCCTTAAATACAAATTTTCGTGTTATTATGGAACTATGCAATGATGTTTCACTCCTTGGTTGGAAACTCTTAAAAACAGCAAATAAATTGCTTGGACATTCTCATGGCGAAAAAACAAGCGGTACTATAATAAAATATAATTATCATTACATTCCTATAATAACTAAATTTATTTATTATTGAAACCTTTTATATTATTTAGCATTCACTCTGAAGACGATTGCAGAATTATTAATACGTGCTCATGATTGTTTTACAACTTCCTGCAATATGGAAGGAATAGCATCAGTATTATGTAAATGTCAAATTTTCGCAAATGTTTTGCAAAATCTTAAGTATTGGACATTACTAGTACGTTATTTTGCAAGAATTAAATAAACAAAATTTTATACACTATGCTTAAGAAATATATAATATCAAATAATTTTAGGTACGTCTTGTAACAGGAGTTGGTCGTTTCACAGAAATGAATTATGTATTTCAAATTTTAAAAGAAAATGATCAGTTTGAATTTTTACTTGGAAAAGGATTAAATAAGGTTTCTTTATGCTTCTTATTTTTCTAAATACATATATAAATACTATGTACAATATTATATGGAACGTGTTACAGGTAATAGGGCTAGAAACAGCAATTTTAGAATTCTTGAAGCGTCATTGTCCTGAAAATAAAGAACTTTTTACTCTGGTAGCTTTACATTTTCGATTATATCATGAACTAGCACATATGTGGAAAAATGAAGCAAAAGATATAATTAAAGCAATCATATCAGATGCTGCAAAAGATCATATGAAATTGCAAAGTACCGCTCAACATGAAATAAAATTCATCAAAACCGAAAATATTCTGAAACAATTACATTTAGCTGTTACTAATTATACTCATGCAACAGAGTACTATTTACAGGTAAAATATTACCTAAATTATTTGCATAAATAAAAATTTATAATATGAATATGTTATAGGCTAATAAATTAAATCTTGCTAGTCAATGTTCTGATCAAGTACAATTAGTTGCTCTTCAACTTTCACTTTTTAATACTGTGTCTTATAATCAACAAGTAATTTGTATACTTAATTTAAAACCTGGAGATATTGATAAAGTATTATGTCATAGCTTAAGCTTCTCTCAAGCTTTTATTGTCATACATGCATATAATCATCACGTAGATTGGGCTAATCTGATTTACAGCCATTGTATATTAAATGGAGAAACAAAATATTTGAAAGATTTTATAGCAGTAAATAAGCTCACCCCTAGTCTTGTACAAAATTGTGCACGCAGGTAAGTTAATTATTGTTTTGAAAAAATAATTTATTTTTTAACATTTTTTCCCATTTTAATCCTTATTGACTTTATTATAGGTACAGACTGGAAAAAAGCATTACTCATACTATGACAGATAATATGAAAATATTAATTTCTGAATTGTCAGATGTGGAATGTAAATATGTATTAGCCAGTCAATTAGGATTTAAGAGTATTGTAGAAACAATGCTCAATAATCCTATGATAGGTGCATATCTAAAAGACACTGTATGGAAAAAGGGATATAATGCTATTTAAATATTTTCTTTAAACTATACATTTCCTACAAACATTGATAAATGTTGTAACATCCAAAGTGTATATATATGTTTTTATTACTGTTTTTGAATAAATAAATATGTTTTTATATATTTATATTGTTACCAAATTTATTTATTTTTTCCATTCAGAACATATAGTGTGGTCCCACTGTGTATATAAACTTTTAATTATACTTAAAAACAACAGAATTATTTATTGAGCTTCACATTTTTAATGTACAATTTAAGACAATAATTATGGATAAAAATATATGTTATAAAAAAATCGTATGGCATAGCCAAACAGAAAAAACAGCAGTTTTTAAATTGGACGTATATATAAAAAAACACGAACAAAAATTCGGAAAAATATTATTCCAAAAAACGATGTCACGAAAACAATTAAAATTATTAAGACTTATGCATAAATTAATGAAAGTTATCGAGAAAGGAGAGATTGATAAACAACAAGGTACAATTTTATAATTTTTTTAGACATTATTTTAAAATTTCATTATTTTTTTGTAGCTTTTCAATTGCTAAAAGCATCTAACGATGCAATAAGAACAACGATTTCTACATTTCAAGATTCAATGAAACGATATAAAGAAAGCGTGAAAACTGAATTTGCAAAACTTGATTGTTTAAGTACAAATCGACTTTTAAGTATTAATTATACACATACATAATATATTAATGTTGAACAAGTATATTATAAGATACCTAAAAGTAAAATCAATTTTTTTTAACTATTATTATTATTTTAATTATCTATCATTTTATTTTATTTAAATAAAAGATACTGGGGCAATATAATTAAACACAATTTATTATAAATCAATACGACTATTATTATTATTATTATTATTATTACTTCTTTTTATTTCAATAGTGTCATTAATTCAAATAACATTGAAGGAGGAGAACTACTTCAATTCTAAGAAGACTATGTTGCAAATATATATCTACATATTTCATAAAATATAAGTATATTTTTACAAATGATACATAAAATATTTAAGATTTATTTCGTTGAGATAGATATATATAATACATCAATTCATATTACGAAAAAAATGATGATATGGATTTATGATTCTTATGAGAATTTAAAATATCTGCATTTAATCGACGTTTAATAGAATTGGTATCTACATCACTTATATTTTCCTTCCTCTTTATATTTGTAGTATGTAATACTGAATTATTTAAGTTCCATTGCAGACTTTCAGCCACATGAAAATCGCAATGTTCCTGATATTTTAATATAGGTATCATTTGATAACATTTTAAACATTGTTTAGAAGGAACTTCAATTGAGTTAGATGAGTTTTTTTTAATTAGGAAACTAGAAATATCATTATCTTTTCTTCCTTTTGAAGTATTGGTTTTAAATTTATCTTTTCTCTTCAACATTTTCACTAAAGTTTCTTTTGAAATATCCTTTTTATTTTCTGTTTTCATATATAATTTTGCTTTTTCTTGCAAATATGAAGGTAACAATACAACTACAGTAGGATCAATATTACTCAAATCAGGAAATATTTCTTCTAGTTGTATTATATCTTGTTCGTTAATCATTTTATTATTTTCATTTAATTTTATATTTGAAGAAGTTGGCCTATTTTCCATTTCATTGTTTGTATATATTTTATCACTATTCTTCTTCATATTCAAATCCGATTTTTCGTCAGAAATACTTTTTTCATTTTTTACACTATCTTCATTTAAATTTTCAAACTCAATATCTATATTTACATTGTCGTTTAATTCAATCAATCTAATATCATTTACATGTGTATCTTTCAAATTACTTTCTTTTGAGTTAAAAACATTCATAAAAAATGATTCTTTGAAATCATTTTGATCTAAGGGATCATTCAAATTAAAACAATTTGTCTTCTTTTCACAAAATGTTCTTATTTTATTTCGTTCATTTAATGAATTGATTAAATTATTTAATCTTCTGGAAGTAGGAGACCAATCTGTTTTTATATTACAACTTTGTTCACCTAATTGTGCACTTATTCTAGAACATTTTTCCCCAACATGTTTTAGTTTATTACTTGATACATTGTTAATTTCATCGCTATTAGAATCTATATTGATAATTTTATCGACATCTAAATCACTTTTTTTCTTGGTAGTATTTTCTACTGAATATATACTTTCTACTTTCGTATTTTCTGTTTGTGCATCTATTTTCTTATGAAACTCTGATTCATTTGATTTAAAGAAATTCCGAAAATTGTCACTACCTTTAACTGGTATAAATTTACCAGCTGATATACCTAAATATGCAATTGGACATCGTGTTGATTTAGATACAATTTGTACACAACGAATTGCCATATTTTCTGGTTTATATGAATTTAAAGTACATGAACGTGATTGTGATACTGTAGCCTTATTTTGATAATACTGATAACATATTGTCATTAATGTTGCTCGTCGCTCATTTTCTTCAAAATCTTGTTCAAGACGTTCACAAACTTCTGATGATAATTCACTGGCCCAATGTTCTAACTATAAACAGAATATTATGTAAAGAAATAATTCACAATTTTTCTATGTACAAATTTTATCGTGCACTTTACCACATCTAATGAAACAATAGCTTGTCTTCCTGGGAACTTTTTACATGCTCCAATTGATTTTGATACTAATCGTATATTAACAGGTTCATTGTCTACTCCTCGAGCAATATTGTACAACCATAACCTAAATAAATATATTAATATAACATGTTCTCAAAGTGACTTTTTTATACATTACTATTTTCAGTGAAATTATAAGTTCATAAATATACCCTGTTTTCTCATCGAATCGTTTTTGTAAATATTGCAGTGAATACTGCAATAAATCACCCATAACATTACAATTGAGAGATTCAACAACAACATCTCCAAACTTTCCACCAAGATTTCTAACTTTTTTGATTGGCAATGTTGAATACAGAGTTGATACTGCAGTTGCAGGTAATATTGTTTGTCGATTTGGTTTATGCAGTCCACATGCCAACTTCGCTAATATCTAAACACATACAATATTACTTTTTTTAATTAATTAGGTAATGAAATAGATGGTACACTTTTTTACCTTGTTTCCTGCAATACCAGCAGAACATTTAAATCCTGTTTTATCAAATATATCAGCTCTTATTTCTTCAACTATAAGTCCTGCTATTGCAAGTTTTTGTGCTTCTATGTCTTCAAGATCCTCAAAAGCATTCATTATCCAAATTTTTGTGCCATTATTTCTCTCTTCTAAATCCATACCATATAAAAGCTCATATCATATAACATTATATATAAATTTATTTATCGTCATAAAAGTTTATATTAATTTTTTCTCACCTTCATCATTTTTTCCAACTTCTGAATATCCTACTACAAAAGTACTTGAAAGCTGTGTCACTAAATGATTCAAAGAAATAGAATGTGTAGACATCCTTTTATGAACCAAGTCAGTAATATCTAAATATGCTTCATCCACACTAGCACGTTCTATTATATTGCAATGTTTCTTTATAACATTAATGACTTCGCGACCAGCACTTCTATATCTATATAAACATTTATAATTCACCCAAATTGTGTATATATGTGTGTGTGTGTGTGTGTGTGTGTGTGTGTAAAAAATATTGAATACATAATTTTTTTATGCACCTTGATGTATCAGCTTTTCCACGAAGACATGGTACACTAGCTAAAACGATATCTGGACATTTTTCTTTTGCCTCTTCACCTCTCATGTGTCTTGTAACACCATATTCCCTTGCTTCATAATTAACAGCAATTATCCTATTTAAAAAATATTAGCGATATTTATAATCTCTCTAATCTATCTACTTGGTTATTTAAATGTAATTTATATTATCTAGAATATTTTACCCTCCTAATTTCCACTGATTGTACTGCACAACTGCAAGTGGTTTTCCAGCATATTCTGGTTGAAGTTTTGTTTCAACTTGGCAAAAAAAGCAATCCATGTCTATTAAAACGACAACTTTATCATTGCTTGAGTTTGCCATTATAAAATAAATTTGATCTATTAATTAAAATTATTGTGAATTATAGGTTAAAAACATTAGTATCTTTACGACGTTATTTATCCAGTATTCATTAAAATGGAAATTTTAAATTATATATATTTGCAAAAACGTCGTTATCGTTTTAGTATTTTAAAAACAGGTCATAGGTATAAAACTTTTACATATAATCAAACAAATTAGTACAAAGTTAAAAGAAAAACACAACCACAATTTGACACTTAAATTTGTAACTAAATCGTCGTTCCTAAACTCACATTATTTTGTAAGGATGAATTATAAGAAGTAGTCATCTTTGTTTTGAACTGTTGTAGGCCTATGGATCCCTCTAGCGTGAATATTTTATATGATAATAGGGTAAATTTTATCGCCGCGAATTTAACTGTACAGTAGCATAGCCGAGGCAACAAACAAAAGTTATTTAACAAATTTATTGATTAAATAACAAAATTATTTATCAGTAACAACTGTGATTACTCTCGAATTTCGTATTTACTTTCGTTACTATGGGAATGTACTTTGCCAAGACATAAATCGCTTGTTTTCTAATATTGTAAACTTCAATCAAAATAATGTTTATTGGCATTAGTTAATAAGAATTTGTCTTATTGGATAACAAATTAATCGTAGATTATCATGTAAATCCAAGCAGATAAATGGTCCACTCTACGACCCAAAAATAGAGAATCGTTAGGACCGTCACGCTAAGTGCAGTATCTAAATAAATTTCATTACAGCTCAAATCTTGTTAAAGTAGTCAATCTATTATAAATATTCAGTTTTAAATATAATTAGTCTTAAACATAAATTATTGTTCAAATTAATCTTTGTTGTTATGTATTTCTTCATTTAAACGTCGAATTAGTTTTGAAATTGTTTGAAGTTGTAACGCAAGCAGAGTGCTCCAGTACTCCACGGGCTGCAACCGCGCCAAATTCCCCAAATCTTGGAAAGGTCACGCAACATCTTTAATCATTGATATGCCATTAGTAATTTTATGTATAATCAATAAACATAAATTATTTTTGCACAGAAAAGGGAAATATATATTAATACAATAAATAAGAAAATATATATATTACTGCAATGAATATTAATATTCATAAATTATAATCTGAAATTATATGTTGCTTTTAAGTATTTTTAGAACACATAGTAGCTTGTTGTACTCTATGCATGTATGCGTTAAGTATTACATTTACAAACGTAAAATACTTTACGAATTATTGAAAATACATGTGTATATGCATAGAGGTTACAGATACATGTCAAGTTTCGGAACACCTTAATTCCTGCAAATACAATATACAATAAACGCGTTTATTTTTTCGAAGTTTTATTCTCTAATTTATTTATACACAATTTGCGTAAGGTGAAATACTACACTTTGTGACAATGCCAAGTAAAAAGAAAAAATATAATGCACGTTTTCCAGCAGTGAGTATTAAAATACTCTGTATAGTTTGGGAAAGTTTTTCACAAAAATGCACTTCATATATAAATTACATGTTTATAATTTGAATAAAAACAATGTAATTTACATGTAATCTCATTTAAATTATAAAGAAATATATAATTAAAAAGACACATACATATTAATTTTTAATTACATGCCTAACCTATCTTTACAAATGTACTTAGGGCAGAATAAAAAAAATTATGCAAACTGATGAAGAAGTTGGAAAGGTTGCACAAGCAGTGCCGATTATAATTTATATCCTTTTTAAATTAATAATAAGAATAATAATTTTAATGCCAGCATAAAAATCATTATTGTTTACATTGTAGATCTTTAAGCCTTTAATGATATGTTTTTATTTTGAAAATAAATTCCTTAACTATTTGTATACCTAGAACATTAGAACTGTTTGTACATTCATTACTTACAAAATCCATGGAAATTACAAATGCTAAAAATGCTAAAACTTTGAGTCCTTCTCATATGTAAGATTTTTTTAAAAGTAATTAACTTAGTACTTAGTTTTAACTGATTTGTTGATCACTTTTGCATTGAATTTTCTTGCAGGAAACAATGTATTTTATCAGAGAACCGCTTTGATTTTTTAAAAGATTTAGTAAAATCTTTACCAGATGTATCAGGACCTGATGAGGAAGTACCTACACCACCTCTAACACCTGCTCCAATAAATACAAATGTATCAAACACATCAATTTATTTACCTACAATACAACAGCCAGATACAGGGTAAGTATTAAATAACTTACTTGGTATTTGTAAATTTTAAATATTATATTTTTATAGATTTCAGAAGCAGCAGATAGGATTAACTACTGAAGTAAATATAGAAAATAAAAATTCAAAAGACAATGATGGAACAGGAATATATAATCCAGGTACTCTTAATGAAATGGTAAAAAATCCTGTACCTCAAGTTCCAGAATTTCAAATATCTGTTCCTGCATCATTTCAAATTAGTCAACCTAATTTTTATACAGAAGTTAATCCTATGAATTTAAGTACAAATACATCAAGTGTAAATACAAATAATCAACCAACATCAAATTTTGCTCATACTGCTACTCTGGATGAAGATTACGATACATAGTTATTTGTAAAATATTAGAAATACAAATTTAAAATTAGGTTAAAACAATAATTGAAGTATGTGATCATATGTCACCAAGTTTTATTCAGGCAATTCATTATTTACATTATGTGAACAGGTTTGTTACTTATATATATTTACTACACTAATCATAAATTTTTATATTTTTGTATTCGTTCTGTTAAATTATAAATTTTATTCAGACTAGTTAAAACTACATATTTGCTATTTAAAAATGTTTTGTACGACTCGATTATCGTAAAACGCTCATATTTTAAGTACTTTCTATTGATGTATACACATGTATAATAAGTGACAATATTTGGGTTTACACAATTGCTGTATGCTCCAAATATATATGTATTAAAGATAATCTAGATACAGTTCTCCTCTGTTTATACATTTATAAATATATATTGTACATTTATGTAGGTACAAATATATTTACTTGTTAAGGATGTAAGTAGCTAGGCTTACATTTTGTAATTGGCAAAATTTTGTATTTGTATCTCAGTTAGTTTATACTTTAGAATATTTATGATTTGCAACATTATATATGCAATAATAATCTTTATAACTAAGATTTTTTACCTGCATAAATATAAATTTTTAAAAGTAGTATATATATATATATATACTACTTTTAAAAATATATATATATTAAATATATATATATATATATATAGTAAGACATCTTACATACATTAACAATACCTAAGAGAATTGATTTTAAAAAATTGGCATTGACAAATATTTCACAAGATATTTATGTAATCATTTGAACACTTATTTGAACATACATATGTTGTAAAGTTATATATTATACATGATGACTAAAACTATTAAATTTTTCACAGTTCAATATATGCACAACAATTAGATAAGAATAGACTATTAAATTCTATAAAAACTCAATTGTGATATTATTTTATTTATATGAAACAAATTACACTTTGATCATTCATTAAACAAATATATTAATTTTTGAAACTTTCTTATTATTATGAGGCGTTTAAATATGTAAATAATTAAACTTTAGTTACGTATTTTAAATCTAGAAAATATTTTCTTAGCAAAATGAAGTAAAATAATTGTAAATATCTTTATACAAAATACAAAATCTGAAAATATTGTATTTATGGTAGCATATTTAATATAATAGTCGCCCATTAGTTTAAAAATAAAAAAAATTGAGCAATGGCTATGTAGAGTGTTAAAAACTAGTAAAAAAAATGCGCGTTTTATATATGTGTATATTTATAAGAGTAATATTTTGTTTCATAAATTGCTTGTAATGTATGTGTATGTGTGATAAAATGTTTCGAATAAATCGTATCTATCTCAATAGTAATAGGATAACAGAATCAAATCACATGCATTTCATTATGTATACAAAAATATATATATATCTTTATAGATACATATATATCCTAAAAAGTTATTTTAAGAAATTTAGAAATATGACTGATTGCTGTACCAATTTTCTATTTTAAACAAGTAATTGAATTTTTTAGAAATGTGTTAAAACAATCTTTTATCACTAAATATTTATGTTCATATGTATTTACAGCAGAGAGGAAATTTCCTTTCTGTCTATAGTACTTATCAGCTAGCATTAATCATAAAACAGATGAATAGTTGCTATACTTAATATTTCAATTAAGAATACGATTAATTTAAGATTTTCTCAAGTAACAATGATATGTATGTAAATTTATTAATAAAAATATTAATAAATAGTGGCATTGTGCTATTTATATATATTTAGTTATATTTATAAATAATATTAAAAAGTTTGTGTTAATTATTTTATTCTTTTATTATTCTTATATCTTACGAATTATATTTTATCAGTATTAAAAATATTAAAATTGAGTAAACAATAAATGTTAGAATTAGCAACAGTATAGGAAAATTATAGAAAAATATAATATTTAATATTTTGTTAAAATCTTACATACATATGTATAACTTTCGAAAAAAAAATTCTTTAGTAATTATTCAACCTTTGATATTCATCTAGACTAGAGACAATTATTCGATATCCCTAGACAAATGCCATTCGTTTCTAATTATAAACAATTTGTGTAAATTCCTTTAAAACATCTTTAATGTTAATGTTTGTTATATGCACTTAATTAAGTTTGTGATTACAAATATGCAATGAATAGTTAAGAAACATAATTATAGATTTCAAGAAAGATTTTGTTGATAATTTAGCACACTTCAAGTGAGGAAAGACTTCTTATTGACATAATGTATGCCATTTGCAAGTAATTTTTACGAATTTCAGTTATTAAGTTTATGTTATTAAATTTTTATAAGAACTTAATAACTGTTATTGACATTTCAAGAAGATCGCTAATTTATTGCGAGTATACTTACTTGCAATTTTGTACAATGTCTTTCTGTAATACTTAACATCAACAATTCTTTCAAGAAAATTTGGAGATTAACATGTACTGAACTATTCTGTGACAAATTATAAAGAAATGTGATAGTGCTAAAATCTCGACTTTTTTAGGTAACACAATTTATTTAAAAATATCATTTAACAAAACCTTTGACCTGATGATTCACAATATACTTTTTTTCTTCTATTATGAAGTATATCCATTCTTAGTTCCTTACTCATTGTCAGACAATATTACTAATAAATTTGTTCATTATCTTTGAACATTCTGCATCCTCCAACTTTATTAGAACAATAACAGACTAGTAAATTATAAATCTAATTCAAAATATCATTTGTTTATGTTTTGACTTTGGTATTGTTATTGTTTAGCATTTATGATAGATTAAATAACATAATATTGGTGATTTTATTATTTTGATTCTATAAGTTGCAATATTGTTATTAGAAAAACATATTTGTTGCTATGTATTTTGCAAAGTATAATATAATTTTACATAGAAAAGCATGAAGTTACTGTTTATTATATAGTTAATAAATAATATTTGTAATCTTATGTGACAATAATATGTATTTTATTACATTTTTGTTTTTTGTTTGTGTAACCCCATATGAATGATTAAGGTGATTTGATGAATTATGATTTGTGAATTAAACACAGATACTTATTTGAAAATTATAAATAATTATAAATGTAAGATGTTTCCCATTTCATCATTCTTTTTTAAATTTTGTAGTAATTTTTGGCTATGTGCTTAGTGTAGATCCAGTATATAGCAAATGTATTTGCTTATTAGGTGCGTTGGAACATAGGTAGTGCTGCTGTTCATCTCTTCAAGTATAGGTATCTCTATGATGTTTTCGTCAGGTCTTAGCTGCAATCTGTCCTTTCCTAGTTGTCTGGGTTATCCTCAGGATAACGAGGAATTAATACCAAAAATGGCTAGAGAGCCAATAATTCTAAATGTTTATGATATGGTAAGATCCTTTTAATTTTCTTTGTAAAAAGACCTTTTTAATAAATCTTTCTAATTTTTATTGATGCGCATTTGTAATAAATACATTTCATGTTTCAGTATTGGATAAATGAATATACTACCCCAATTGGGTTGGGTGTATTTCATTCAGGAGTTGAAATATATGGAACAGGTATATTTACATAATGTTTTATATATATTTCTTTTAATTCCATCTGAATCTATTAAAGTTGATTGAATTATTTCAATCAATTTGCAGAATATGCATATGGAGGTCATTCTAAACCAATTTCTGGAATTTTTGAAATCACACCGAGAGTTGCTGAAGAATTAGGGGAGCAATTTAGATATAGGTATAGATATTTTAGTAAGGATGTGTTCATATTATTTTAAAAAAAGAGTATATTTATTCTTCATCATTGTAGGCAATCAGTACACATTGGATATACAGATTTCACAGAAGAAGATGTAACTAGGATCGTTACTGAATTAGGAAAAGATTTTAGGGGTGATCGTTATCATTTAATGAATAAAAATTGTAATCATTTTAGTAGTCAACTTACACTTGTATGTATATAAAAATAGTATATAATCACTTATTAATCCATACAATGTTAATATTATATTTTTATTCTAAATTGTAGATTTTATGTGGTCAAGAAATACCAGGTTGGGTAAATCGCCTTGCGTATTTCAGTTCTTGTGTACCATTCCTTCAACGTTGTCTACCAAAGGAATGGTTAACGCCCGATGCACTTCAACATTCTCTGAATCAAGTCAGCCATGAAAGTACATCCTCTGAAAGTACGTCTTCTGATACTTCCTTGTAACATTTGGCCAATTTTTTAAGACGAAGAGATTTAAAATGTCATAGGAGTTACACCATTTAGAGAGTTTATGCGCAAAGGAAGTTTATCGTGACAGTAACTATATCGCCAAGATCATGGAATCCGAGAAACAAAACCGTCAAGATGAGGTACAAATTTCATATTGTACTCTAGAATTCCAGTGGTGATTTAATAATACTGAAAAAATGCCTTTCTTGCAACATGTCGTCTTTTAAATTCTGGACGGCAGTATACAATGTCGCGTGTGTTCTTTGTTGTATCACACAAACGAAATTTAATAGGTATACACTTAATAGGTAATTACGTATAAAACAAAGGCATAAAGAGACTGGAACATATTTATTTATTAGTTAATCACATTAATTTTTTAATAAATCTTTTGTGAGTTAGATTTTATACAAGTAATATCTTTTATTTCAAATCGTATTTCAAAATTAATATTTGTAAAACATACAATTCGTTGAAATTATATTTTAGAATTATCAAGTGATGTTTTTCTAAACATTCAATAACCTGGTTTACTTGGACATTATAATTATTTATGTTATGTATACATGCGACACCTCTCTGTACAGCTGCCATTAATATTATTAGGAAATTTAAATGAAGAATGAATTTAATATACATATATTATATATATATATATTAACATTCATATAAAATAAATAAATTACGAATAACTTATTTTTCACCTATGATTTAATGAAAATATGTTTTGTGCAAATACTTTTATAAGGAACATATTTATAATTTTATAATTAAGATATTGAGTCAACAATTTTTCACTATATGGATATCACATTCCACAAAGATGATTTTGAATTTTGCGCAATATAGAACAATAGAATTAATATAGTATTGTAATTTCGGAAACATATGCTAGATCTAAAATCTAATGAATTCTTTTTAAATATTCATAACATACAAATCATTACTAATGTTGCTAAAACTGTTGTTGACACCAAGTTTATAATGTTATATGTTGAAAAAAATGAAAAATTCATAAAGTTATTCGAATATGATATAAATACAAAAAAAATTCTGTTGGATATATCATATTTGTAAAATGTAACACAAAAATCAAGTAACAATTAGTGCCAATTCAATGTTTTGTTAATTCTGTTTTAATGACTAATATTAGGAAGTGACATGTTGCATAAAATTCATAGATGTTATCAATCATAAAAATATTATATTTAATGTTAACATATGAATATCTTTCAATGAATTATTTATAGAACAATTTCGAATATATAACAATTACATCTAAAATAATAGTCAACAAAAATATTAATTACTCTTTATTTATATAATTATATTATAGAAAGCTTTTTTTGAAGTTAGATTTAAAATTAATTTGGATTAATAGAATTATTTAATATACTAATTTACGCGAAATTTCCAAATTAAAATTCGTGCGTTTCTGTACGACATATGTTTAAAAAAGAATGTCTTCTTCATATACATATATGTATTATATTTGCAAAAAATGAGGTATTAAAAATAATCAGTCATCATAAATATTTTATAGACCAAAACATGTTATGTTTTATATTTCTCATTGATAATTGTATTGATACAAAGTTATAAAATGAATTACTTAGGCAATATAGGATACTAAAATAACGAAGTATATAAAGCACAATATACAGTATAAGTACAAAAGCTTACGTATCTTTTTAAATGATCTTTTTTATAATAATATTCAGTTTATTGTTTCAGTAGGGACTTTTGTCTTACTGTTAATGATTTCATTTTAAAAAATAAATATTCTAATAATTATTATTTTGTTTTGTTAATTATAATAATACCTAAAATCAAAACCAGTTTTAACCATTAATTATATTGTACTCATACATCAAGTTTACTAATATAATTCTTTATTACAAAAAAATTAAGTTATTATTATTTCAGTGAAAAATGAATTTAAGAGAAAGGAAATATATTCATCCTTTATCAAAGATTTTATATGAAATAAAATGTAAAACAAAAATTATAAATACTATGAAATCTATAAAAAAAAATGTTTGTGAGGAAATCTTACAAACATAAGAATTTGGTTTTCTTTTTACCATAATGTAAGTACTTCTTACTATAATGACACGCTTTAAATAATATACAATGAGATACAATTCATTATTCAAAATGCAAATAATTGTTTGCAATTGCTTTTAATAAATATCGTAAATATAATGCACATATTAGTTATAAATAAATTCATGGTATAGAATACGCTAAACTAAGTTGCTAAAAAAATGATTAATAATCAGGTCATTACATGCACTGGTACTAAACCAATGGGATACATAAATCATTATTAATTGTTACATAAAATATTCTAACAACTCGTAAAAAAAGTAAACTATTGAATCATACAAATCTGTATATGCATACATATATTCATTCTATTTTCGTGCAGAATGCCAGTCGTACATTTTGATTATGCGTAAAAAAAAGCATAATTATAGCGCAGTTTTTACATGTTATAAAACGACGTACTCAAAATTTCAGTGTCATATATGTGCAGACTAAAAAAAAAGAAGGAAAATGAAAGATTCAGAGGGTCTAAAATCAAATTGAAATTGGAACCTTATTTAGAAATTGAATTATTTACAAAAATATAAAATCAATGCTATACAAAGTGACTATTTCTTCGTATATTCTATCTATAGACAAACTCGGTTTAGATACAAGGCAACATAACACAAACAGATATATCTTTGATTTTAGAACCCTTAAGTAACAATGGCGGATAATAGGCAAATTATTGAATTTCGTTGGTAAGTACAGTAACACGTACATTGCTACAATTTATAAACATACGATGACATTTCTAGAATATTTCTAGAACTCATTTTTAAACTTTATTTTATTCTGGTATGGACAGCAATATATCTGTACTATTACATTCTTTGTCTGATAACATTAACACTTTTTTTCTTCTATTAACGGTTTCTTCTATATTTTTAATATAAGAATGTCAAACCTATTGCAGTCGATATATATTTCTTTTATAATTATATTTTCATGTCTTACCATTACACAAATGTGATAAAGTCGTTTCAAGTTTCTGTTTTTTGGTATTATACGCATGTTATAATTATTACGCTAACTTTATGTCCATCAACGATGATCTTTTTAAAGAGTCGGAACTTCGATTTTCATGTATATTTGTCATTGTTTTATGAAAATAAAAAAGAATTGCTCGGAATGTAGCGTATTAATATTTTACCGTAACATTTTCAATATTTCATAAACTTTTCGATACTTTTTTAAACTTTTTTTATTAAAATTCATTATAAATATATGCAAATTTAAATGCATGATCTAGCATTATTTTTTTACATGCACTCTGTTTTCGTGTATGTAAAAATTGAATCCATACTGTAGTTATTGGCTCTTTGTTTTACTGTATGCCGTATTTAGGGATATGAAGATAAAATATCATCTTCAATCCATAATTACCTGAATAAGAATGGAGCAACTCGGGATTCTTGACCATTAAATGTTATTTCATATTTTAACTACTGGTATAGAATCCTGAGATAATTATTTTGTTCTACCAACTCTTTTTTTCTCCTCTTTTAGTATAGTTAGCAAATTTTTATAAATGTACATGAAAATGTATATATTTTATACATTAAAACATATAAAACTTGTTATCTTGTCCTCATCTTTGTTGTAATTTCATTTGTTTCGTTCTAGTCTTACAACTATAAAAAGAACTGAATGTAACTGATTAATCATCAAGTAATACTTTTTCCAAAATTTCATAATAATTCATTATTCTTATTTTCGTGAATTCAATGGTTTTTAAATTTTTTAATATAAAAGTACTAAAGATGTTGTATTATATAATCTTTTATAACACTATCTTCAAATTGTTGTAAATATAAATAAAGATTTCAGAATTTCATGGTTTAAAATAAACGATATTTAATCATCGTCGTTCCGTTTTCGTTTCGATCCTATTCTCAGTCATTATGCATTGCACTTGTTAATATTTGATGTCAAATTTTAAATACGTATATGCATTTAAAAAAAAAGAGTTTCCACGATAATATTTATAGCCTTAATTATAGAGAAAGCAGTACATTTATAAAAGAGAAATCAATTTTTGTCGCAGTAAGGACAAATCAATATTCAACACCACTCTTTTACTGTCACAAATATAATACTCATATGTCATGTAAAAGTATATAGCCGCCTTGCTTAATACCTATTTATTAGCAGGAGCTTTAGATACATTGCACGATTATTTCTACTATTCACATGCTGAATAAAATGATGCACCTTACTGCATTATGACCCAAAAGAAAATATTTAGTCATAAGGCATCAGATCGATTCACTTTCACTGAATTCATTTGCCACTAAAAATGACTAAGTATATAATTTACTTGAAACTATTATTTATACCTAGATTCAAAAGGTAGGTACAATAGATTAAGTAGATTAATTTTTTATTGCTAGATAATTTGACTGAGATTTCAATTTTTATTAACTTAAGATAGTTCATTACGATGATCAAAAATTAAAATTATGCAAAGTATTCGCATTAAAACTCCGGAAAAAAGAAGAAATTAAAACGATACCTACTTTGGTAATATATGGCATCGTAAAGCCGATTCAATGATTTCCGAACATAAATTATTTACAATTTATCATTACATTAACTGTAAATTGCCTTGTTAAATATATAACATGTTATAGTTCTTGAAAACCAGAAAGTTATTGCAACATGATACCAAAATCAATGTTAATATATTTATGAAATCTTTGTATTGATTATTGAATTAAATAACTAAAACATGCAACTTCTTAATTCATTTGTATATGCGAGTATTATGCCTTTTGTTAGACGTTTGTAATACAATTAACATAATGCACAAGGTTAGAAAAATGTATTGCACAAAATTGGAAAAAAAGAAGAAATAAATACGATAACTTTCCAGCTAAAAATCAAATACGGGTATCATTTTATGTAAAAATGTTATCATAGATACTGCAATCCTATTATTCAGGTAGTAGACGCGATTACAGTAAGTTATTAATGTTATGAAAAGTGTTAAATTAATTTTTATGAATCATATGAAGATGAACCATGATCATGAGCGGGACTTGGTGGCGTCGACGGATTTGAACTGTTGTTTGAAGCTATTGAATGTCTAGGACTTCCACCAGAGGTGTGTTCCTATATTAATGAAAAATTGTATGTATTTATTAAAAGTACGATTTCTTCGAACTTTTTAAAACATATTGAATTTTTTCTATCTATATCACCTTTATATTTGGTTAATTTTTTTAATATGGAAAAGAGTAATACCTTGTCGTGTAAAGATGCAATGCTACCAAGAGAAAGTGGAGTATGCGATCGTAGATGCACAGATTCCGCATCAACTTGGTCCACAGGAGTACGGGGTAACGAAGGTGGAGTAGCTGTGGGTCGTGGCGGTGCCGGTCCTCTGCGTGATGATGTTGAACCTAAGGAAAGATTTTATATGTGATGTAAGATATTTCAAATAAAATTATGTAGCAGAATAAAATACAATATGATTGAGCATATAAATACCGTTATGTGGTGAATATCCGGAATTTCTGGATATATGAGAACTAAGACGTCGGGTATCAGAAGGTGGGTGCCTAGGCGGCAGTGGCGCTGGTTTACTTGATGTTTGAATTGCAGGACTATACAGCTAAGAAAAAAAATGTAAGTAGATATTTGATGTTTTTAGAAATACATAAAGATGTATTAAATTCTTACTCTTTGTTGGCTGCTATGAAGATGAGAGCTACTGTGATGACCGCTATGTTGCTGATCAGCTGTTTCAAGTGTAGTAGGCAGGTCTAACAAGCGTTGAATCTAATATAAAATATAAAACATTTATAAAATATATATATACCAAAAAATAGATGTAGTAGGTAGTCCGGAAAGTTCTTTTCGCGTTCGCCGCTCGGGACCTTATCTCGTTCTATCTACTTCTTAAGTAAACAAACCACCAGATCACTCTACCGTCAATCGTGTGGTCACTAGTTATCCTCTGGTAAGGCAAGAAAACAGTTCTCAACGTTAGTAGAAAGTGTATCGAGTGTTTTTTGCGTGGTGAAAGATGGAAGACCAAAAGATGCATTTTTGTCACGTTATGTTTCACTGCTTTAAAAAAAACAGTACGCCTAAAAACACTGCAAAGGAGATTTGTGACGTTTATGGTGATCAGTCTGTAACTGTTCAAACAGTCCGGAATTGGTTTAGGAGGTTTAGAGCCGGAAATTTTAATCTGAAAGATGAAGATCACAGAGGACGTCCACCCACCACTGATACTGAACTTATCAAGGCCTACCTCGATGAAAACACAAGGTCTAGTGTTCGTGAGATAGCAGATGCTTTAAATATTCCACGAACAACGATTCATGAGCACTTAACCAAGCTTGGGTATGTTAATCGCTACGAAGTGTGGGTCTTACATCAACTGACGGAGAGCAATCTCCTGAATCGAATCTCGACATGCGATTTGCTAATTCAACGCAACAAAAGAGAGTCATTTTTAAAAAAGTTAATTACTGGGGATGAAAGTTGAATTCTTTACGACAACACTACGCACAAGCGATCTTGGTCGAGTCGAGATAAGTGTCTTCCAACGGTAGCAAGACCTGGACTTCACCCAAAGAAGGTGCTGCTTTCAATTTGGTGGAACTGGAAGGGTATCCTCTACTACAAATTACTTCAGGAAGGGCAAACGATCAACAGTGAAAAATATTGCACCCAACTCGAAAAACTTAAGAAAGCCATTATCACAAAACGTCCTGAAGTGGTGAACAGACGTGGTGTTGTGTTCCACCACGACAACGCGAGGCCACACGTTTCTTTAGCGGGGCGAACGAAACTTCTAGTTTGATTGGGATATTTTACCACATCTTCCATACTCTCCAGACCTTGCACCATTGGACTATTATTTGTTCCTCTCCCTAAAGAATTTTCTTCGCAGTAGAAAATTGGAATCAGTAAACAAAGTGAAAAACGGCCTCGAAGAATATTTTAAAAGTAAGCCAAGAGAATTTTGAAAAAATGGCATTATGAGGCTCCCGGGGAGATGGCAAAAGGTGGTAGAAGAGAAAGAATCATACATTATTTAAGAAAGGTAAACAGAAAGAAATATATTTTATACTTACATCCTATTTTAAAAACGAAAAGACTTTCCGGGCAACCTAATATTAGCAAAAAAAAAAAAAAAGAAGAAAACTCAAAATAACTTACCTGTATTCCATTACCCGGACCCATATGACTGATATGATTAAAATTCGTCGGAGCAGATATCATTTTGGAACGTCTATCAGTAGGACGAACAGCCCTATTTCCTTCTCTTAATGAAAATCTCCTTCGCGGTTTTGTCATTTGTCTACCACTTGCATCTAGTGGAGTTAAATTAAGTAGTTCTCCTATTATATTAAATTGAATATT
Organism: Bombus superbus; assembly: GCA_014737385.1. Taxonomy (NCBI): domain Eukaryota; kingdom Metazoa; phylum Arthropoda; class Insecta; order Hymenoptera; family Apidae; genus Bombus; species Bombus superbus. Next base: position 467,831 of record JACXIK010000058.1, read on the forward strand.
GTATATTATATCTAATCACTCATAGTTATGATTGTTATATGAAGTGTACTAACGTTGATGTAAGTTGCTCAGAAAAATAACATGTGGCATATCGTTAATGACACAGGATGTTAAAGAACCTGAAGTATTCAGTGGTCGTGCTCGCTTCACATTAAGTGTTTGTAACCAGTCTCCAGTTGTACAGTCAAACACATCGATGTGAGTCTCGCTATAAACTAGCAAGTAGCCTTCACAATAACCTGTAACATAAAGTTATAATTGTTATATGTAATATTTGTACATGTAATATTTGTTACATTTGTAGTATGTAATACAAGATTATAATTACATTTCGTTTTTAACATGTTCTATATTATGCCTTAAAAATAATACTCACTAACTGCTGTAGGAACAGCAGGATACATAATTTCACGATCTCTACTCTTTCTGCCTTGGCTGTCAACATAAACTGCTAATGTATGGAAGACTAATAAGAATTCACCACGTGGCAATTCAATACAACGTAAAGCATCCACAGCACTGTATGTAAGAAAGCCTAAGAGCGTATTCTCAGAATGGACCAATGCTAAAACATAAAAATAAGAGATTTATAGGTCTCAAATTAATTTTGAATTTATTTGAAGTCGGATTTATATATTTACAAATAGGGTGATGGTCTCCTAAGATGCTGTAGATAGAAAATCCGGAAGGATATCCGACACAGAAGCGACCTTCAGAAAGAACTTGCAAAGTTTGTGCGTGACACGATAACATCAGTTCACGTATACGTTTATGACGTGTTTTCGTACGCGTAATTTCATAAATAATGACTTGTGATGCATTCTACATTAAAACAGGAAAATGACATTAAAAATAGCAAATATCTATTACATTAATGATCCGATATTATACAATGACATGTCTCACCTGCTTCTTTATGGCAACACACAAACAATAAGTTAGTGGACTGCGACGGACTATCCCGGTCGTTAAAGTTATACATCCTTTAGTTTCTGCAACTTTAATCCATTCAACTTCGTCTCCATCCAATGCACGTACTGGGACCAGCCGTACATGACGTTGTTTTCCACTTAAAACTACTATTAATTGTTCTTCTGTTACATATTCCAGTAAATATATTTTCTTGCCTTCTCCTACTCTTGCAATTTCTAAATATATAATACAAATTAGTCATAACAAGATGATTGTGTGTGTGTGTGTGCGCGCGCGCACGCGCGCGCGTGTGTGTGTGTACAAGTGTGTGTGTATATATATATGGTAGAACATACCGCTACGATCTAAATCTAAACAGAAGAGACCTTCTTCTGTGCCAATGACTAGACGATCTGGATCAATAATTGCTCCTGACATCACATTTTTAATGAGCGCCAATGTATTATCTAGTAATTCTTTTGCTCTAAAAATCTGCAATGTAAAAAGAAGAGTATAAATAAAAACGAATGAGATCGAACGATATCTTACCAATATATACATCGATATATTGTATTTACCGTTGTATTAGGAAGATTGTTTTTCTTTAATATTCTATGCAATTCACTTAAAGCAACTACCCACTTTGTTTTTTCACTTTCAGTGTCTGCAAGCATTAATGTGTGATTTCTTAAACCAGGTGGTTCTAGCAGAGATGTCGTTATCTAAATAAACATGAGATAAAAATAAATCCTGAAGGAATGTATAGTAAAAATACAACAAAAGACTTTAAGCATTACCCTAAATATACATGGAATATCTTTCTTTGTAGCATGTATAACATCCGAATCTCGAACAGAACTAACACTGAATTCTTCGTCCCGCATGTCTAAGACTTGAGACACGTAAACAGATGGTAATGCATTACGATCTGGTGAAATATCGTAAAGAAATAATTTGAAGTCGCAAACCACCACAAATTGACGAACCCAGCCCTTTTTCACTCCACCCATTTTTGGCACTTTAACATATCCTTCATAAGCTGTACCTATTCCTCGTGTAGGATCAATACCCAGTGGTCGTTTTGCTACAAAAAGTATTTATTATCATGCTATATTAAAGAATTATATTTTCAAAATAAATTACACTAAATATGATTTCCTAAAGATAACTTACTTTGATCATGTGGCACAGGACACATTGATGGAACTTTATCACAACATGGCATATGACATGCAAAACCACAAACTTCACATACAACTCCTTGCCTGGTTAAACCTACCATCAGTGAAGTGCAATGATTACATTTTGTAGGTGCTGAAAATGTTCTTACTAAGAATTGGTGAGATTTTGGTTTTGGTTGAAGATTAGTTTGTCCATGAGATGTTGATGATTTATTGAGAAGTTCATGAGATAACGGAGATGTGGGATCCTAGAATTTAATATATATTGAATTTTAATGTGTATACACTTAATATTATATTAAACTTAGAAAATAACACTTACAATACTGAGTTCAGATAAGTTGCTTTTACTGCTGGAGATACTTGGTGCTCGATTATCTTCGATATCTGCTTCTACACTATCTGCACTTCCATGACGTGTACTGCTTGCAGTTTCTTTCAAAAAATGTTCCAAATATGACATTTGAGATGTAGGACGTTCTAAAACTGAAATACAAAAAATATTAAAAATTAATAGGATATTTTTTTTTATTATAGGAAGTTGAAATTATTTTTAATAATGTTAAACTAATAAAGAAAAAAGGTATCTGTAATACTTTCATCTATATTCTATTAATATATAAAGAATGTAAAAGTAAAGAATTATGTTTTTCTTTCTACAAGTAAATACATAAATCAATGTAAATTTCATAACATTTTCTTTTGAACATTTTAATATAATCACTGCACTGCAATTTGCACCACACAAACTCTGTTAAAATAGTAATCGTTATTATGCAGGTAAAGGTTGATTGTTCACCAGCAGAAATAGCAAGCATGTAATAAGATGTACTAAAGAGTCAATAAGATCAAACAATCTAAAGGCGAAAACATTCAGACACAACATACCTGTTAATCATTTAATTACAAAACTGAGTGATTATCAGCTACTACAATTAACAAAGGACAACCATCACCTAAAATGATGAAAAGCTACTGACACTATCCTTAATTGGGGGATGATTATTTTCAACATACAAGAAACACATAATTGATCTTCACAGTAATTGAAATTAAAGTTAACACAGAGCTATGTTTTAGATAAGAGCAATCTGATACATTTGACACTTCTGTTTGAAGAAAAACATTTAATGTTTCATACCATTGTATCCATAAAAAACATAGCACTGTGTACTGTAATTAGCATCCCAACTGACTAGTCAATCAAAATCGCGTTTTGTTGCCACTTCATTTACCGGGTGGCGATACGATGGCGACGGCATTCTGACTGATGAATGTGTTGACGGGAACGAATCTAGTTAATAAGCGACATGTCGTGACGCGGGAAGCACGCATTACTGGTAGGGGTGACGACGGCTGATGTACGATGATGCGTTGGGGTTTGGTGCTAACGATGTTTGGAGATTTTCTTGACGTTTTGCTGGATAGGGCAGCTGTCACAAATACAGTTTGAAGATGAGCAACAAGAGGCCCCAGACACAGCTCGTTACGCCAATAAACAGAGGCACTTTGTAGTCTAGAAATCAGAATCGCATACCGTACCGGAGAACCGAATTACTATGCTGGATAGGTATCCAAATAGTAACGATCTCTATTATTGGTAAAGTAAGTATTGGCAATAACTTTTATACTTAGTATATTACCTAAGTGAAGTATTATAGTGAAGTAGTTAAATGTATTACATATAATATAGACAAAATATTTTGTTAAAATATTAAGGTCAACTTAACAATGTCAGAAAACATCACATTTTAAAAATCAAGTGCCTTATGTTTTTTCAAAACAGCAATTGAATTATTCCGATACACATATATTCAATTTTCATTTGTGCCTAATACCTATGAATTATAATATATTTTAAAGATACATGCATTCTTTTATAATACTATTAAAATATTTATATGATCAATATGATCAATTATAAAATATATATATATATATACATTACAAATATATATACATATACATATACATATATATATATATATATATATATATATATATATATATATATATATATATAATGAATTGCACTTTCATATTTGTAACTGTCTTAAAATACATTTAAATATCAGTCTAGAAACACGCACCAACTCTTACTATTCACATTTATAAAAAAAATTAAGAAAAGAAAAAAATAACCACACACTGACTCATACCAATATAATATCAAGCCATTAATTAAACTAATGCAAACTATAAGAAATAGATGGTATTTATACATATAGTTATACCTCTTAGAAATTCTACATTTTACTACTAAAACTAAAGAGATTGTTAAATCATACTTTTAGCTATAATGGCTTGTAACTTTAGTTATAATATAAAAGTAATATACTACGTAATATTATAAATATGCAAGTGCAAAGAATCATGTACACCATTCATGCATCTTCACAACAAACTTTTATTATTTATGTTAATAAATATATATTTTTTATTAGATAAGAGGGACAAAAATAAGAGTTAATAAGCAAATCTTAAGAATTTATGTTGAGAGAAGTATGAATGCTATATATGATTCCTGCTATATATTTTATATAACAATTTCTTAATTCTGTTGACCTTTTGCTATATGCATGCAAATTTGAAATTAAGAAAAACAATCTAGCATATTTATATAAGAATTCATATATAAAAGTTTTTTATATCACACAATATTTAAATCACATACGGTATTATATATCTAATAAATAATATTTTGTATCTATTTATGATGAACATTCTATTCTATTTATTACGAATTATATATATAAATCATATACCCCGTGCCACAACATATTAAAGTAATACAGAATATTTTACAGAATATGTAGAATAAAATACCGAACAGATATATTCATCGCCTAAACAATGTATGAGAAAGATTAAAAGATTTACAAATTACATACACAGCATGTATCGCAGCAGTTTGTATAATAATAGTTCGTACAGAATTTTTATAAAAACGTAACAATAAAATTTTTATGAAATTTTTTTTTGTAACAGTGTTATATGAAATGTACTTACAGCCATCGCCTGTGTCAAGCCTCGCTTGCAACTCTTTTATTTGCATTTCTTTACGTTTTATCTCGTGCGTGAGTGTATCAAATCGTTGTCTGAAATCTCTTAATTCCCTGTAGATACACAATGATTTACCATTATTAACTTATATCAGTGACAATTAGAGAAATAAAAATATTTTCGCCATTAAAATTTATTTCATTTATAATATATTCAAATTAATTACTTTTGAGCAGCAATTAAATCTGAACGCGTCTTTGTAAGTTCTTCAGATATTGCCTGCTTAGCTTGTATTTCGCTTTGTAAAGAACTTTGCAGGTTCAAAAGTTCCATTTTGTCAAGTTTTTGTGATCTACGATTTCGCCAATTTTTATCTGCCATTGTAGAACCACTTCCCACACCACCTACGCCACCAGAATGTTTTAAAAATTCTAATTCTTCTGTCATTTTTGTTGCTAACGCCTGAAATTTGTTAAGCACAAAATTAAACAGTTCTTAAACTACATATCATACTATAATACTAATGATCATCATTAATAAAAAAAAATATAGGTAGGACAAACCTGCAAGTATCCTCTAGCATCTTTCTCATCAGATACCCACTGAATAATTTCGGTTATCTGAGCTTCCCATTGTGCAATAGCTTCCTTCTTGTTTCTTAGTTCCTCATATTCTTCTTCTAATTGTCGCCTTTCACCTTGTATTCTATTAACACTATCGGTAAGAGTGTTAAGTTCTAACATAAGTTTTTTGTTTTCTTCGACTAGCATAATTTTTTCTCTTTCATGACGTCTGTTTAATTCATTTATAGTCTCCTCACTATCAGTGATATTTTCTAATCTTGCATTATCTAATTTTTCCTTTGTTAACTGGACTTCCCTTTCCAATAAATCTCTCCTTGTTTCAGCTTCATGCAATTGTTCTTGGAGGCTACGAATTTCAAGATTGAACCTACTTTGTTGTTGATTTAAATTTTCATTGTATTGAACTTCGAGTTTTTCTACTTCTGCTTTTAACCTATTAATTTCTTGCGTCGCTAATGCATGATTTGCACTTGCATCATTTCCCATAGACCTTTGTCTAATTTTCTCTGTTTCTTCCTGCATTTGCTTACAATATTCTTCACTACGTTCTCTTAATTTTCTTTCTTTACTCGTTTCAGCCATTGCTTCTTCCACTCGATTTTCTAATTCTCGACGTAACTTTTCCGCTTTTCTAATATCATGTCGTAAGCTGTCAACCTTTTGCATTACAACCTCCAATTCTTCTTCTTTATCTCTGACTTGTCTAGACAATTTTTGTTTCTGTTGTCTTAATTCGGATAATTTGTCTGTAACTTCGGTATATTCAGCCATTGCTAGTTTACGTTGTGTTAATGCATCCTTCAATTCTTTATCTTGAAGTTTAAGCTTCTCCTGGGCATCTAACTTATCTTTAATAGCTTCTTCCTTTTCTGATCGAAGAGAGCGTACCAATTTTTCTAATTCTCGTAGTTTTGTTATATCACCGTTATCTAAGTTGCGTAATTCACGAGGGACCTCCATAGATTTTAACTGTGATTCTAATTCTAGAAAATTATAAAGGAATATTATGAAATAATAATATGATTAAGTATTCATATATTTGTTACGGTAGTACATATTTAGAGATATATATTTATACCACAGTTGCGTTTAGTAAGTGTATTTATTTCATCCTGAAGTTTTCTTGTTGCATTATTAGAATCTGGTGATATTCCTGGGGAAGAATGACTCATACTAATTTGTTTTTTTAAATCTTCAAGTGCTTGTGTCAGTTGTGCATTTTCTTCCTCCAGTATTTGCACCTGTTTATCCTTTTGAGTTATAGCAGACAAACAACCCAGATCAGATATGCAACTGTAATTTATAAATACAAAACCATATTAAGTATTCTTTTTTAGGAACATAAAAAGGTAAAAGATGCTACTTACCTTCCTTGAGTGAAAGTAAAACCAACAAACGGTAAATGAAGTGCAGAAAACGCAGAATTTGCTGCTGGTGGAACAGCATCAGAACTGCGAACATCTGTATCATCAACATCAAAGTTTGATGTATCCGTTGGTGAAGAAACTTCAGGAATGTAAGGTGCAGTACTGTCTCTAAGAGTTTCCCAGTTTACCCCTTCAAACCATGGATGTTTCTGTGTTATATAATTAGAATTAATTATATTAAATTTAATTTCCTAGTTATAACCACATTATATTATAATTTTTAAGTTAACACATTACATATTAATACCTTAAAATCATCAATTCCATTTTGACCTAGTCTAAATTCTGAACTACATATTAATTTCCTCATTAAATCCTTAGCTTCTTCAGAAACTTCATACATGTCATCTGCTGGGAAGTCAAAGCAATTCTGAAATTAAATAAAATACATAGATTAATGTGTATAATATATATGTATAATAACTATTACAACATCATTGTAACAATTTCTGTAAGTATAATTTAAATTATTTAATAACCTTATGATTCATAATTTTTCCATAAGTTTCGACTAGAGATTCTGCATAAAATGGTGTTTCTCCATATAACATTTCATACATGCATACTCCTAAAGACCACCAATCACATTCAGGCCCATATTGTCCTTGACCATCTTCCATTGCCTACATGAATTTCAATGCATTCTTTTTAACATTCATGAGTAGTAAATATCATAAATTAGTAAAATATAAATTAATGCTACATAATTTATAAATTATAAAAATAATACTTATATATAAAATAATATGAAAATATAATTTTACCCTTAAGATTTCTGGTGAAATATAGTCTGGTGTACCAACAGCAACATTACTTTGTGCAGTGCCATCCTCAAACAATCGTAAACAAGATCCAAAATCTGCTAATCTAATATGACCATTTGCATCTAACAAAACATTATCAGGTTTGATATCACGGTGTACATAACGTAAGTCATGTATGGACCCAATAGCCAAAACCATTTCAGCTATGTAAAAACGTGCCATATCTTCTGGAAGGCGATCTTCAAATTTGCTCAACAGTGTTAACAGGTCTCCACCACAGTAATAATCCATGACCAAGTACTACACATTATTATTTAAAACGCATAAGATATTTTTATGTACATAAATGCTTCTAATTGTTATTAATGTTTAGAAGAATTACCAAATTATTGTCATCTTGAAAGGCATAATGAAGATTTGTGATCCATCTACGATCACCATATACCAGTACATCTCTCTCTTCTCTAAAGTATGCAGTTTCTGCACGCTTTAACATTTCCCATTTGTTCAAAATTTTCATTGCAAATACTTTGTCTGAACCACGCATTCTTACAACACATACTTCACCAAATGCACCTCTACCAATAACTTTTACTATTTCAAAATCCTCTCGTGCCAATTGCAAACTCTTAATGCAAGTAGCCACTGGTTTTACTATAAAAAAATGTATGAGTCTTTATAAAAAAATATATGAAATTACAAATTTTCAAGGAATACACATATGTTATATATATATAATATACCAAATTCAATAAAATCTGAGACAGTCTTTTCACGTCGTAAGGAAGAATTACAACATTCATCATATAAGACAAGTAAAATATCAATAAGTGTCTCAATAGAAAACATGTGGCCTATTCTTCCTTCTCCTTGTACAGGACCATCAATAAAAAGGGATTGTAATTGACGCAACCTTCCTCCTATGCCTATGAAAATAATTGTTATTTAATAATAATAATATCATAATATAATAATAATGTGTTTAATGACACATATTCTGTTACAAAAAGCTGTTATATATTTGGGAATATACCATTGATTGCAAGTCCCTTTGGCATAATATCTGGAGGAGGTTGATTATATTGGTGCTGCGACGAATCCGACATGTCTTTTTTTCGAAATGGTTGCCCCTTACCAAAATCCTTGGACACTATTTCTGTCATTCTTAATAATATTGTTCAATAGTATTTTAAACCACCACATTATGATGTGATGACTATCCTAAAACATTTAATATTATCATTTTTTATGCATAAAATTTAACATAGACCTATAACATAGACCATATATTTTATACTTCCATTAAAGATAATAATTTAAATATTTAAAGTATTGTCATGTCAATCATTATCAATAATTCCGTAGATAACACACTTGCTTTTTATTAATTCAATCTCTCTTTATTTCATTTAACCAAATATGGATATTGATTCATAATTTGTCAAATGTTTTATTTATAAATATGAAAGATGCAACTAAAAATATCTGATGAGATAGATATCTAATTATATCTACTTGTAGCATTATCAGTTAAATCAAATTATGTTTATCACAAATAAAATGGTACTTTAAAAAATTGTTTGTTATACTACATTTTTACATTTACAAGTATTTAAAAGACCAATTAAAAAAACATAAATATAAACAATATCTATAACAAGTATAATTGTATACTAATCATTTACCTTAAGAAGATAATTTCCAATAGACATATCTAAATAGGATCACTTTCACTGTTTAAACATTAATTTTGTTTACAACCGTGCAGTGATCGTTTCCCGTTCATGTTATTAATATATTACCAGCACGCTTTGAGCTTCTTTTACTCTTATGCAAAGAATGTCAAAAATCAATTCCCTTTAACTTAGCGTGGTATATATGTCCACACGCCACTACGTGTAAAACAATCGAGTTTCATTTAATTCATCATCGGCCATCGTGCCGGAATTACTCACGTCGGAAATTACGTAACTGCTATAAAGATAGCCAAAATATTTGGCGAAGAAAACACGCAACAAGAGAAATACGTGTAAATAAAACGTACAGACAAAAATAGTGCAACGGGGTAGGGCACCGCATTCACGATCAACGAATTCAACAAAATCACCAAGACAACTCGTATCGTTCGAAGAAATCGGTATTGTATAGTAGAACTATACAAGTACTTCTCGTTTAAACGTTAATAATTATAAAATGAAACGTAGATAAATTTTAAAGGGCCATTGTCCCAATTTCTGATATAACCTCGCCACGGCACTACACTCTCATCCCCGATCAAAATTTTTGTGACGTAAAATTCCTATCGCATGTGAGAAAGATGTTTTGAGTGAAAGGCTTTTTCTTTGTCAATCCGGACCGTTTGCTCAAACGATTCGAGCATATCTGCCGAAACGACGCGTCCCGCTATAATATTGGTTTAATTGTTTATTATGCGCACCATTCGTTTATCACAAAACATCTTGCATGGCCACCTCCAAACCCCCAACAATTTGGTTGACCCCCTAGCAGGCCCCATATAGAAAAAAATATGGCAGTCCTACGTCATTGAAAATACCTATGACAGTTCAGCATATAGATAGGTCCTATCCTACAATATGAAAGGTGTAATGACAAAGCGAGTTCACACAGCGATCATTAATCTATTGATCAGAGTACATAATTTTCTTCTTTTCTTAAATATACTTGTCATATAACAGAAATAATTAAGATTGAGAATAAAAATTTCATTTTTCCCATGTACAAATTAAAATAATACTGTATAATTAGTTCGAAATAAACGAAACAAAAATGTAAATATTTTTATAATTTCAAAATAAAATTAAAATCTATAAAATATAAAACTTGTATTGCTTATAATTAATCATTCTTGCAAATTTAATTTTAAAATTTTTTGGATGCAAATCACACTCCATTATTCCAATTCATTATTTATTCCTATCCAAGGGTAGTTTTTAATATTTAATAAATTTAATAATACTTTATATATTAATCTATAAGAAAAAGAGAATCTTGTATTTATTACTATAAATGTAATTATCAAATTAAGCAAATGATGAATTTGGCCATATAGTACGTAATAGAATAAAGAATGTCGAATAATTTATTTTTTTAATCTTCTCGGCTTTTATTAAACATTATAAAATCTTTCCTATCGGTACAACTATCGAAATATGTCGTCTTACTTATAATTTCACATTAGACAAATTATTAAAATAGAAACTGTTTAACAAGTAAGAATATGTATAAATTTTTAAGCGCTGCGATCGATGCAGAGTTGCCGATCATCTCGTGTATTTATTATACGACTTTCTGATTTTGATTACTTTTATTAAGAAAAATGACAAAATAGGCATTTAATGAATATTTGATAAGGTTTAGTAACGGTCTGGAGGCTATTGTTCAAGTAATTACAATAATTCGTACTTAGTACATTGTGGAATGTGCGAGGAGGAGCTACTGTGTTACGCAGCTCTGCATGATGCCATCCGAAAAATACGTAATAAACACGAAGAATTCGTGTCTTATGCATTATCGGGTTAACATTTTACCACTTGATGTGAGATATGAACTGTTTAATTGGAGCAGATTTACGGCTAAACAATATAAATCCGTATTTCTTATTTTTACTCGGTAGCACGTATACGTGGCAACAGAGCAAAGTTGTCTGAGTGCTCTGTCACTTCCTAGTCAAAAGAAATTCTTCGAGCACAAACAATAATATATTTACACTGTTAAAATAGTGAAATACGGTATAACTCGAAAAGAATACTGTCAAATATTCTCTTGATATATTTTAACTGTCTGTCAAGGTATCGGTAGAGAATATTTCTGTGTGCATATTAACGTATCACCAAGCGTCGGTTTATATATATTACATGTGCAACCTGTGTTAAAGTCTTCACGGTTAGCATCTTATGAATGTGTCTGGCAACAGATATAATTTCAAGTTTATTAACAAAGATGCCTCGCATATTAAGTAATTGATTGATCACGGCATATAAAAAGAATATACACGTATATCATCGTATGAATGAATGCGTAAACATATACACACATACTTATTTACGTACACCTACAAAAGTATTGGGATTTACAAACATTTCAGAAATCTAATGAAAATAGAAGTCAGTTCTCTCTGTAAGTTTTAATATTATTCTTTACTTTTCTGATTGATGTTATTACATTGATTCATTAAAAATTCTCTTATAAATAATATTTTAATCGTCATTGAATAATGAAAATTCTGTTTTGTGACAGATTATATTTATGACATTTCTTTTGGTCAAACTTCATTTTAGGTCACCAAAAATTTTTAACTGATCCTTATATTTCCTGATAATATATGACAATGTCTAAAAATACCAGTTTTGGATGTAAGAAACTTGGGATTTGAAAGTTGCTTTTGTTTCAAGAGATACATTGGATTCTGTGCAGAAGAATATATTTACAGAACAGTAAATCAGTACGTTGAATTCTTAAATAAGTGAGATTGTGTTTGAATTTAAAGTTCTGGATTGGATTTTGATTAGGTTAGGTTAGGCTTGAGTTAGATCATACTGATTTAAGTTTGAATTTGATTAAAAAATTTTGTAAGTTCAAAATTGATATTTTTGGATTCTATTCATTGAATATTATCAAATAACATAGATATTGGTTAAAATCTTTTGTGCCCTAAAATAGTCTTCTTTTTAAGAAAAATAAAATAAGGAGTATTTATAATATTTAAATATCTGATATAGTCAAGAATATTTTATATCATACAAAGTAATCAATTTCCAAAGAGTTTAAATTAATATCTTTTCTTTTGTCAATACAGGTATATTGTATCTGCTAATGTGTTTATGACTTTTGTACACACAATAAGCTGATGTTGGCTATATTTCATGAACCTGATGACAGAGTATTGTAAACTAAAAGAAGAAAGCAGCAAGAATAGTGCTGCTAATGGTGCTTTGGCACTGTTATTATTATCCTCCTAACAACATAATGGAGGAGCCAGCAAAGAAGAAACAACGCATTGAAAATGATGAAGTTGAAAAAGATACATTATCAGATATTGAGCAATTACAGAATAGTCTGTTGACACAATGCTTATGTAATATACCAGAAAGCAGTTTACGTAAACCATTCACTAGTGCAACAGTAGAAGCTGCAGATGGCACTTTTAGATCTTCATTATTATCAGAATGGGAACCTGATCAAACCTTAGAATTTATAAGTACTTTACAACTATTATTTGATTTAGCCATTAAACAAAATGTTAGAGGTATTATGTGCAGGAGAGTAGTAGATGTTTGTGATGCGCTGGCGCGAAACGAGCATGGCATTATAGATCAAATAATTGACCTATCATGTACAACAAATAAATTTATATCATTTGCTGCTAGCAGAGTTCTTGCATCATTTTTTATTATAACAAAAGAAAATATTGACACAGCATGGTTGGAAAGATTAACACAATCTTTAGTAAATACTCATTCTCCAAGCCAAATGCTATTTACTTTGGATGTTGTAAAAAGAGTTGTAGAACACAAGGACTGCAGTATCCATCCTCTTGAAGATACAGACAGTATAGTGCCACCATCTCATTGCAATACAATATCAATTGCTGATACAGAAAGTTTTGATAGTACACCAGTAAAAGCAATGTGTGTCAAAGCATTAGAATCTAAATGGACTATACTAGTATCAAAATTTGATGCTATTTTAAGTTCATATACGCCACAACATGAATCAGCTGTCATTACATTTCTTGATTTGTGGGAATCCATTATTTCTGTTAAAGCCAACTTATCTGTTATTGATACCAAACTTTTTTATTCTCAATTAGACAACCTGGTTGTACTTTTAAATGCCAATGTTCCTGGTGTGATTTGGAGACATCTCCTTGGGTTATTTAATGAAGTATTGTGTTATGGAAGTACTTTGGCCTTACAAGATGTATTGCCAGATGAGCCTTGCTCTCTTGCACATTTGATCGTAAGAGCTGTAAAAGATTGGAGATTATTGGATGCTCTACCGTATCGACATGGTTCTGGAAGATTTGGAGGAGGATCTGGTGAAGGTGATCGTCCTCTTCTGCAAAAAATAGTGCTTTTAGTTTTAAAAAGTGTTGCTGTGACAGTTAAGGAGACACGTAGCGATTCTAGTGACTCTTCCTTGGGTTCTGAAGCAGAAGATCTTGATGCTGATATGGCAGTTATTGAGAGGAGCATTAGAGAAGTTCTAAGACAACTTGATCAGTGTGTTAAGACATTAATGCCATTTCATCCTGAAATGCCTTTATCACAGTGGGTTGTACAAATGTTCCATGATCAAGATGATTTTTTGATTGAAGGCATGGTATGTTGTTTAGACGTAGCTGTTGGTTTATTTTATAGAGGACCTCCACAAAATGATCTTGGTCATATGCTTAGTCCAACTTTAACTTTCATACAATTTATACATGCTGTATCACATGATCCAGATGTTTTATTAGATTTACTTGTTAGTAATGAGACCTGTTTCTTATTATACTTATTGAGATTTTTGAAATATGTTAAAAGAAATTGGACAGAATTTGTCTCTTGCTGTGGAAGAGAGTTAGATGATACCATGACAATATTGATAAGACTTCGTTTAGCAATTGATAGATTAGTATCGAAAGATTTGTTTCCTTATAACATAAATCCAGTTCTACGTTTGCTAGAAAAGTGTGAATCCTTCTATGAAGGAAATATAGACAACTAATTATTATTTGATTGCATGATGAGATTCAAAATTTCAATTCACTACATTTATGTACAAATTGTAAGAATGAAAGCTTTGTCATCTGGCTTATTTTATCAGTCAGAAAGTAATACAAAATTGTATAATCTTATTAACTTCATTTTTATAAATGACTGACTTATACTACTGTCTTTTGTAGTATTAAATATTTAGAATAATATTAAAAGATACAGAAGAAAACATTTCTATTTATTATATTTAGCAAAATTTTATTCATTCAAAACTATTGTTGAAGTTTTATACAAGAATTATTTTTTGCATTTCATGGTTGAAGTATAAATGGATAAAAGTAGTACAAAGATTAGCTAAAATTATATGCTTCACAATGAAATTGCACTTTTATGGTGCTATGAAAACATATTTGCCAAAGCACCATTGGAAATAAATTTAAATGTATACTACTAGAATAATATTTATATCTATATATAAAGGTTAAATGTACAATTTGCCAGTCAAATAGAATTATGTAAGTTGAATTCTCTGATGTGCACTACTAAATATGTATAAACATATACTTTTTTGTACATTACAAAACTAAACTCACAAAAGAATATATCAGATTCTGGTATAAAGATTTTTATAAAATGCATTTGAAAAATACATAATATAAAAATCTCCTTTTAAAAAGAAGGATATAAATAAATTATATCAACGCATTAGATTATAAAATTGACTTTGAAATTTTGTGCCAGAGGCATAATAAAATATTTAATTGTATTAAATCAAAATCTATAACATTTGTTTGTTTAACGATAACAAATCTGTAACAGAATTCTAGGACACCTTTGTTATATCCACATACTTAAATACAGATGTAAAATTAAATAACATTTATTAAAATGAAAGACATTGTCATATTGTCATGATTTATTAATAATGTATAAATAATAATGTAAAATATTACAAATATACAAATGTAAAGTTACTGGCAATGTAAATGCAAGTTATTGACATTTAAAGCTATGCCAGTATTAATAAATTATTAGATACAAATGGCAATGATTGTTCCTATAAGTTAAAGTTAAGAACAATATTTGCCATTATTGTTTTGGAATTCTCTACAAATTAAAGTATTTGTATATATTAATTGTAATGTTAATTATGCATACTTTAAAATTATCTTTGTAAGTATGGTACATGTAATACACTAAAAATCTACATATTTTTACTTTTATAATCATGATCTAATTTTATTTATCATTTCCCTTTGTAGATTTTTTACTAGTATTCGCAACTTACATATGTATAATGTAAAATATAAAAAATAATAAATTATAAACATAAATTGAAATGTTAGTAATGATCAGAACAAAAGTTAAGTGTAACTATGAAATTACAAACGCGATATTGGATACTCTACACACTTATATATTAGTTTAATGTATTCTAATACATATGTATATGTATGTCTCCATGCTAGTGTACAATCCATGAATCTGTGAAAATATAACAGAATTTAGGATGAATTACAGGTTACTTAATAGTAATGTTTGAAATTTAAAGTAAATGTTCCAACATCCACAAGAAATTTTATGAAAATACAGACAGTTTGTGAATTAAGAACTTATGTATATAAATATATAAAATTCACGGGAAAAAGAAGTTAAATCCAATTGAATATCGGGACTCAAACAAAATGAAATTAAAAAAATACATAATATACATATGTAAAACGTCGGAGCACCGCTTCGGGAAAGAATTTTCAATAAATAGTAGGGATTGCCAATTAGCAAGACAAAATTTCGGTCAGTTAGCAAGGCAGCACTTTACATAATTCTACGTACCTATGCATGTGTTGTAATTTTAGGACATTTTCTTACTACAATGCTGCAAAATAAAATCATATCAGATTACATATATTCGTTCTTTTTATTTGAAAAAATTATAATAAATAATTATTTTGTTTTAAAATGAAATATCCCAATAAAGATGTAAACCTTACATTTTTGTAACTTTATCGACAACTGTACTATATTTTACAATTGAATTATTTTACACAATTATGTGCATATTTTTGTTACTTAACATTATTTAGAACATGTGAATAGATAAGATTATTTAAAAGAGTCAGTCTTCAAAGAAAAT
This sequence comes from Bombus superbus, assembly GCA_014737385.1. NCBI lineage: Eukaryota > Metazoa > Arthropoda > Insecta > Hymenoptera > Apidae > Bombus > Bombus superbus. The sequence goes on from JACXIK010000058.1 coordinate 484,555, forward strand.
ATATCATTTCTTCGATAGCGTTACAAAGGTAATATTTCAATTTTTGCGGATAATTCAAATCTACAAAATTGGACAATTTTCCGTACAGAATATGTAAGCACAAACAAGGTATATCTTATACATATATTTTATCCTATACACACTACTACTTATAATACAGCTCAATCTACGATTCCATACATATACGTGCCTCTCACACCTCATATTAGTCTGCCACATTGACACTGTATACGGCAAAGAAAGGTATTGTGTTTAATTTGTTAATATTTTTATTGTAAGTATGTATTATTTTAATTTCATTAGAAGATTTTATGTTTCGGTAACAATTACTTGTTTTATTCGATTAAAGATTTTGCCAAAATGGAACTTGAATTACTGGAGAGGATGAAAAAACTTGGGTATGTAATTTGAGGTTATAATATTGAATGTTAATCGATTAACTGCCAATATTCTTTCGAAATTATATAATTTTATAGATGTTTTATCGGTTTTTAATGATTTAAAACAAAAAATATTTAATGATTAATGTTAATGAATTAATACTAAAACACATACGGTAATTAAAAAAAATTCATTATTTACATGCATTTATTTAATTTTAATTGATCATACAAAGTTATTAATATGATGTATTGCTTATAATTACATATTTAACATAAATTTTATTAATTATATCGTCTAATAAATTATTTTATTTTGTAGATACAATGATCAGTTGTCAGACCCTAATAAATTTAAGGAGGCTATAAAACAAGGTCCAAAATCTCCAGAATTTACAAAGCTTGTAGCATGGTTAGCAGATGAAATTGCAATACTCAGTGATATTGATGAAACTATTCATGCTATAATGTCTCCAGATGATTCTAGTTCTTTCCTGTTAGAGTTAAGTTGTTTCCTTAAAGAATTAGGATGTATGAATGAGAGATTAATGACTGGTAATGTTAATACAAGATTATCAACTGAACAAGATAGATACATTTTGTTAGATTTTTTAGGAGCAGAATTAAAAACTTGCAGATTATTAGAATTTAGGAAGCATAAAAATTCAAATTCTATGGCTGTTGTTATTGTAAGTTACCATTATCAAAGTAGGATAAAAGTGTATAAATGATATTGTAGTTTTATTAATGAAAGTTTGTATATATATTCTATGTAGGAAGAGAGTGATACAGCTAAAGATCTTAAAGATATGTCAATAGCTTTAAATTTTGAAAGGCCACCAAGTAATATCACTTCTGAGAAACTTTTTACAAGACTGCATAGCAAATTGACTGAAGTGTTAAAAACAGCTCCTCCTGAGCTTGTAGGGCAACCATTAATTAGTCATGAATTCTTAGAAGCAGATTGGAATGACCTTCAACATTTACAACAAGAGTTACATGATGAGTACAGAATGCGTCGTGATATGTTGCTCAAGAGGCTTGATGTAACAGTACAATCTTTTCTAGTAAGTATATATAACTACTTTTAACCTTTTGCGCTCGAGAGACAACTTGAGAGTCGCCACGGCGTTTTGTGCGAGAACTAGAGTGGCAAGTGAGAGGTGGTAGTCCCTGTTTATGCTAGATTTCAACATCTCCAATTGATGAGAGAGCAATATTGGTTCATAAGTAGGTTCCTTAGCTCTTTATGTTCTTTGTTAGGAAGTGTAAAATGTTACATTTAAAATGGAGATAAAATATTTAATCCGAAATCTTTCCGAAACTATGATTTTGACAACGTCTCTGATGTTAATTTGGATTTAACGATCATGGTAAAAGTATTATAGTTTATAAGTCCCTCAAAAAATGATTTTCAGAAGCAAAATTAGCTCAAATGAAGATGAACTTGATTTTGAACTGTTGAAAAATAAGATCAATTGTATTCAAGAATGTGTCTTGGTGAATGCTGTATAAATTATCATACAAAAGGAATACAGAAATTAATATTACAAAAGCATATTTTCAAAGATATAAATATAGATAAATTATTAGAATATAATGTTTTTGTAAGTCAATTTATGTATAAAATCATTTTAAGCTATCAGTAAGACACGTGTCACATATACGCTAAATCATCTTGAGTTGCTACTTCGCCCCCGCAAAGGGTTAAGATAAAGTCGCAAAAGCTATTTATATTTATGTATAATTTAAAAAACATATGTTTTTTATTTTCAAATATAGTGGTCAGACAAAGTAAAAGCTCAAGAGGCTGAGTTAAATAGACAATATGAAGAAACTAGGAAACTTTTAAATGCAGAACCAGATGTTACATTTGCTGATTTACTAGCAGCAAGAGATGATATTGCATTAATGGAGAAAACAAGCAACGCAAGTGTTAGGAAAAATACTCAAAGTGAAATTAATAGAGTTATTATAGGAGAGGTACCAGACAGAGGTGGAAGACCATATGAACAAGAACCACCACCACCCGAAATGCCACCCTGGCAAAAGGATAGAGTCCCAGGACCTGCAACTTCTGGGTAAGATAAAGTAAAAAAAAAAGAAGTACATGTAGGTAAGATAATTCAAAATGAACACAAATACTTTTATATTACCTTTTAGTGGAGGTCGAGGAGGTGGTAGAGGTGGTGGGCGTGGAGGTAGCAATTTTCAAAATTCTACTTCTTACACCAGTGATAATAGAAATTCGTACAGTAATACTGGTTATGGAGACACTGCTGGATATCAGGGTTCCAATTATGCTTCTAATAGTGGTGCATATGGTGGACAAGGAGGAGGGTATGGAGGAAAGCAAGGAGGGGGATATGGAGGAGGTCAAGGAGGCGGTTACGGAGGAGGCCAAGGAGGCGGTTATGGAGGAGGCCAAGGAGGTGGTTATGGAGGGGGAGGCCAAGGAGGCGGTTATGGAGGGGGAGGTCAAGGAGGTAGTTACGGAGGAGGAAGCCAAGGAGGTGGTTATGGAGGACGGAGTCAAAGAGGTGGTTACGGAGGTGGTGGTCAAGGAGGTAGTTACGGAGGTGGTTATGGAGGAGGTGGTCAAGGAGGTGGTTATGGAGGAGGTGGCCAAGGAGGTGGTTATGGCGGAGGTGGCCAAGGAGGTGGTTATGGCGGAGGTGGTTATGGAGGAGGGCAAGGAGGTGGTTATGGAAGCGGTGGAAATAATACTTATGGCGGAGATAACAGAGATGGAGGTAATTGGAAAAATATAGATAATAAAAGTGAAAATGTAGGATATATGTAAGGATATATATATAGGATATATTATATAATATAATAATTTTATAATAGTATTTCATATAAGTTTTATAAAGAATTTTAATCAAATTATTGATTAATAATCAATTTATTTAGGATACAAATCTGAATATAAAGGCGGACAACAGTATCAAAGAGGAGGTAGTGGTAAAGGAAGGGGAGGTAGAGTTCAGGGAGGCTGGAATCAAGCTGGCGCCAATTCTGGAACAGATAACTATCAACGTGGTGGATATAATCGTGGAGGAGGCCGAGGAGGACGACAATACTAAAATATTTTATATAAAATATTATTCTTATGCTTAAATAGTAATAGCAAAAGATATTTACATCACAGAGCATAATAATTAATATCAGTAAACTTTTATATAACTTATAAATGCTTAATTTATGTTATATTTTTAAATATTATGTAAATTGAAAATATTAATTCTAAACTAAAAGTGAATTAGAAATGTTGATACTATTTTTATAAGATAAATTATTTACTCTTATGCGAATTATAATAATTGTTGTATTCTACTTTAGAATACTTTACTGTGTTCTGAATGTTAATTTTGGCTATGTACTTGTTTGAATTTTGTAAATATGTACTTTTTTGTACAATGAAGAAATGACAAGTGTGTTGAAATTAAGTCGTATAATGTAATAATGTGAGGAGATTAATTGATTGATTGTATAAAATACTTATTAAATATATGTTATGATTGCATATCAATAATTTGTATTTGAATGTATATGAATATATATACATATAAAAAGTATATACCAAGTGACTTAATTCTTCGATTTTCTTGAGTTTATCAATTAATTAATCTGTAACTAAAGGCAGAAATATTATTATACTGCGAAAATCTATTAAAAAGTTAATCGTACTCAGAATTTTCTGTTAGTTGCAACTAGAACATTGATATAGTGCACTCAACAGAAGTGGAACGATACCTTCTATATTGCTTTTGGTTCATGATTCAATGTTTTATCAGCCGTCTACAAATTACACAGGTTTAGATATATGGCAAAACAAAATGCCGATGTGCGTTTTCTGGTTGAATTGTTGTACTTATTTTGCTTTATTTACCTGGAAAAATAAGAAATTCTGCCATACAGAAATATTAAATTTAATACTGGTTTGATTTAATATGTTGATATCTCGCGTAATCTACGTCATAGTTTACACCTGCAATCTATGTATGTGTCATATGACTTATAAAGATCAGTGTTTTGCCTGTTAAAGTATTATTTTTTCATGAGTATTGTTATCGACCGGAACAAAAGAATGATAATATGTATCCCCACGAAATGACACAATTACAAAATACTTGATCGACTGATTCATCTTCAGTACTTGTTATCAATTAGGTACTTATAACCGAACGTACATATAAAAGCTTATTGTTAGCGTTATTTCTTAGTGGAACTTGTTTAAATTATAATTTGAGAGAAAATTATAAAGATTCATTATTTATATGTGTGTATATTAACTAGTAATTAAATATATAAGAATAATAAAAATTTGATAAATATTAGATGCTTTTATTGTGAATTGGAATGCAAAGTGTTTTAAGTAAATTTACTTATTATGAATAATTTTTATTTCAATTTTGTGTACAAGGTTTTAGAAGAAAATTTCATACATAAATTATAACTATTCATAAAAAGAAAAAATGTCAGGAGGAGAACGAAAAAAACGTGTTTGTGACAAAGGACAAGGTTGGGAAGAGGCTGGTGCTGAATTTTATCAGGAAAGTTATCCTGCAGCAATTGAAGCAGATTTACAACAAGCATTACAAAGAGATCCTTCTCATATAGCTACTCTACTACCAAGTAAAAAGTCTCGTGTTGGTAAGTTTATGAATAATAGATATTATACATAAAAAAAATACTGCATGCTTAATATTTTGATATTAACACCTGCTAATGTTATTTGTTCTTGTTATTTGATATAGCAACTGCCAAACGAATACGTAATGATACTAAAACAACATTAAGGAGACGTACTAGTACAAGATCTCGTGGTACAACTACATCAAGACGTATGTCAACAAATATTCATGATGCAGCAGTGTCTATGTTACCAGATTTATCTGAAAACTTATCTAATGAAGAACGTACTTGGGAAGAAATAATGCAAATCAAAGCTATGCCTGTGTGTATGGCACAGAAAATACAATTAAAAAATCAGTTACAAGTATGTTAATGATAATATTAATGAAATTAATAGAATTATTAATAGAATTTTAAACTGTTATATATCTGTTTATATGTATATTTCAGAGTGCTACAAAATTAAGATTGCAAGGTTTTGAGCAATTGAAATGGCAACGAAGAAAAGCTTGGCAACAATTTCGTATCAGAATGAAAGAAGCATATTCAAAAATGGAGTTATGGAGTGATAGTCTTAAAACAATTGGTGGGAATTTTGGAATGGGAATTGTTGCATATTTTTTATTCATCAAATGGTTATTATATCTTAATATTCTTTTATTTACAATTATATTTTCATTTATTGTGTTACCTGCAATATTATTGGATATGCCAGAAGATGAGTCATGCGTAAATTCTAATAATAGTAGTAGTATATCTTGCTGTTCAGAGTTATATTGGAACATAACTCAAGAAAGTAGTAGTATAACAGACATTTTTCAGGGCACTGGAATATTAGAATATACTTTATTATTTTATGGTGCATATAGTCATATGACTTATGATACTTCTGGTATATTTTTTAATTTACCATTATCCTATATTTCTGCAATTGTTGGTGTATTTATTTTTAGTTTAATAGCTATTGTTAAGTCAGCTGCTAAAAGTTTTAAACAGAGAGTAGTCGAAAACGAAGGCCAGTTTTATCAATATTGTAATTTAGTTTTTGGTGGTTGGGATTATTGTATACATAATGAAAAGTCTGCAGCTGTAAAGCATAAAGCATTATACAATGAAATGAAAGCATTTTTAGAAGCTGAGAGACTAGAAGAAGAAAGACAAAATCGAACGAGAGAAGAAACAACAAAATTGTTTCTCATGCGTTCTTTTATTAATTTAATAGTTCTAGTAGTGTTATGTGGTTCTGGTGTATTGATTTATCATATATTTGAATTTTCTTTCGATCAAGTTTCACCACAAGTTAACGGAACATACGATTTGCAATATTTATCCTTGAATAAAATCGCTTACTTATTTTTTGAATTTCTTCCGTATGTGTGTATCGTTGTTTTAAATCTTGCAGTACCATTCCTATTTCGATATTTAGTCTCTTTAGAAAATTATAGTCCTTCATTTGTTATACGCATAACTCTTTTACGAACTGTATTTCTACGACTTTCTTCTTTCATTGTTCTACTCACATCATTTTATAGACTAATTGTAACGGAGGTAACGGATAATAAATGTACTGCTGATAGACGACCACTGTGCTGGGAAACATTTGTAGGACAACAGTTCTTCAAACTCTATATTACAGATCTTTTTCTTCAATTTTTCATGACATTTTTTGTCAATTTTCCCAGGTCATTAATAGCAAAACATACGGAAAACAAAGTATTGCGTTTTTTCGGAGAACAAGAATTTGATTTACCTAAGCATGTGTTAGATGTTGTTTACTTACAAACTATCTGTTGGCTTGGTTTCTTTTATGCACCTTTATTACCATTAATTGCAATATTTGGTACTTTTGTATTGTTCTATATAAAAAAATTTGCTTGTTTAGTAAATAGTACCCCATCAAGTAAAATTTACAGAGCAAGTAAATCGAATGCATTTTTTATGTTGATTCTATTGATCTCTTTTATTTTATCTACAGTCCCAATTGGTTACTCTATTGCAGAAATAGTGCCATCAAAATCTTGTGGACCATTTAGAGGTTTCAAGTCTGTATGGTCATTATTAATTGTGATGTTTGCAGAATTTCCTTATTGGCTTCAATCTATTTTATACTTCCTTGGTACTGCTGGATTTGGTGTACCAGCTTTTGTTATTCTTACTTTACTTTTATATTATTATTATGCTGTATCAATAGCAAACAAACACATGGTTACAGTTTTAAAGAATCAATTAGTGCTGGAAGGTCATGATAAACAGTTCTTACTTAACAGATTGAGTGCATTTATTAAACAACAACAAGATCAGAACAAGTATCATCAAGAGCAAACAAATGAGTTAGGTACATTCTCATAATCAGTATTATGAAAGTCAAAATAATTTTTATATAATAATTTTTAAAATGCACAGATTTAATAAGTGTTTTATATAGTCATATGTAAAAATTATATATGTACAAAAGTTAGAGTAATTTGACTAATTTACAATTACTTTTTATATGATAATAGAACTGTCCATCTCATTTTTTAAAATATACATTGTACTATATAATGGTATTCAAAATACTTATGGTTACCAACCAATTATATGGTATTCAATTAAAAGATATCTAGGAAAACTATTGTATTTGTTATGACATATTTTTTCTTAGATTTATTCAGTTATTGAATTTGAGTAATTAAACAATTTTAAGTAAGTTACAAAAATAATACTTAAAAATCAGGGTACAAAATAAAAACCGTGCAATAGTAGAAGTCACAGATTGTTTACTATGTATATCTAGTTTTAGTAACAGTAAGAAGGGCTAAGATGCATACACAGTATAGTAATAGTAGCGATAAGGACATTTTTCCTTTTTAGAGTTTTTTATAAAATACAAGACAAAGTAATGTGATTGATTTTTTTGTAGTAATACAAGATATCACACACAAACTTACTTTTTAATTTTATAAATAAGTATTAGGGTGCTTTTGCTAAAATGAAGTAAAGTGATATACGATGGACCTATTTTTAGATTAGCTGGGTATTAGAAGTACAATGCAGTTGTAAATAGGTTGTGTAGGCTGATCAGGAAATCCTTAATAATAAGAATACTTCTTATAGTAATTTATTACTTACATACCAAAGTATTTATTAACTAAAAATACTTTAATTTATATGAAAAGTTCATGTTTTTATCAATTTTATTTTTGATGATAGCTTTTGTTTATAGTTTTATCATATTTTAGCAGTGATTTTATAATATTTATTTTATATGTTTAAATATTTACTATATTTAAGATTTCTTTTAATATAAACATTTACGAATGTGTCTAATTTTTTAATATTAATTGTTCTATAATTAAAAAAAAACTTCTTTTGCCTTTAATACTGCCAATGTACATGAAATTAGAACTAGTTTAACTTTTCTATCTATATACATATATGCATGTATAAAAAATCTCTAGTAGAAATTGTGCATGTATTTCTTGCAAATATTCATTCCAAAACTGCCAACTTATGTTGAATAGTCTTTAAAAAACATTTTATATGAATTTTATACAAACATGATCATAAACAAACAGCTGCATATGAATGTCACATTGAATATAACTTTAACAAAGGATTATATTGCACTGATTATAAATTTATAAGTAACAGTCTATTTCGCTGATGTCATTATAAGCAGTATTAAAAATACTATAATATATTACACTCAGTAGTATTATATATGTGTAATAAGAAAAGATTTTCCGTGCTAACAAAAAGGTAGAAAATGCTTTCATCCTCTCTCATTGCAACTTTTATATATTTATAAAAATAAGAAAATGACTTACAAATATACTATTTATCTTGTAAAAGACTGCACATTTTTGAAACAGCTTTCCTAATTAAACCAAAAATCATTTGCTATGTTTACAATATGTCATAAGGAATTATAAGTTGTTTGTTATGTATGACAAAAATATATGCTCATGATATAAAATATGGTTAATAAAATACAACATATATAAAATATACAAAATATATTTATTTTTATCTTTGTATTAAAATAGAACAATCTTTATAATCCATTGAATATATAACATGTATTTTGAATTGTGTTAAGATTTGCTTTTAATTATGACTCTGTAGAATGTAGCTATGGAAGAAATATAATTAAATATTTATTATATTCTACAAACTACAATGAATTTTTATTTTTTATTTAATAACTTACTGCTTCAGCAATATCGATCCAATCCATAGCAGCTGCTAAGCTATCATTTTTTGATGGCAGTTTATCATAATTCCAGTACGTAAAATGAGAGAAAGCTCCCGTGAAGTATAAATTACGTTCAACATATTCTACTTCTGGTTTTTTGTGTTCAACAAATGTAATACCTTTGTATCCAGAAGGGAGCGTTATCTTTTTTCCTTGAAGTGGATATCCACGAAATGAAGAATTATAAACTATATATAAAATAGGATAATTTTTATTTTTTAATTATAAATATCAAACGTTAATATGATTAAAACAATATTATTCGCGAAAAAAGATATACATACAAACATGTAAGTATATTTACCGATAATTAATTCAAATTTAATGAACTTACCTTTATCGTCTACTTCACGAATGTAAGGTGTAAAATAAGTAGAAACGTTTGCAGACTCATCACCATAAATTTTGCATGGCATTAAATGCAATACACTTTGTTTTTCCTCGGACAAATCATGGTTCATATGTAAACGAATAGCCATGTTTAAACGGAAGTATCGCGTTCTATTTTGGCGGGAACATATTCAATCTGTACAGGTATCTCTCTTATTAATTTCGATTAAAATATATCTTTTGCATACCTATAAACTGTACGATTAACAACGACAATTGATAATAGCAATTACAACGAAGTGCCTAAATTTCTATGAGATTTTTATAATAATTTTATTATTTATATATCAAGATGTAAATGCGTTAAGCGTAGTTTTACTCTTTTTTAATTTATCTTATTATGTCAAAATAATAAGAAATTTCTGAATTTATAGTGGCTTTAAAATTATTTACAGCATATTTTTATAATGATTTCAATATTCATATATCAAGATGTAAATAAGGTAAAAGTAGTTTCAGTCTTTTTGGATTTATTTTATTGTGTAAAATTAAGAAATTTTAGAACTTAAAGTGACTTGGAAATTATTTGCGGTATATGATGAACGTAAGATGTATAGTGGGGATGGTCCCCACCTTTCCCGAAATGAAGGGAGTAGGGAGGAAAATTTACCACTGTGGTGCGACGCGCACTCGTAGCCCGTAGCGTCAGTCGCAGTCGATTGTTCGATTCGATTCGATCTTGCGCCTTTTGATTTTTACCTCGGGAAAACTTCGCGCAAGTGATACGTTTTTTCCAAGCAAAAATAGTGTGTACGTACAGCGTTGGTATAGCATACACTGCGTGTCCGGTGTAATATCGTGCGATTCGCTCTTTTTAGACAACGTAATCCTTTCTTTAGTCAAAAATGAGCACGCCGGTGAAGAAGGTCCCCATTCACCTGCAGGTCAGTTCCTTGTCGATTTAGTCTGTTTTTATTTCTATTCTATTATTTCGGTGGTCATAGAAGTTGGTTCCTTTTAGTTTAAATATCATTACGTAAATAAACTGCGCAAAAATTTTCTTATTGATAAGTGTAGGTGGAGCAAACACCGGCTTATCTAGTCTTATGCATTGAATAGTATTTGCATCACGTGTAATATTGCGAAATTTAATGAATTCTGTAATACACATTTCTATGAAGCACTGTAATCACTCTTTTCCTATCAAAATTATATATATATATACATATATATGATGATGATGATTCAATCATCATCTTTACATGACAAACTAATTTTTTGTATAAATTTTAATTACGGTATATTGCGAGTAACGTGCGCTCTACAATGAATAAAATAGACGTTTAAAAATAAAAATAGCACGTTATACGGAAATATTTCGACTTTCATATAACACTTTACCCATATAAGAAAAAAAGAAATGGAAAGATTTGTTACTTGTAATCGTCAACGAGTAATTGAACGATAATTAGTATCAGAAAAGAAAGAATACAACTTTATATAATTGTAAAAGTAATCGGTTGTATATAGATAAACGACCACGATAGTCGCCCGTGGACCGTGTGCAATGTAAATCGATGCAAGTATCTCTGAAACATGATTAGTGCAGCAATAAAATCAGTACGTATATCCTATATTCGATATTGCCTGACGTGAATCCACGACTAGAATAGCCCTCGCCTAAAACGTCATATCGATCTGTTTTCGTCTATAACGGCTAATTTTCTATTCATTTACCACAGTATCTGTAAGTTTCTTTCATTCTTCTAATTTCATCTGAGCTATGTGGATGCCATGTCTCGTATTTAGAATATCAAAAATATAAATACAAAAGATATCATATCCGTTGATAATTTTAAATGTTTATAATTTTAACTTGAACACGTCGCAGTATGGGGTCACCGAACTCACGATCGATAGCATAGACGCGTTTAACAAACCATTCGCAATTAACAGAAAAAAATGAAAAAGAAACGATCAATGGTAAAATGAATTAATTATCGATATCTATTTATACGATTATATAACAATGATGCAATGTCAAGAGAACATAATTTATTTGTTTTAGTTGCTCGTCTCAAGTCTTGATACCGACGAGTCGTCATTAAATATAAAAAAATTAATCAACAGTAAGATTAATTAATTATTATCCTTAATGAAACTGTAACAACGATATAATGTTGAGAAAGCGTCGTCATACTTTATTTGTGTTAATTGTCGTATTAATTGTTGGTACTGCTGCTAAGTCCTTATCCTGTTCCCTTTGTTTTACCGCAGGCTATAAGGTTCGTTAAACGGATCGTAACCTCGAAGACGTACCGTAATACGTAGTCCGAAGGAAGTATTTAGAAGGAGCGTTATAGTAGAAAGTAAATAGATGGATATGGATGTTTCTGCGTCACTATTAAAACCGAAAGTTCGCACCATCGCAGTGATCGCAAGGTTGCTGCCTTATTGATCGAAGCGTCTTGGCGCCCGGCACCGCACCGGTCTATCTCGCGAAAAGAGCCAACTTGCATGTCTACGGAAACACAAACGTGCTACATTTATATTTTTATGCATACGATGCATCTATAGAATTGGGTGGCAGTAAAATTCAGAGTATGCGAACGCGATATGCGAATTAAACGACCAATTTGTAGTACGATGTCATAAATTAACATTTTATAGTTTACTAGATAGTAATAGATTGGTAGATTGGACTCGATAGTAATAATTGGCTTTCTCAGCAGCATTATATTTTATTGCCATTTTGCATCGAATGCAGATGCAAAGTGTCGAGTCAAACTCGTTCCACGCTTTTCTACAGTTACACCCTTTTCCTTAGTCAAGCAGTTCCATAAAGCTCTGCAATCAGAATCCTTCCTATGAAGTTGTAATATCACAATTATTTAGCACAGTAATTTACTAATCAATAATATTAACGAACTTTTTGCAATTTTCCAATCTTTTCGACGAATCGCGTAATTAAACGGTTTGCAATTGATAGAGTTCACTTGTACAAAAAAACTTGCTTTATCTCCAAACCTGTTACCGTAACTTGTAACTTGTAACTTGTAATGTTCCGCTAATAAGTAATAGTCCAATCATGCAAGAAGGCTCAGTTCGCAGATAGTGCAGGCGAAATTATAATTCTTTAGGGGCTGTTCTGCATTTTACTTACTTCCCACGATGACGCAATGTATATTCTTCACAAATTAATATCATGTAACTCTCAAATACGTAGAATGACGCAAAGAGGTATTCAAGTATAAAGACAATCGTCATTATTAATTCAAATTAAACGCAATTTTGCTAAGCGTTATGATCCAGTTTTTATACGTCAATTACTTCCCTGTATAGACGTACGTTAAGATCGAAGCATGGGAGCGAGAAAGTGTATTTTAACATACAATCATAGCATCAAAGATTCGGCATAAATAGATACCGATACATATTTCTTTCGTTTCTCCAAACAATTTCCCCAATTACACGATGCATCGTTATATAACGCGTGAGAATTTCTCAATTGTGAAAGATGAAGCTACTCACAGGCAGAAGGTGCTCTAACGATACCAAATACCACGACTTCGGATTTGGTAAAAGTTCCCTGGTCGTCGAATTGGGACCACTTGAAACTTTCAATATTTTTCGCTCTTTTAGAAAGACTAAGAGACGTGAATTCTAACAACAAAGTCTTTTGATTACTAGGATGTTATACATATACGTGTTAATAATAATTTGTGCTTCCTCCTGTGGTTTCTATCAGGATAAATTATTTATTATATATTCTGACGATGATTCATACGCACTGCCTTTGATCTTCATTATTTTCACGAACATCCCAGGAAGATCATCAGGCATCGCCCATTCCATCCAGACAATTTTTCAACGAATAGATTATTTAACAAAGTTACACTTAATTCTAACAGCTCCGTTCCAAACATTTTTCAACTTTATTCTAAATTTCTATTCTAAATAAACTATTCCGTTCTAAAATCGACGATCGAAATGAAACCACAAAGCCGTGCGCTGAATCGTATGAGAAATTGATTAAGTAGATAACGTTTTAAAGAAGCTATATCTGGTCGAAGATTTATTTGCAAAAATATCGCATATACACCGGGCTTAACGATTCGGACAACTAAGAACTGTTGGCAGTTTATCTTAGTATACACGATGTATTATTATAATTAAATTGCGATTAAGTTGAAATTTAATTGCATTTTCAGCGTTTAGCTATAGACATTAGTTTTAAAACTTGGTAAACGTGGATGACGTGAAAGGGCTTAAATACAGTGGGCGATTCGTGACGATAATTCGTACACGCTTGGGAAAATTGTACGGCACTGTGCAGTGGGTGCTATAAAAGCACGGGAACGCGGACTGCGCCGGCGAATCAATAGTTCGTCCACACTACACACGTCCGACCTGAAGTCGGAAAAACCACCGGAGCTCGATTTTACGAGAGTGTGCACTGTGCACGCTCTCGACGACAGCCAGACGGGAAATCGTATATGAGAGAACCATCGAATCACGGATCTTCCGTTAGACTCTGTGTCTCTGCGAGCTGTTCGCAGGAGCTGGATGGTTTCCGCGAGCAAAAATAAACCGTGGGTGGTGACTGACATTTTTGCCCGTGCCTTTTATCCCGCTCGGAGGGTGTAGAAGATATAAAACGGCTGATTCGTCCGACTCTTCCGAGGAAACATTGAAAAACTTCAAATTCTATATGTAGAACTTTCACATGTGCGTATGTAAACTTATAAACTGTTCTAGGATGAATGGCTCTTTTCGGAATTAAGTTTTTCACAATGGACCTCGTTGTCGTAGAAGTTTTATACAAGAAAATACGTCACTGATTAATCGATGGAATTGCATCATCGAACAATTAAAAAGGATTGCATTATTTATAAGGTTGGCAAATTTATGCTGATTGAAACAGTAGTGAGAATGTAATCGAGCTTTTTAAGTCGCTGAAATTTGATTTAGATTCGTGCTTCATCAGAGAGCATAAAACGTTCAACGAGACAACCTTACCGATTCTCTTTGCCTCTCTGGTCCTCTATAAAATAATAACGACGAAAGCAGTTTACATTCTGTATATAAATTTCGAGTAGGATTAACGAAGAGTCTCGTTGTGTACATAGATCTTTAAAACATTTTTAATGTATCTACTCCGTTAAAGGTACAGAAGACTTGGAGAGCAAGTTAATTATTTGTTCAGAAAAAGGATTCAAATCCCGTGTACAGAATAACAGTCCTGTTCGTTAAGAACTTTATCGAGTAGCTAGGCCCTCGAACCTCTTACAATTCGTTTTGCGTTTTCACTGGCGACAAGTGGTTCGACACGGGTATACTCATCGCCGTCTGTTTGTCTCACCGAGAACTTGACGGAGAATTTAGTCGAATGGAAGTCGGTCAGCCAAAATGTAAATTACCGGCATTATTCTGCCGACGTAAATAGACACTGGGAAGCCAGGTGCGAGTCACATTGCGAGTCCCGCGGCAAATTTATCGCTAACTGAAATTAGAGCGGCTTATCGGATCAGTATTGACCTTTTTTCGCCGCTTTTTTTTTTCCTTCGTTCGATTATACAAGTGCAAGGACGACTCGTAGACAG
The DNA here is from genome assembly GCA_014737385.1 of Bombus superbus. Classification (NCBI taxonomy): domain Eukaryota; kingdom Metazoa; phylum Arthropoda; class Insecta; order Hymenoptera; family Apidae; genus Bombus; species Bombus superbus. The sequence goes on from JACXIK010000058.1 coordinate 499,743, forward strand.
ATTATACTTAAGTATGTTCCACGTTTCTCGCGTATTAACGCAAGGTGTGATTCCTTGGTTACGTGTCGAAATTTCCAATGGTAGATACGACTTTCGGTTTTCAAGTCACAGAAATGCACACGACTACGTTACGTTTACCATTTGACTCGATGTCTATCTCGATATCTTTTTACGATAAATCATTTCGATTGATTTCTTCACTTCCCGCTATTAAAATGTATTTAGATCTCCAGTAACGTAATCTCCAAGTTTACACCTCGTATACGGGTATATCTATATATCGGGTTACATGGCCATAAGCCGAGTACGACTATAGTCCCATGTTAGTTTAATACGAATTTCATTCCTCGCGTTTAGACTTTCGTTGCTCGAACAAACTCTAAGAAAGCATTAAAAAGATGCGTTCACCCATTATGTAACGTTACGCAGTTATCGCTAGCTCTTTGTACTCGTTGGTTATTATTAAATGGCCGAATATGTCCGTGCACTTTTGGAGCACGTTTATACGGTACAGAAGGCAGCTCGACGAACGTTTGTCGAGTTAACAAGCCAGGGTGTTGCTTGTACGATGTCTCGTTGGAGCGGGACGAGTCAGCCACCGTGAGTATTTTCTCCGTGTACGCGTCCACTTCATTTTCTTCGAAGAAATCAACGATAGAAACCATCGAGTTTCGCTCCTTAAGAACGCAGGAAAAATCCTTTTCCCTTCGTGAAAGCGGTCAAGCCTTGGCGGCTGACGCTCTGAATGGTCTGGATATAGTAATTAACGAAGAAATCGCCTTTTAATTAGACCAGATACGAACTGGAACGGCGATCCAAGCGACAGCGTCTTCTAGGCGCACGCAACCGTATACGATCTACCTTATTACAATGTGTTCGAACTGACGCGATAAAAACAGAGCATGCGATTCGATCGGAACTGAATTCACGCGCTAGACACTCATTTGCTCGATAAGATCTTCCATTTGGACGATGTTTGCTCGAGTTCAGATGAATTCGTGGCATGTTGCCGGGAAATGCTGGAGATATCGATTTTACCAGGGGCGTACTTCCGTACGGGGTGGGAGATCTTACGACGCGTCGCCTCGTGCTTTTATCCACGTTGTTCTCCATTTTATCATTTTCCTTGTGTTTGATTTTAAACGTGTCGAAACTTAGAAGTACTCCATTCGATGATCCGTATATGATAATTGACGTGTAAATTGATAGATCGAACCAAATGGGGCCAGAATTGTTAAAACACAGGAGGATTACAGGAGACGAGGAGGGCATGATAAATACGTATCGTTTCTCTTGATTTTTTGATTCTGATGCCACTTTACGATTAAACAGCAACATTTTGTACACAATGTACGTAGGTAAAAGCGGAAAGAGTCCGTTCGTGCGAAAGATATAGTTGACAAAGCTTCGTACAAGTTAAAGATGTAACTGTCAAGGCAAACAGCGTTTCAACGTCTTTCAGCGCTTTAATATTATGACGATATTTTTACGATTACGAAGAGGCTGCGGAAGCACACTTAGAAGGCCCTAAAATCAAACAATAAGATAATCTTGATAACATAGGATTAGTCAACGACGTACCGAATCTTAAAATTGCTTCGTAAAAACGGAAAATCTTCTCCCGTGGCCTTCATATGGAATCGCGGTAGATGCTAAATTCGCAACTGACACGAAATGGTACTAAACGCGTCTGAGAAGCGGACGGTAGGATTTCTTTTCTCGAAAATCACGCCGACGTACGGGTAACGTATTTTAAGCGGTCGTCTGCTGAAAATATCCAAGCGGAGATTCTCTAACACATGAAACGCACATGTTCGCACCCGTGCCTAATAACTATACCGTCAAGATGACAAGGTCTCTGCCCACGTGAATTGCGCCAACGAGTTCTCGATATTCGTTCCATTTCCATTGGTTCAGACCGAAGGTTATCCCTCCATTTCATTCTATGGTTACGATGGTTCAGCGTGCAGAGTTTATTAGGAAAAGCGCTTTAAGAAAACGTTGTATTCTTTTAACGACTCGTACCCTTTCGAACATCCAATATACCATCCTCCCTTTGTTTGACAAGATCCGATTTAACAAAGTACACCTTGCAGCAACACTTACGTTAAAGGGGGCGAGGCAGATTGGGATCGATTTCATGAAAGCCACGGCTGTTCACGGTGGTTTGAATTCACACAGGGCGTTCGAAGCGATTTTACGGGGTGGAGACCTCCGGTCCGCGTGAAGGGTTTGTTACAGCACGCGTTGCATTAGCCAGTGCAAAGGGTGCGCACCCTGGATCGGCTATAAAACGTGGGTGGTGCTGGCGACAACGATGGATTGTCCTTTTTTTTTTCACTGTTCTCTCCTCTAGCGTCTCTGATCTTTCTCCCCTATACGCTTTCATCTTTCCACGGACGGGAAAAACCTCAGGGGTGATTGTCGAAAGTCCCTTATGCCCTGTGGACTCCTTTCTCCCTGGTCTCCCTTCAGTTTGCTTCACCTCCGAGATCCACGCTAATATTTATACGTTTTGTCTGCTCTTCTTTATACTACAACGAGCAGAGAGTCAGGTCAGGATCTTTGTTCTTATTTACGATGCTGGTGCACTTGATAATCTGCCGATTCTTAAGGATTGCTCACGTAATGATGAGACACGTAATGACAGACAAGACCACGAGCGAATAGTACGAATGTTAAGAAAATATAATCACGCATACACAGATGGGTGTTGTTATTCTGAACAATTTCTGAACAATCTGAATTATTATCTTGGACTGTAAGTTGTCTAAAGTTTCGTCGCCGAGCAGAGGCACGGTACAATGATGAAAGGTACGGCTTTAAAGAAAATACAGTTACGTGCAAATATTCCCCATTATTTTAAATGATAATTAGCTTAATAATAAGCTTTATAATTAGTCGAGAGAGAGATAATGTAAGGACGATAAGAAATACAGTCACGTGTAATTGTTTCTTATTATCATACAAGATATTTCTTCTGAAACAGTGTCGTTCGTTGAAAGACATAATGCAGGACTAAAAAAAAGCGTGGATCTTAAGAAGATACACTCACGTGTAGATATTTCTTATTGTCTCGAAAGATGTGGGAAAAATTGTTAGTATTTGCACGAGGGTTAGCGTCGAAAATATAGCGAAAAGAGACGCGTTCCTTTATTCATTCCGGAAATGGCACGTACATATATAGCGAGCACGGTTTTCAAATCCTGATTGTATGGTAATGTCCGAAGTGGATCAGCGAAAAACCGCGCGTTTTCCGTGTCGAGAACGTTTACGATAGAGGCGAAGACTGTATTCCTTCGGATGGAAAGATGTATCGCGGAATACGGGATCTTACGCTTATCAGTCGTAGCACATCGGTTATACTGCTCTAAATCCAGCATTGGCGGAAGTGCGTGAAGCGTAACTTCTATTATATACTGATCGCTATACTATAGTGTGGAGGCAATATACGCACATTAATCGTCTGCACCGGATGTTGGATCCGACGCACGTTGCAAACGAATATCAAGGACAGTGCGCGGGGGGTTTGGTCAACTCTCAATGAGAAGTAATTTCATTCGAGGCAGAGGTTTTTTAGATGACACTGTACGATTCGAATGTTTAGATACGTTTATACGATGAAATTTCGCTAATATCGTAGTGAAACACGATTAATCACGATCATATTGACGAGGTTTGGAACAAGTTTGAATATGTATATAGAACTTGGAAGATTTATCGCAAATATTCATTTTGTAGAAGTCACAGAAATATTTCGACAATTATTACTCGTTAGATTAATAAGCCTCGATATATGTTTAGCGCAAACACTTTTTTCTTGTTCATAGAGTAAGCGAATTTCACAAAAGTATATTAATAATAAAAATAAAGTATAATAATAATAGAAGCAACACTCGCTATCTTCCTATTGAATCACCAGCGTATAGCGTTAAATTACCTATTGGAAAATAATAAAATAATAAAGTCCTAGTAATTTGATCTAATTCTATGATTGATATACATCAAGAGCAAGCGTTCAGATACTTTTGAGCGATAACGTATCCGAATGATTGTGGATATTACAGATAAATAGATAACGAATCGAAACTATCAGATGATAAATAAAAGATAAGCACTATCCAAATATCACAGGATAAATTCGTACGCCGTGGTTTATATATAGAAGCTTTCGCAAATATCGAGGGCAAATACATGGTAAAAGAAATACAATTAAACTGTAGATTGGATAATTATGCAATTGGACAATAAATATGTATTTATTATTGTCGCAATTCATCGTAATTATTTGTATTATCGTAATTAACGTTAGTCGATATTATTAAAGATATTAATTAATATCCAAATATTTTACTGCGTGAATCTACATATCGGAAATTTTCTTCTACGTAGTAGAAGTCTCGCGAACGAGTGACCTATAAAAGTTTAATATCAACTGGAAAATTGACGCTCGGCTCCCCCTATCTATAAGTACCTCTTATATATTTCTAATGGTTTTAATCGCGTAACAAAGTATCGTTTATAACTTTACTAAAAGGAGCGGTGATAAACAATTCGCGTGGCACTTGTCCATGTGCATTTATTTTCTTTAATCGCGGCGTAATTAATTACGTATGTATACAATATTAGCATAATGTGTGCGTGGGTAATACACGCGTGCGAGAAGGTCCCTTTAAAGATTACCATTCAGTAGCATTTGGCATTATTACAGGTTGCGGTACCGTTTTGAAAAAATGTATGTAAATTGATACCAAATGTTTTGTTTCCAGAGCGCGCAAAACAGGCTGCTGATTAAGAATGGCAAGGTGGTGAACGACGATGGGATCACAGACAATGACGTTTACATCGAAGATGGTATCATTAAGTAAGAGTCGTTATACTTATACACATTTGCTGTATTTATTTCCAGACGCGTGTAATTACGTCATTAACACATTGACTGCCACGAGAGTTCCATCTGTTTTGTTCCAAGCACCGCGATAAATTAAAACGTTTCACTACAATGTATAACGTTATAAAGTACAGTGTATTATGTAATCACGTAGCTTTTTATAAATATTAATTATCGGATAACATTTTGTCTACTGTTAAACACAAGCTTAATTAAAATTATATATTATGTCGATAAAATTAATATTCCATTTCATGTTTAAATCAAAATCACTAATTATAATTACGAAGTTAACATACAGAGAAATTCTATTTAATATTTTACACATCGAATTTCTAGTTTATTAAAATTAAATGGAAGCTAAAACACTCCAATAACAGAATACGCTTTTTATCATTTATTAGCTATTTTTTATCGTACATGTATGTTATATTTATTATGTATATCCAGTTATTATCATGTTGTTCGATATTTCTAATTCGACGATATCCAACGTAATCGACGTATAACTCACGAAAGCACATGTTTCGTTTACAATGGAACTGGAACTCTGTCTCGTTTCGATGCTGTGGATTGGTCATTCGGTGTCTTTCTTTGACGTTGATGATCGTCGATCGGAATCGTTGCGCAAGTCAAAGAATTATGATCCTGAGGTACTCGCTGTAACATTTGTAGTTCGCGAGCAAACAGACTTTTGAATTTACGCGTGCGAACGATCAACGTTTCATTGAGTATTCGACTCGCGTGTTTGCACGCCACTTTACGCAAGCGAAACGCGATACAACGCTGGCTGTTTTGTCAATGAGCAATATGGAAAGATAACGCGGTGATGGGCGGTACAATTTGTCAAAGAAGCGTGACATGCACTAACTAATGAACGGTTTAAAGAAGGTAATAAGCAGGTAATATCGAGCCTTTGCTTAAAACCATGCGATTATGCACCGTGTAAATGGTTAGAGGTTGTTGGTCAACTCGCCTCATTGCTCTCCCCTTTTGGAAGGGAGATTCGAATTAATGCTGGAAAGTTTAAATCTTGCCGGGTATTTTCATTTTGAGAAGAACGGCTTCAATTTAACGTTAGCATTTTCAAAAAAAAAAAAAAAAGAAAATAACGGGAATCGTTACCGATGTTTCATTATCAGTTATCATTGATTCTTCCTAGAAAAACGATGTTAAACAAACCAATCGTAGATCGTAGATCTACTCACGCCACTGCTCCTCTTTTAGAACGAAGATTAAAAATAATATCGGAACAGTTGTAGATATTATCTAGTATCTTTATTTCAAACAGAATCGAAGGATTTGCAACAGCATTTAAGAAGAGGAAAAAAAATGGTACAGGTTTCGTATCCTAAAATACAGAAGTTTGTTAATGCGCATACTAGTTAACTACGCATTTATAACGCGTTTGTAGAACTACACGACTTGTCTTGGTTTCCTCGAATTATTGAAAAGTGGAACTGCATGATCACTATTTTAAAAAAAGTCAAATATTTAAAGTCACGTGTCTTCCTTTACTTTCACTATCATCAATCGCGTCCTAATCACCCTTGAAGCTCAAAAATACCTAACAATCACGACTGTTTTGTCAAAAAAGAGAAGAAAGAAAAAAGATTTTCAATAAACTAATCGACCGATTGATCGCGCTAGAAGCGTTTAATCGCACGCTTCCACCACTGGATTCATTTACATTGAGAACGTTCTATTTCTAGGCAAATGGGTCGCAATCTGATAATACCGGGTGGTACTAGAATCATCGACGCCCGTGGGAAGTACGTGATGCCTGGTGGCATAGATCCGCACACCCATTTCGAATGCGAGCTAATGGGCGCCAAATCGGTCGACGATTTCTATCAGGGGACCAAGGCAGCTGTCGCTGGTGGTACGACGATGATCATCGACTTCGTCATCCCCAGGAAGGACGAATCCCTTTTGGAGGCGTACGAGAGGTACCGAGAGTCCGCCGACCAGAAAGTCTGCTGCGATTATTCGCTCCACGTCGCTGTTACGTCCTGGAGTCCAAAAGTGAGCCCCTGAACAGATCAACGAGCGTCCAAGACAGTGTTCAATGTCGTCTCATCTTTATATTGTCGTTATCGTAATACAAAGGAATATGTTGCTAGAAGGTTGAATTAATAAGATATGACAGATAGGTTGAGACGACTAGCACAAACAGAACCAGCATGATACAGTTCACACGCGTCCTCTATTCTACTTAGTCAACCAGAATGAGATAATTACCGTAATGCGAGTCCTTCCTAGAAAAGAAAGCACGTCTGGGCATGACCTTTTTCTTGCGGGTCTTTTAAGTTCACCGACGTCTGTCCGCGAAGTTAAACATAGTCTGTATTAACACGAAGCGACGTAATGTTGACAAGTAGTATTCAGATCGCAAATAGAATTTACGCAATCCGTCGATGATCGTCGGAAATTGCCAGGGTTGTTACGTTCGACTCTCTCTCTCTCTCTCTCTTTTGAACGTTTCTTTTGTAGAACGTTAATGATCTATCGGACGATTGAAATCGGTGGAATGGATTGGACAGAAAAACTGCACGAAAATTGCGAATCGATCACCGCTGGAATCGTTGAATCGAATAAATCGTTTAGACTTGAAACGAGCATAAAGCATCGGCCTAGATGTTTGCTCATCGAGCGACGAGTCCGCTCTGATCGTTCCTAAATATGGGAAAACCGATCCCGCGGCAAATTGGCAAATCGTACGAATCTGGTAGCTGCAGTTGTCTTGCTATATGCCGGCTTTGTAACTGTAATCACGATCGTGAATGGAATACCAAACGATCGGTGAGGAAATCGCAAGCAAACTGCGTACGGATGCATGTAAATCGTCGTGCTCCTTATTTGCTGACGCTTGTCGGACTCGTCGTCCGTTCGAAGCAATTCCGTTCCGTTTAAAGCGATTCCCTTCCGTTCGAAACGATCGTCTTCCGTTCCAAGTAATTTTGTTCCGTTCGAAGCGATTCCGTTCCATCGGAAGCGATTTTATTTCGTTCGAAGTGATTCCATTTCGTGCAAGCGATTCGGTTCTATTTAAAGCGACTCTGTTTCGTTCCAGGCGTTCATATTTCCCCTGTATTACAGCTAAATGATTTATGTCGTAGGTCAAAGAGGAGATGGCCACGCTGGTGAAGGAGCACGGTGTCAGTAGCTTTAAGATGTTCATGGCCTATCGCGACCTGTTTATGCTAAGGGACCCAGAATTAATTGAGACGTTCAAAGCGTGCAAGGAGCTCGGTGCCATCGCCATGGTTCATGCGGAAAATGGCGATATTATTGCGGAGGTAAAAGGCACATCGTGATTTACGATGCATAGTTACCCTTGAAGCAAACGAGCAATACGCTGTGTTCGAATGTTTCAATAACTCTTACCATGTTTGGCTCTTAGTTATCCGGTGAAAATAGACACGATACGTTTGCAGTCACGAATTCAGGGATATATGTAGACAGAAACGTTGGAAATTGTTTTAGAACACGAAACGATTGCTCGATGCGGGAGTGACGGGACCGGAAGGTCATGAAATGTCTCGCCCCGAAGAAGTGGAAGCGGAGGCTGTGAATAGAGCGTGTGTTATAGCTAGCCAGGTAAGGGCGACAGTTTGGAGAGGACTCTATTTTTAGAGAGGATCACTTTATATTTGTCCAGTACGCTTCTTTACTGTTTCAAGCACCGCTACTTTAATGATCAATGTGTCGTAGTACCTCGAATGATTGTTTATTAACGATCGTATCACCCTCTTTTTGTCACTCTCATTTTACTTTGGAACGAATGACATTTTTAATTCACATTCAGTTAAAAGCAGAACAACTGATTTTCTTTTCTATCGTTGTTTCATACTATGACAAAACGTAAAGAACAACTACGCTATGACCTTACTTAAGGGAGAAGATACTTGATTGCACAGTTTCATTTTAAGAACTTGTTAGATTTTATCGAGATTACGCTTACAAAAGACAGGTTCGTTGTTTTTCAGACAAGACGTTATAAGCATAAATCGATCAAAATTCTGCATGCTTAGGTCAATTGTCCACTGTATATAGTGCATGTGATGAGTCGTAGCGCCGCAGAAGCGGTGGATGCTGCGCGTAAGCGTGGCGCTTGCGTCTTCGGCGAGACCTTGGCAGCTGCAATTGGCACAGATGGTACCAACTACGCGCACAAATGTTGGAAACACGCAGCAGCGCATGTTTTGAGCCCACCTCTCAGACCAGACCCAGATACATCTTGTGCGTTGCTGAATATGTTGATCAAGTGAGTCGAAGCCACCGTGGACCTTCGATAGGGTGACTTTGACATCCACAGCATAGTCTCTTCGTTTTTCCACTTATCACACGATATTGTTATAATTATACGTAGTCCTCTATACGTTCCATTTCACGAGTGAATGAAGAAAGTAATTTACTGGTTGCAAAATAGTATGTTTCGCTGACCGAAAAATGATTAGAACAGTATGCGATACTTACGAAAGAACTACACCTTACAGTTTAGCTAAGAAAAGTATGTAATTTGCAACGCTAATGTTAGCAATTTGATTCAGCTATACCGTTTTTACTGTTGCAACGAGTAGCATAGGAAGTAGCAAGGATTCGGAAAAGATTTAAGGGAACAAGTAAGAATTACGAGATACGTAGTCTTCGTTCATAGAAACTATTCGAGACTACGCATTAACGGAGATTACAATCACAGAACTAGTCTCTGTAGTTTTAGACGTAAAACTCTTGAAATCCTACAAACCTACTATCTCAGGTATCAAGATTTCAAGGTAGTTTCATAAACTCAGAATAATCTCCGTTAAAAGACCTACGGAGCTACTGGGATCGAATTGAACGAGTCCAGGTGGTCTCTGTGAAACCTTGCAAGTTTGTACAAACCTATGAATCTGATACATTAGACAATGAAACCTCGCAAAAGCAGATTATTCTTCATCGTGTTTCAAAATGTTGTAACAGACGAGCATTGAAGTACAATTAAGGTATAATAATAGCTGCCCGATGTTGCATGCATCGTAAATTATATTTAGATGTTCCACTGAAATTCCCGTGCATGCACACTGATCGTAACTGTAGTTCGGTTTTACTTTTCCTTTGCCCTATTTCTTTTTAAGTCTGAAATCACCTGGCACGATTCCCTCAATGTGTAAACGTAATCTAGCTTAACTCGAAGTTGTCTCTAAATGATAGTTAGACACGGTATCGTGAACACGGCTGAAAAGAATATTCCTTTAAGAAACATAACAAAACCGAAGACGATTTTGACAATGTAAAAATTCATATTCAAAACTTACATAATATACAGACTTTTGAAATTCTATTAACACTGCAACGAGACTCGACTATCGCGATTATAATTGTAAAATCATAAATCACTTTAGAAATGTATATGACGATTGCAAACATAAACTTAATAAGCAATTGATATAGGGTATGAATAGTTGGTTTAAGCTAAAAGTACTAAAAAAAATATATATATATAAATGCTTGAGGTTTATTAATACGATGGAAAATTCGCTGTTTAAATCACAAACCTCGTGAAGTTTACGTTTACGATAGATATTCTGTAACTTTTACGTACATACATTTCTAACTCGAGTTCAACTCGACTTAAACTCTGCTAATGTAATTATGACATATTCCTACAAAATCTCAACAAGTCTTTACATAGTTTAGCCAACCGCAGTATATGATAACCTACGCCTTTTTTCGGCTGTGATCACGCTTTGACCGATAAGATCAACGTCAGTATAAACAAGACGATCGCGGTTTAGGTGAATTGTCCGCTGTACGTAACGGCATTGTCGAGCAAGTCCGCTGCTGATGTTGTGTCCTCGAAAAGATCGGAGGGTGTCGTCCTGTTTGGAGAGACTCTCGCAAGTACCGTGGGTATCGATGGTAGCGAACAATACGGGAAAGATATCGAAAAAGCGAGACGTTACATTACTAGCCCGCCATTGAGACCCGATTCTACCACTCCTGCCTATCTAATCGAACATCTGGCACAGTAAGTAATCTAACATTTTAAATCTTTTGACATTGATCAAGGAGATGGGTGCGAAATCAAAATACCATCTATACAGTAATGCTATGTATATTTGAAAAATATCGGTGCTTCATCCTCTTCGTAGTTGTTAATTTTCAAAGTTTCAAGTGTCTATACCAACGTAATCGACAAATGGAACAATCGTAAGAGACGACCGATGAAGTAGTAGACGGTATAGCAAAGTGGAGATCTATCCGATGGTTTGCCGTGTTTATCCCGTTTCGAGTGTTTCGAGTACTTCCCGGTTCGTGCTGATAAGTAACTCATTTCTGTATAGGAACTTAATGCAGAAAGACTGTCGATGGATAGCGATACGAGATAAAACGATTTTTCCCATTATAACGTTACCCGTATGCATCTGGACGTCCCGCGTGTATTCAAATGACAGCGATAAATTACAGTAACAAATTGGCACGCACGATATGAGGCTAACTGAACGTAATTTTAATAGACTTCGCGTGGGAAGCGCCTCTTATCTCGCTGCTGGTATTAGACTTAATTAAACGGGCAGAGGAAAACTCGTTTAAAGATCATTTCCACGGTCAGCATTCAATTTTACTTATTTACTTGATAAACCGGTCATATCACGACGCTGTATCTATACTTTACGTGTTAGAAAATTCTTCTAGCTTGTCAGATGTCAAGGTAACCTTTGGTTTTATAAGATATTCTTCGCGATATTCTGTTATTTGTGTCCCTAAGATATCGGCATTTTTATTTTACAAGTCATCCATTTAAACAACCTGCTCTATTTCGCCAGAGACGGCCTTCAAGTTACCGGTAGCGACAACTGCACCTTCAGCGCCGAGCAAAAGGCTCTGGGCAAGGATGACTTTTCCAAGATCCCCAATGGCGTAAACGGCGTCGAAGACCGGATGTCGGTCGTTTGGGAGAAAGGTGTACACGCGGGAATAATGGATCCTACGAGGTTCGTGGCAGTGACCAGTACCAATGCCGCTAAGATCTTCAACTTGTATCCTCGAAAGGGAGTGATAGCGGTCGGCTCAGACGCAGATATAGTTGTTTGGGACCCCAACAGGAAGCGTACGATTTCCGCTCAGACGCATGTTCAGGCCGTTGACTTCAACATCTTCGAGGTAAGGGCTGGCTGATATTAAGCTTTAATAAAGTCTTTGTCCCTGCAATATCGGGAGCACGCGCCCTAGGATTTATTTTCCGTTTGTCTTGTCGACCTACGTTCCGCAGGAAGTTCAATCAGGCTGTTGGCATCGTTAAGAACGATAAAGAAAAAATATGATTGACCCCCTCTACTATTGAATTGCTGTTACCCAGGTACTTTCGTTTCTTTCGCGAATACAGTGAATTTAATTTGAATCTGTTGCAGGGTATGGAAGTTCACGGAGTACCGGAATACGTCATAGTGGAAGGCCGTGTCTGCGTGGACGAGTGCGAACTAAAGGCTGTCCATGGATTTGGAAAGTTTGTCGAGACGCCAAGCCACGTTGATTATGTATACAGTATGATAGAAGACAGAGAAAAGGTGCGCCCCTCTTTTTACGGTTAATTCGTATGTAAACGTGGAACGTTACAAAGCACAAAGGCAAACAGTTACTTCTAACGACCTACAAATCAATTTGAATTACCGTTCCGGCGTGTTATTTGCACAGAGACCACGCGGAGTGGCACGAAGCGAAGCCGAAGCGAAGAAGTACGCCGAGGAGGATGCCGCCATCGCGAAGGCCAAAGAGGAGGCAAGAAAGGCCGCGGCACTCGCGAAGAATCATCAGACGAATGGCACTTACGAGAGTCCTAAACCAAAGATTTCAATGCCTGATTGCGTGCCGACACTACCAGATTCTGCGGTGGTTACACCGTCGTCGAAAGGCCCGCGACTAGAGGGACAAAGAAATTTGCAAGACTCTACTTTCTCTATCAGCGGTAAGTACGCCTACCTAATGGAGAAAAGAATTTGTTTCCATCGAAGAATAGAACTGGTACTGGAAAAATTGTGTGTTCGCAGAGGACGTCGAGGAAGCAAGAAGAGCTTGTATCCGCGTGAATAATCCACCCGGTGGTCGCAGTGCAGGAGGTTTTTGGTAATTTATGAAAGACAGAATCTAAAGGTCTGCTTTGCATATAGGGATCTTTCCTTACGGAGAAAATAGGAACGAAATCCTTCTCTCATCGTCTTTCTTTTATTCGTGCATACAAAAAAGAAAAAAAAAAAGAACCACTTCATTTTCCTTGTTTCTACGTGACTGTTCTCTATCAGCCCGCTTTCAGGTTCGCTATTCATTCAATTATTAACGATAAGTTTCGTTTTCAATTGATATACGTTCCCAATCGATTAAGGTCTGTTCCATCAAAGGAGGACTTGGATGCCACCGGTCAGTAGAGCGTACGTTCGTATTTTCATCTATCACACTATTTTTCGCTTCATTATCGCTTCATTGCCCGCTCTCTGTATACCGTACGCTTCATTCTTTGACCTTGGAACGTTCACGCGTTTTCGTCGTTCGCACTTAATTCGCATCGTCGACTTTACCCTTCTTGCAATAGATATATGTATCTGTTGAGTTTCTATCAGATTAAAGGTTTATTTTACCGTTCTTCTTGGACACTCTCTTCGAGTTCTGCAAACTCATCTCGTTTGTTTGTATAATACGTTGTTTTCTTATATACTCTAAGGAATAACGGAATTACGTACGGGTTTCAACGTGGTTTAATTCCCATGTGTATACTTTGTATATTTGTATGCTTTTTGTTTTTCAAGAGGAAACTACTTCCTGCTTTTCTAGATATTTTAGTAAAAAAAGATGAAAAGATGAAAAATGTACGTATTTCTGTTGATTCTAAGGTCAAGCTGACATGCAAATTATTTATTGCGTAATTGTATTACTCCAAAAGAATATTCGCATCTGTAATGTAACATTTAAAGTCATTTTACGAAAACGATCAAAAATACCCTAGATATTTAGTAGAACTTATTAATAACAGTGGATCGTTAATGAACGATTATTATTGGTCACCGAACACAAGTTGTGTATTTCACGGTTGTTGAAATCAGTTGTTATTGTAACTTTGTTTCCGTATCGTCTAATAATTTACATAACACCGGTATACATTGACCATCATCAGTTTCATCACTGATATTATACGATGACGTAAACATCGTTATATGCTCGGTGTACATATTACAAAAAAAATGTTATTTCGCTCTCATTTAATCAAGGTTTACCTGGCATGCAACTATCTTACGGGCATAATGTTAATATTATATATTTTATATATGTTATCATTAGCCGTAGAATCGAACACCGTACCATTAATTTTAAGTCAATCCACGACTAAACGATCATTGTTCTGTTTCTCTATCACAGTCTAACGTTACGTTTCGTTTAATTATATTGTTAATTGTAATGAGTGTAAATATTAAAGTAATCCTTAGTTTAACCATTCGGGGAACTTGAAAGATTGTTATTTTGCAAAGGATTAATAAGTAATCCTGTTATAAACTATATATGCGGAGTTACGTTTGAATGTTCGTCAGATATCGATATATAATTTAATTATCATATAAAAGGACGAAGTCCGCAAGAAGTTGGAACAAATGGTTGAGAAATGAAAAACGGGAAATCTTTTGAGTAATTTTCACTATATTTTTACCATAGTTGTAGAATATTTGCGAGTTTAGAATAGTTCAAAGGATAAAGTGATCTTGAAACTTGCGATAATATTGAAACAGGTAACGTAATTCAATATTTGGCATTAGGAATTTTTCCTGTTTCGATAATACAAAGTAGCATTTCTCTGCTTTAAAAATGTACAAACTTTTGAAAATTTGCCGAAACGAAGGAAATTTCAGCGTTTAACAACGATAAGCTTGTAATAATATTATGTTAACTGAAATACGCACAAATTCATAAATAGAATTCATAAATAGATCACGCAGACAAAGACGCTAAAGATCACAAATTAACAACTTTATGCCGGAAGGAAGACGTTAATGTGATGTATTTGACAAGAACGCACACTTGTTCGCTTACGATTGCTGTTACAAAATTTTACACGAAAAGATATATTTACAAAGTCACTTAGCGCTATTTGATTTAATTAGTCGAGTCACGTGTTGCGTGAAAAAAGAATTTTTTTCCTTAATACTTTAATAGCATAAATCCTACATTCCGATTTTTAACACGTTGCAAGGATTACTCGTTTCTTCTTTAAAGAAAACTCTGTCAATGAAATAATGTATCCATGAAATAATGATACTTTTATTAAATCCTTAAGACACGTACGTCTACGAAAGTAAAGTTAACGATAATGATTTTAACAATAATAATAACATTAAGGGTAAACGATACTAAACAGTAATAATCGTCGCATAATAAATATTCATTACATAATTATTATCGTGTAAGCTGGATGAACTCGAAATTTTACGAGCGTAAGAGGCTTGTCTGAGCTACTCGTAAATGACCAAAACGTTTGGTACCATTTGTAGCGGTTACAGAAAACGCGAATAACGCTGTGACGCATTTTTAAGGCGAGACTTAGATCGCATTTGAGAACAAGATGTCTGAGAGTTTTTCAACGTAGATTTTGTATCGAAATTTCAGGAACATTTTTAAGAGTTTCTATATACACGCGTAGAGTCAGCAATAAGTTGTTAGGGATCACGGAAAGCAACACGCTTCGTTATATTTTGAAATAATTCGTGGTAATCATCTTATAGGCGATACGTTGTAATTATTTTATCGAAATAATTCTATTACGAAAACGTTTCTCTAGATCCATTGTTTTTTTTTTTTTGTCTTCTAACAATAATTATATAGCTGGACGTATTTGATTACATAAGACTGTTTGGGAGCCTGATTAGCCAGGAAACGATTTCACTTTGTTCAACGTATCGTACGATTTAATGAAAAGCGTTGTCTCCGTTTCTTTTTATAGCCTGTAGACTATTCACGTTTATTAAGTCTTCACATCGTTATTGTGCATGTTGCGTTCGTTCAATATCAATCATTTCTGTTTCCTTGTAAAAAGTTTTACATTGCCGCATTCGCTAGGTGCATTACTGTATTCCATTTGCTAATATAAAAGTTTATACGGGAATTTATTATTTAAACGACAAATATTGCGAGGGCTTTATAACAAATTTACCTTTATAAAAATATAATTATCAATGTGTTCACGTTGCGTGACCTCGAGTCGAGTATTCGAAAGAAGTGTATAGTTTATCGATATAATAAATGATACAGCTAGAGTACCTATTTATGTCTGTTACAATGTATGTGATCGCTTGAAATAAAGACTTGACATCAATATTGAACTGATGCTTCTTATTTTCTATTAATAACTCTCGTTGTGGAAATATCACGTTGTTACTCGGCGAATGATATTTCTCACGGATATTGGACAAACATTCTCTCTTGTCGTTAATCGGATATATGTAACAACGTATTGTGGAAAATTGAATAAAGAATCTCGGTTAAATATTTGATTTGTAAAAATGCCTATGTACATATTTACCGGTGTATGTGATATTGCTCGTTCATAATTCACAAACTCATCACAGAATTTCATGACAGAAAATACTAATACGACTATAGTAAATGTAATTTGATATTATTACGTTTGTTGATGTATCTGTGCGATTTTAAATACATACATTTGGAAGATATGTACAATTCTTATTGTATATTTCTATGGAGTATTTGGTGCTGAATGTTTCATTGTTCTTCAACTTTATGTCGAGCTTTCTCTAATATTTGTTTTAATTCCGACATCCGAGGATTCTTCTACAAACGTAAGAAATTTAAATTCCCGTATTTGAAATCTGTAACTTTTACCTCTGACATTTACTCACCTCGCTTTCAGCTCGTGCAGCTACAATCTGATCATAGAGTTTGCTACCTTCCGCAATACCGCAATATTGTTCCAGTTGTCGTTTAGTTAAATCGAATACCTCCGTACCAGTCATATCTCTTAGCTGTTTACAAGTTCTGGACAAATTAAACATTTTCCAATATTTTACAATTGTCAAACATTCAAACGTTCAATTTTGTTATTAATTGTATTCTGGTATGCTCGTATAAGGAAATATTCTTTATACATGGTAACTAACAACCCAACTCTATCGTACTTTTCTGAAAATCCTTTCGCCACTAGCCAATACTGTACTTCTCTGGGGGTGGAATATTTGTCCAAGGCAGGTTCGCGATTCATACTGTTGTTATAGTGCTCCTTCTTTTCACGGAATATCATTAATACTTGTCTCAGTTCCTGTTGCATTTCCTTCTCGGTTTTCTTTCCTTGAAAAGCAAACAAACCGGGTATTAAACAGTTTTGTGCGTTGTAAAGATGTATATATATTACCGCTAATTGAATGATTACTCTTCAATGTGGCAGATGACATGGTCGAAGTAGTCGAGGAAATGGATATCTCATTCTCCAGAGGAGGCGGTGGAGGTGGAGGTGGTACGAAAAGTGTTACCGATGTCGATGGTGTCGTTGGTGTTTCCGGCACAATCTCGTCGTTCGCGTGCGGAGGTGGCGGGTGAATTTCAACCACCTCCGTCAATTCGTTGGACTTTGGTTTCTTATCTTTGATTTCCGATCTATCGCTGGACGACTCCTTTTTATCCTCGTTAATTTCGTAATCAATGGCGAATGTCACTTTATTGCTACCGATAGACTTCGTCTCTTCGGTAGATTCGTCTAAAATTCAATTAACACGCATGATACTATTAATAATCGATAACGTAAGACAATATTTAAATACTTGATTTCACAGACGTTAAAACGACTAAACGCACTTACCCCAACATTCCTGGAGCACAATATCACTAAACACTTTCTCAATGGACGATCACATTTTAAGAAGCACACTTTAAGCAAATGCAACGGGGCCACAGCAAAGATACCGGCGCAAGGCGTAATAAGAGAAAAACTAACAAATACGATACTTTGTTTCTCAACCAAGTAAATGTTATACCACTATCAGCTAAATGTTATACGCATAAAAACAAGTACTATCTGTAACCGAGTATATTTATTAATCAAGTGATGTACATAAATTACAGTGCAACAAAATATTGGACGGATCGTAATCCCCATTCCGTGGACACAAAACGAATAAAAGAGTTAAGAAAAAAAAAAAAAACGGAAAAAAAAAGAAGAAGAAAAGAAGAGATTTCACTCGTTCGAAGAGCGAATAGAAAACGTAGATTACGTGATCGTGCGTCGCATTTTTCATTATTAATTGCAAAGTGTCCCTCGTGGAAGAATTTTCACGGTTCGTAGAAGTTGCTCGCACGATGGTCGATCGTTACTACAAGATTAGAATAGTACTCTAAAGAGATTGAAGGTGCGAAGAAGAACTTCAAGACCTAATTTGCAAGTATCGTTGAACATGTTTCCCCCTGTTACATGGTTCCTCGCGTATAACATTCTTAGGTCGACTAGTTAACATCGTATCGTCGAGAACGGCTCTACCATTGATCCCTGCGTATAAATAATCCATCGGCTCGAGAATGAATCAATAATTACGCATAACTGGTCTCTATACCACGATGTTACCACGAAACTTTAGGGCAATGAGAAAGCAACGTTCTAGCGTTCGTCGTTATACGCAAACTCTGCTTCGCGTCTTTCGCTTTCGCTTTCTCTTTAATCATCGCGACGCTGGAAGATTAATTTTAACGAGCAAATTGCAAGAGCCAATGTCGAGCTACCGTACCAAGTTCGTGGCTATACATTTTTCGAACGATCGAGCGTCTGAACGCGTGCAATCGTTGGAAATAACGGAATATCAATGTATCAATTAACGAGACAAATATGACCTTTTTTTTTTTTTTTTTTTTTTGAAACAAATCTGCAAGAGTAGCTCGACTTTCGCGAGCGAGGAGGCTTAAAGCTCGACGCGGGCAAGCGATGCGACTTTGTTGCGATTTCACAGTAACGATAACCGTGCCGTTTAAAGCGGCACGTACAACGTTCTCTATGTTGTCTTTTCTTCGCATTCTTGTAAATATAAAAATTTCCAGATACGAAAGATCAGACAATCATGGAAAGTTTGTCGATGTGAAATTTGCTAAAATGCTCGGCGTCGTGGCCGCAAAATCGCAACGACGTTCCGTTACACGTTCGTCTAGAGTTACGATAGAGTATCGTCAATGTGCAAAATCGCAAGAACGCGTCGTATAGCTGGTCCGCGCCGAGCTCGAGACGTCTCTCGAAGTATTATAAATCAGCAGTCGCAGAATTTCTCCGCATTCGTGTTATAGAAGTATAGATAACAGAAAATAAGCTACGTTCTTTTCTCTCGCTCTCTGATCGTACAGGTGATTTTCATCGTCATCATACGCAGAGCTCGGTACGCGGATCTTCCAGTCTTATCCGACGATTCGTAGGAGGGGAATCGCGAAAATCCAACGATTCTTCTGCCTCGGCGTTACCCTTCGCGTATTTGTACAAGCTTATTCACACTGATGCATACAGACACATGTGACACGTCACGTACAAGCATCGAGAGAAAGATTTGTATCGACGATTAAAGCCATTGATAAAGAAAGAAGCGAGTCGGAACATTGATGAACGTAAGTAAGTACACGTACTTGACGTCGCTTCGATTCGACGCGAGAGCCAACCAAGGGCAACGTTCTCTATTATTCCAAAAGGAATTTTTTTTATCAACAGCTTTAATTCACCATTAGCTACATACAAGCTTTTTGTTCATAGTGAAGCCGGATATCTGATAATAATGGACGGACACAGTGACTTCACCACGATCTCTCCAACGGAGACGCAGGAAAATTGCATTCGAAATTTTCAGCAGTTCGACCGCGAATCAAATTTGGAAAACTTCTAACCAGTCCACTTGACTCGACGCCTTTACGTTACAACGTTTATTTTTTTCTTTTTTTTTTTAACAATGAAACTATACATATTATCCTTTGTTCTGTTAAGTATGTATATAATATTATATACTAGGATTTGGTTAGTCGATAAATATAAAAAATATGGTATCGTTCCTACGGTCACTATAAAAAGAAAGGTACGGTATTAAGATAAAATCGAACACTTCTAATCGACTGTTGTAAAATGTTAGATGATGTTGAGATTTTTCTATACAACGAGATTCGTACAACGACGTCGGTTATGCTTTTTAACAAACGCGCAAGACGAAAGTCGTCTGTAACTTGTTTGTAAAATATCGAATAATTTTGTTCGTACGTTATAAAATATGTTCCATCCTATTACGTTCGCTGCAATTCTATTTTTGATCGCAAACTTGTATTGTATTGTATCTGATAAAATCATCGTCTTATCTTAAGGCTTTAGAGGAAAAAGAAAGAACCAGCATTCGATGCGTCGATATAAATTATAAAAGAAATTCTAGAAGGAAACTTTGGATAAGAGATCGAAGAACTTGAACGACGGAACCAACAAATACAATTTCTCCAGTTACCTTTGTCCCTATTGCGATAACGATAAGTTGATAATTCGACCTAGATATTGCTCACATATACCTCTTTATATATTTATATGATATATACAAGTAGAAAAAACACGGTATTGACAAAAAAAAAAAAAAAAAAGAAAAAGATTGGAAACCATAGAACGCTTACAAGAACAGAACGTACAACTTGTACAGCAATTTAAGGCACAACATAAACGCTGTGGCGCTAATATATTCGTTGAATTATCGATCATTTGCAACATAGCATGCTTTATCTTGCAGCTGAAACTATCGAGAAACAAGCCTTCGATAGCTTCGACTACAGGAACCCAAGCCGTGAAAGTCTCAAGCGCTTTAACTGCATACTGCTTGGGTGGTCCAGCGCGGTAAGTCTCCTGATATCGACGACCACAACTTAAAAAGTTATTCTATCGATTCGATTCCTGTCCGATCCCTCAAGCAATGGACAAAATTACACGAGTCTGAGTCACTAAATAGCTTAAAAGTACCGAAATTCACCTTTTTTCCCGAGTCTCTCTTTTCTCACCCAATCTGCGGGTGCAGGCGGTGGAATCGCGTGCGTTCGATGGGTGGCTTCCGGTCCTGGACTAGTGCTGGTCCTTTCGATCTCGGAGTCCTAAAATTAAAAATTTAAACTTTTGTCGCGAAATAATATCTCAACTAAGATAATCGTGCAAATCTATTTACCGAGCCTCGGTTAAAGTACTGTATACATATACACATACGTTACTTTACTTGTTAGTTCACATATAATTATCAGAAAGCAATCGTACGATAATTATAACGATCGGGAGCAGTGACATAGTTTCGTAACGGTAATTGCTCTTTCCATAATCAAGCTTTCACAACCATTCCCGTGTAATTGCTTTTCTTTAAGGATATAGAAGCCACGCTGTCTCTCACCTCGTAATTATAGCCGTGCCCCTGTCGCGGATATCGGCTCGTGTACAAAGGATTGTTGAAGACGTCGTTATCGTTAGAATGGGATGGATTGTGAGGCGTGACGATGGTGTGAGGCACGTGCGCGACCTGCCCTCTGGAATTCCTCGCCTTCCACCATTTCCTGCTGTCGTCGAGAATCTCCAGGTATTCGCCTCTGACAACCGTCAACTCCTTGTCGTTGTTCGCCGTCCTTGGATAGGTAACCTGCACGATCTTCGCGTGTCTGGCTACCAGATCGTCTAACCAAGCTTCCTGAGCCCTTTCCATACCGGCGGCTCTCGGTGTTCTTTCGATCGAGTCCACGGATATATCGCTGTGCGCTCTCGTTTGATCGACTACTCTTTCTTCTCTACCATACAACTCCGAGGCAGTCCCGTAATTTCTATCAAAGTACTCGTTACCAGCACGCTCTTCTCTACTCTCGTACTCTAAGTAATCGCTGCTATAATGAGACTCGTCCACTTCTCGATGGTTATAGTACGGATCGTTTTGTTGTTCAGGCAGCTCGTCCCTTTTCTGTTTATCGGCGTTTAACAGGGAAGCCAGGTGATCGTGGTCTCTATCCTCTGGTATTGGATACTCCGGGGACCAACCATCCATAAATATAGGATGATACGGGGGAACGTGACCTTTCCATTGATCGCGTGGTATTAACCACGTGTCACCCAGTGAATGCCAAAGCTCTGTTTCCTTACTGGTGACACAATTGATCAACAAGTTAACAGCTTCCCTGGTCAGTAACGGCGATACCACTTTGCTCGGCAAGTTGGGATCGTAATTAGTATCGTGAGACGCGTCCACGATGAGAGCGAGCGGCGTAAAGAGAAAGTGTACCAGTTCGGGAGCGTTAGGGTCGTGAATGTGAGCCTTTAGTTTGGCTAGCAAGTTGAACGACAGCTTAAACTTTTGGAATATATCGATAAATTCCATCTCCGGAGGCGGTTTCGCCCTCATTGTCAGCATCCCATCGCCCAGGTTTTTCTTCTTCGACTTCCGATTGCGCCTTCGACGTTCCAGCTCTTTGGAAGCAGCCGCTGCGTGTTGCAGACGCGCGATAAATTTCTCAATGTCGTCGAAACAATGGTTCAGAATGGTTACGTCGCGTTCGTATTTCTCAGACGACGTCGAGGATACCTCGTCGTTGTTCTCCTCGCGAGATATATCGTTTTGACCGTCGGCTGTAACGCAGAATTAAATTACTCCATTTTTATATGCGTCTATACGCTTCATGAAATATTCAAGAAACTAAATGGACAAAAATAAGAAACAAGGGGAACGAAGGCAGAGAGAAGGAGAAGGAGAAGGAGAAGGAGAAGAGACGAAAGAAACCTACCATTGTTAGCGTTAAAGGCAGATACTTGTTCTCGGACGTTAACCCCGTTTAAGGGTGGTTCTGGCGGTGGTAAAGTAGGAGGCGGTGGTATACGACCTCTTGGTCCCCTTGGCGAACCACCGGGTACCAGTTTACCCATTTGTAGCATCTTTAGATCCTCGACGAGATCCTGGGCCGAAACGCTCTGACACTGGAATATATGCATTTCTGCCCGTTGACCGGAACCACTGTTATCCGCCACTGTGAAGACGAGAATGTTGTTATACATCTCCATAGGGTCCCTCGACGTGAACGCGGTCGGTTCCTGTATCGACGAGGCTGGGAATTGCTCCATGACGGCCTGCATACGAATTTATCAACGATGCATTAAGTGAAATTGCCTCGAGACTCGTAACGTAAAGTAATTTCACAAATGTTCCACTTCGTATTTGATCGTTCGCCTACGGTAACTACACAAGCTAGTTACTATACGGTTCTTTTCTCTTTTCACTGGAAAAATCAATGGAGAATTTCTCTGTGTGTCTGAAGAGGAATCTTTACCCCCGTCTCGTTGTCCATGATCAGCACCCAGTTCCGTTCCAGACGGAGCTGCATCTTTTGACTCCAGATGCCGTTACTCTTCTCCAACTGCAAAAGTCGCCGCATACCGTCCGCTGGATAAACAATACCGGTTTCCTTCGTGACCGTGAACGTGGCCAAATGCTCCATCATGTACGTCGGCTCGGAACTGCTCACGCGGCCGCCCGATGTGCTCGATGGACCACTCGACCCTCCATCTGATGTATCATTGTTACTTCGTTTAATTACTGTTTCCATTATCACTCGAGTGCTTCCACTAATTTAATAACAAACTACTGCTATTTAACCGTGTCAAACGAGAAAGATCTATATACCATATATATATCTATATATATATATTGTATCCGCATAGGTAATCTACGATATTACTCCCAAGTGTGTCGTTTTACAACGATCGTTGAATTTATATACATATATATATAGAGCGATATTTCCATATGCGTGCACGTAAAACGATACACTTGGGAGTAGATGACCTATGCAAATTCATACTTTTGAAAATGAAATGGAAAAGATGGGACCGAGATATTATACTCTGCCTATTAAATATTATAACGAGTACTATATTTCCTTATAAATAAATAAATAAATAAGCGTATGAAAATCAGCAATCTACTTGTTATAATAATTTTGATCCTCGTTAAGTTTAACGATGGCAAGGAGAAGCGATCTAACGTTATGTCAGCATTACCTTTATTATAGGTGGAAGGACTGTGTCCACTGTTGTAGTAGGGCATTGTGACCAGACAATCGTTTATCCTTTATCTGCAACAAACAACAAATATCCAAGTTGAAGAAATCGATACTCCACCATTATTTTATAAATTTAACAAAATGCTATTTCCTATTGAAAAGTTGTTGTTTTGTCTTGTTCAAAGTGATCTTTTTCATACAAAATTCACCGCGTAATATAACGATAACAACGATGTCACAGAGGTTTGTTAGGCGTGCAGGTTTAATAACTTAATGATAGAGACGGCCGACGCTCGCACGTCGCGTATCGTATCCGGCTACCGGGTCATGGGGACCATACTTGGCGGCACGAAAGCCTGCTTGTAACCAAAGTGAAATTCCAATGAGCCTAATTCGCTCGCCAGACATGTCGAGAATTCCTTTCGCGTGCCTTCCACTTATCGAACCTCAGCGTCCGGAGGTGAGATCCCGCGGACACAATGGGCCAATAAATATTATTCATCGACGAACACTTTTGCAGAAACGAGCCTGCTCGCGAGTTGTGTGGCGCTAAGATGTACAACAGAAGGACGGGAATACCGCTGCGTAGCCGAAAAAGAATTACAGAATTTGGAAAAAGATTACTACCAAGACTTGGTAAATAAATAAAAGAAGATGCTTCGGTTTGCTCGAGAAACTTTGATTTCTTTCAATTGCCTCTTTTATTATTTTTCTCTTATTCGATTCGGATATCGCGAGTGTTTTTGCTTTCTGCCTATTGAAAAGCCATCCTGAATCGCTTGCAATTATCAGTTTACTCGAGAAACAAAATCGAATCCTTTCGATTTCTTCGTTTACTTTTCTTCTCGTATGTGACACTGTAGGAACATCGCGAGTTACAATATCTGCTATGCTCCTCGTTCATTAAAAAGTCATTCTGAATCGCGTGCAATTTTCACATTACTTTTCCCTATTTCAGTTTTATAGAATGTATCGTTGCCCGGTATGAATGGGTTTTGTAGTCATTCAAGTTTCTAGCTCTATTTGTATTCGTCGACAGGCGTTCCTAACATTCCATTACCGTTCTGTAATAGGTACTACATTATCCTCCAGCGATTTTTCAAACGCGCTTCTATCGTACAACCTTCGTTTCTCCATTAATTAACCAAGTCTTGATACCTTCCAAATGGACGAAATACCAAGAAAAATTGACCTTCTCTGTGAAATATATGGAATGGTGTAGTCTCCAAGTGGCACCAGGACATACACAGAGAAACTATGAAAACGGCTCGGTTTTTGCATAGTTATGCGCGAGGAATGTGAAATTCTGAATTTACTCCGAGAGAAACCTATTTGATTCGACGCTTTGTTAAACGAGTGTGAACGTCTCGCATCCATACGGGCGCAAACAGACGGTTTCAGCCAGGTGCTGGATAAAAGCTGTGGATGCGGGCTTGGCGGGCTATTTCGTTCGTAAAGGTTGTAAATTTCCAACGAGACGCGTCTACTTTTCAGCAAAACGTCGTTCAAAGGGATTCGCGTAACAACCTCGAATAATACGATATTTTCTTGACCCGTCGAACAGTCGGTCTAAAATAGGGCAATCTCTGATAAAGGGGAAATGAAAAATAACGAGAAGATTAGCAGAGCATATTCAATTGCCAAAACACGTGGATGGTGTACGAATAGAGGCCCTAAGGATGTCCTTGGGTTACGTACAATTCCTCGCATGACTTCTCGTATGCGGAGAAGGCGCTTGTTTTGAACCGGATGATTTATTCCAGGCAATCAGTAAGAACACTGAATTCTACTGATGCCTAGATCCCTATACTAATACGTGATCATGATTTATCGCTGTTTTTCACTGTTACCTATATTTATTTGTTTTTCTATATCATTAAGTTTCTTTAGATACCGAAATAATGCAATAAAGGTAGATAAGCTTAGAATATGAAGTTACTAGAATGAACGTATTAGGTACGTGAATTAATTCGGTGTCTTTCTAAACGGTATTCGTATAAAATTAGTCACCAAATATGTAATTCATTTAGATTTAAAACGGATAACGAAATAATTAAATTTCATTTAGTAGAAATAGATGTACAAAGGCATTGACAATTGATATCTTCGAACGAAAATATTTACAAAATGGATAAATGTTCCCTTGCGAAAGAGAACTCAAAAATAAATACACTAACTGTATCTGAAAGTAAGTCCAATTGAAAAATGAGACGTGTAGTTTCTCTTTGAACGGATTTCCAGAAATAGCAGTGGCCAAGCTACTTTTAATTTACGTATTTAACCAGATTTCCACGCTGGGTCGTAACTAACAGTCATTTTCAAATGTTAAAGCCAGTGAAGGAGGGATAAATCGACAAGCCGCGATTGGTCGTGTTGTATATGTATCGAACGTATTTAAGAACAAGCGCGCTACGATCCCGGTCTTTCCGGTTTTTCTCTCTCCAGACGCAATGAAACTCCGGTAAAAGCGGCGAGAACGTAATTAATATTCGAAATCTGAAACGTGGAAACGACGCTGGTTCCTGACGGTGGATAAACGTTCGTCCGTTCGGCGAATGCTTTCACTATGCGTGCCTACTGCTGGGATTAGGCATGCTGGGAATCCACATAACGGAGAAGGCATTGTTACACGTTCCTATCAACTGTAACGATGCTGTTTCTAATCCCTAGAAATCAAGAATCTAGTCTTTAATAACATATTTAAAAAACAAAAAAAAATGAACAAAAAGAAAAAGAAACCAACTTTTCCTGCTCATTTTGTTTCATTCCGTTCCGTATCGTAATTCTAACTAATTCAAACCGCCTACTGGTTTCTTACTTAACGTAATTTAAACGTTCCTCCATATCATTATGGTCTAAACGGATGTATAACGTTTTAATATATGCGAAATTCTCGCGATTTAATCAGGAAGCCGGAAAACGAGTTCGAAACGTGGCCAGTTTGAGAACGAGGGCGTTTTGTTTAGCGGCCCAATTTCGCTTCAAACGTATATCATTTTACGTGTCGATGGATTTGGGTCGTAGAATTATATCGCGATCGGTTAATGGCGTTGCGTAACGCCAAACGAGATACGTGACTCGATAAAAATCGATTGTATCATCGACGGTGGGAACGTTCGTTTGGTTTCCTCAAGATCGAGAGTCTCGTTCTAACCCTCTCTCTTGTACGCCTCTTTTTTATACTCCATCTTCGTTCCTCCCTTTTCCCGCGCCAGAATCATATATCTTTTTCCACGCATGAACGAACTGACGGATCTGGTAAATAGAGTGGCTAAGTTCCTAACTATCTTCGTTAGAAACGCGAAACAATCTTCTCGCGCACGATTGTTACCATCGCGTTGAGTATACATATATGAATAATAAGCTTGGTAAGGCGCAAGGTGATCCGATATATCGACGATTCGTGTTGATTATAGGTTAGGTTTAGAGCCCCGGAGCACGGGAACGATGGAACAATTCGTTCCCTGGTCTAAGTCGTAACCGCGATGTAGAGGTGTCGTAACAGCGACTTAATAACAGCTACGTTGAAAAGGGAAGGGAAAAGGAAGGAAGGTGAGTGTGGGCTTCGTTTATATGCCTCAGGATCGAAGTCGTGTAGACAATGACGAACAAAAGTATTGGCACAGACCAAATTTCCCTATAAAATACTATATAAATCTGTGAAACAGGGAATTCTTAGTGTAATATAATTTTCCTGTTTGAAGTTTAAGCAGCTATATAATAAAAATAAATAATAAACGGCACATAATGGATTGTTCGCAATGGAACAATATTTCAATTCTAAGATTGTTTTGTAATCGACGCATAACCAAAAGAATAATAATCTGGAAGCGACATAGGAATCGTAACCAAAACAGAAATCTCGTTATAACAGTATCTGAAATAAAGATTTTTCACAACCGTTCTAAGAATCGAAATTTGTATCATAACTGATTTCAACTCTTAAAAATTATACTTCGTACAAAGAACTAAACGGAGAATCCTATTTTTTACATATTTGCAAAGAATTTTAAAAGAAACGCTAATATGTGATAGTACCTTCATTCGTCACCGTATATTGATGCATTTCGAGATTATGAGGTAAGTTCATTAGTGACGCTCTGAATTCTAGATTTTTATCAGTTCTCACTCAAATTCGCTACTCTATATTTAGCCGTGAGGAACATTTTAACGCTCTTTACAAATCTCTTGAGAATTGAGAATATCATGGAATTAAAACGAAGATAAATAGAGTACAAGAATATACAATCGATATAAAATAATCTGGAGAAGTATGCAGTAAAAAGTGGAATAAAAGCATTATCTATCGGAAATGTGGATTAGCGTCCTACATAAAATACATAGTCACTAAAATACTATATGTATGTATGTTATTTCATACTTTTATGAATATAACTAAAGAAATGAGTTCTAAATAGAAATTTCATTTACTGATCTACGGTTTCACCTATCAAACACCGTAATAAGTACTTCATTTTGGATATTTTATATATCTTTGCATATTAAGTAAATTCATCGTATGAAATGCATTAATAATGCAGTCTAATAATCATATAGTAATGTGTAAATATTGAAAGTTTTAAAACCGCATAAAGTACATAGGTGCAATGTTCCAGAAAATATATCCAACGCCAATTCTTGATTTCGGTGTATCAAATGGGTTAGACTCCCAGACCATGAGCCCTCGAGCGTTGAAACTAGCTGTCCACTATTAAGGGCATAGAGGGCGCCAAAACGTTATATTGCCCGCAGCGCCAAACTCTTGCTACATCACCTCATAAACACGGAAGAATTTAAGAAACGAAGATGAATATTTACTTTCATTCTTTAAAAGTACCACACGATAACAAGTCGTTGTTCCTCTGTAATAAAAATGCCCGATCGATAAAACGCTAATAATCGATGTAGGAGTCAAGTATTCACGGATCGAAAAGTAGAAAGTGAAGTATTCCATCTACGATTTACACTCCGTTAACGATCGTTTGTCACGATCGAAGATAAAGACGGTGAAATTCCTTCGGCGTTGGTTCCAATGATAATCGTAGCCAATCGTATCCAGCGAGAATTGATGGAAATGGAAACCCTTATCACGAGATATCGTCATCCCTTGCTAAGGATTAAATTATGTAAATTTCCAGGAGCGTCGGTCGTGGCCGATTGGATACGCAAAAAGAACACCGATCGCAGTACATATTCTTTTGGAATTCGATTATGTGTCAACGTAATCGAAATATGTACAAACAGGAATATAAGAAAAGATAAAAGGAGCGTATTATAAGGCTTGGACGTTTACGATCCCGCGACAAGTATACAAGTATAATTGCTTATGGATGCGGACACGCCCTGAAAGAAAAATTCATCCGGGGAATGCGCTGAAGTAACCACGTCCTTGACCGTACTTGACGGAAACGGCATTCAACCTTCTGATGCCTTCTTCTCCGTCGTCCAAGATGGAATTCTACCGCGAGGCGGTTGTATTCCAGCTGAACGCCGTGTTTGGAACTTTTATTTGATGACTACCTAAAGAAAATATGAGAAAGAAAATCGGGCAAGAATATTGGATGTTGTTAATTCCAAAAAAATGTGACGGAATTTTTATTACTTTCAAAACGCTAATAACAGTATTGTTCGGAAACAAGAATGCTGGCGTCTGGATGAAAAAATGGTAAAATCTTGAAGCCATGTAATCTATGGAAACAACAAGAAATGTATATGTATATTTCAAAATGACCCGAATATTTACGAAAGATAAGAAAACGATTGCCTATTTTAATACCGTGCCGTGATTTGTCGAGTATCTAATCTATAAAATAGCTTTCAAGGATACTAGATACCTTAATGAACGATAAAATGATTTAAGCGCCAAGTTACACAGATCGTGCGTATTTATTTCATCTTTCCAGATTTTCATTGTAAGACTGAGAATCACCTTTGTAAATTTCCATGCTTTCTACAAAGTATACAAGCGACACAATTACATAGGTATAATGCAGACAAATCACTCGAGAATATTATCCGCCTGACTTGGAAGTGAGCATGCAGAATGGAAACTGATTCGCTGCGCGAAGTCTAAATGACACGAGAGAGGAACGGGAAATCAGACATTCTCGTTTTCTTCCCGCACAAGCTAGCGCCTCGTTAATTGACCAAGATTTTGCTTCGTTAACTGGCTGTCGCCGTCCTCGCCAATTAGGACGCAACAAAATTAGAATAGAAATAAAAAAAAAAATGCTTGGTTCTATAAAAATTACGTAAAGCTAGTTGCTGAACGTTAATTTACGAGGGCCGTATAATAATGGTACAGCATGATTGATTAAAAAACGGAGGAGGAATCTGAAATTTTTAAAAGATTCGTTGAATCAGACTGGATAAAAAATTTTGCGCTTTCCGCCTGGAGGCTTTTCCTTTTCTTCTTTTCGTGACAACGTAACGCAACATGCTCGTTAGATTGGGGTTCGAGCGCGCGAGAAAGGGGAGGAATTTATGCCGTCGTTAACGTAACGTTCCTTGGTGCAAGGTGGTTTACAAGCAACATCGTAAAATCCGCGTCTTCTCGATTTATCATAGCACGAGCAACAAACTGCTCGCATTCCCTTCATTCGCCAGTGCGTGGAATATCTCCTGGCGAAGGTTGTTCACCCTTCTTGAGGGACTAAAATCACTCTAGATCCTTCGAGATAATGTGGTATATCCAATTGGTAATAAACAGTGGAAAAGGAGTATCTCAAGAGAACTTTTTCAGTACATTTTCTTTACATTCTTTGTTGTAACAATTTAGTATTTTATTGTGTCCTCCAGTTTTTTTATTAGTTGTATTATATATATATATTGTATCAAAAAATAATTTTAAACACATAACGCCAATTGGCCACTTTATCTGATCTATCGTCGAAGATATATTTCTAAGAAATTTCTAGTACTTCTATTCTTCTAATTGCGAGTGAGATACGAATACCAGGCGTGCTTGTTTATTTTACATACGTAGTATTAGTATGTTTTACTCGCGTAACACTTGTTTATTTTATATACACGATACCAGGGAGTCACTTTATGAAGTCAGTTTTAAAAATGGTCAGTATGGTGAAACCAAATGAAGAATCAATTAAAGTTTTCGAACGAAGGAAAAGTAATATAAAATATAAAATAGATAGAAACTAAGATAGATACTATAAAATAAATACAATATAAAGGGGCTAAACCATCGCTTTAAAACTTTTTACTAAGCTAATGCAAGTGCCACTCGGAATACATATTAAGAAAAGGCACAAAACACTTTTTATTACACAGTAAAGTACCCAGTATCTTAAAAGCTCTGACAAGAATTTTCAAAAACGCATCCGATACAACTATTACTATTGTGCGTTAACTCTCAAGGTCTCAACAGTCAAGTCTCGTACTGAGGTAAGATACCTGTTACACAACCTAGAAGACCAGATCAAATTAGATCGACTTAATAAAATCGTACTCTTTGATAGCAATACTTTTAATAGAGTCGATTACCACTTCTATTTCAGCCAAAGATTCAACGATAGATTACCGAAAAAATCAACTAGAAACTATTAACGATGAACCATATTAATTACCTAAAATGCAATACGTAGATGAAAGTCGATACTCTGGACTCTGTTGCACAATAATTTATCAACTAATAATATTAATGAATTACAAGCTGCAAGTTAGACTTCCCTTTCGCAACTTTGCATTTATAATGATCTTTATGCATTTATGGGAAAATAGAATGCGCATAATATACAAAGAGACGTATATACAAATATCCAAAGTGGATAAAACAATTCTGAGGTACAATAAAAAAATAAATTTGAAAAAAATCCACTGGTTTACTAATAACATGTGACTTGTGATTTGTGATATCTCATTAATAATATTGACTCAATTGTGCAAGACGGTCTTGGTATCAGTCGAGGGCCAAGACTTTCGAGAAAATACCAATTTGTGGAGGTACGACACGTAAACGCCTGTTGAAAGTAAACATACCGCGGACATACGGCGGTATGAGCACTGAAAAAGTGGAAAGAAAGTTGCCAATGCGCCTCGCATACCTACTGATCCGCCGGTTGCGAACAAGTTTCGCAGTGAATGGATCAAGCGAATGAACTTTTCACTCACTTGCATCCATGGTCCGGATTAATCTCGATTAATCAAAACATCCTAACTAACTCAGTAATACCCGACCGATAAATAAGTATTTTCGTCGCTTCTACCGCGAACAGATTATGTACTTCCGTGAACTATGGCTTTGTCAGAGCAGCGCCGATCCGTCAATGATACATACGCGTTATCGAGATTTTAGGATAATTTTCGAACATTTTATTGCGGCTTTCTAAATCGAACGCAATTAACGCTTATCGATATTACAATGGCTAATAACATTATTTTCAAAATATGCTCGATGTTTCGGCATTCCCTGAATTCGCCGGGCAACGTCACGCAAAAGTCGCTACTTTATGCTTGTTCATGTGTATTTTGTAATTAAAAAAAAGGAAATTTTTCGTAAACGATCATATACAAGTCACATACAAAAAGTACAAATTAGATTTGTTTTACGGACATGTCTCGTCGATTATCAAATTTCGCATATTTATACAAATTCATATTGTTATGAATATAGATCAACGATAATTCTACATGCTAAATATTACAAAGTTATTTCATACAGTGGCTACGAAAAGTATTGACTTCGAGGAATTTATTTATAACTAGTATTATTTGTATCTGATATGTGTCGTAAACGCGTGAGTGGCAAAAACTATATGAATGCATCCCCTTTTTTCTCTCAGGTCTCGAAGGTCGTCCGATGCAATATCGATGTACGCGGAGTACGGTAAATATTTGCAATTTATGTCACGGCGGTCATAATCGGTATACGTAGGTATTTCGTAGGCGTGAATTACAGGTGATTGTCGTGCAGTCACAGTACCATAGACATCTTCGATACTTTGAGCGTGTCGTTAAGGGAATAGAATAATCTGGACGTTTCATAGGAATTTTATGTTCTTTTTTCGCATATTTCTGTATATATTTAATTATTTATAGTTACACGAATTATGTTTTATCTTTACTATACCTTACAAAGGAGGAGAGAATGAGAATTGCGTATTCGTGTTATTAGCGGATAAAAAATAAGTAGCACAAAAACTTACGAAATAACCTGTGTAATAATACATCAACTATCTAGCCGATAAGAAATTTTGGGAATTTTTGCAAGACAAACGATTTAAGATGAACACAATCTTATTGAGAACAATAGTATTCAAAATTCGAAAACATTATCGATTAATGACAAACGGTGCATTCGTTTGAGTCGAGAGAACGTCTATTGAAAATGTCATGGGCGGGGAACTCGTTATAAAACGGTGAAAAAACGTTTTTTTACCCATTATTTATACCTTTTAACAAAAATGCAGGATATATTATTTTATCAAAAATATATCAAAAATGATAGTGAAAAGAATAAGAAAGAAATAAAGTTCTAAAACAATGAATCATTGCGATTCATCGTCAACGCAATGGTGATAACGCGACAAAAATGTTCGCTAGGATTTACGATTACATACGATGCATACTTATATATATATATGCACGGCGAACCAAAATCTTATTAGTCTATAATGTTTGCATAGTTAACGTCGCGAGACAATCGTACGCTATATTTTCACGATGACTTCAAAGTGTCACTTGCATAAAACTTTCTTCGGAGCACGATAACCAAGACGCAAGATGAACTCGTCGTCTCGTGGCTCTGCATTGTTTACCGTACGATTGTGAAGCTCCTACTTGTTGCGTTTCGATTTTCGATCAAATAAATGTTCGATGGAAATAAAAATGCATCGAACCTTGCGCGTATTACCGAGTACATCGACCGCACATCTTTCTCATAAAGAAGGAAAGATAATAAAATACATCCGGTTAAAATACAAACATGTGTCAATTAATGGAATTCGATTGCATGTTGTCGCGATAGCAAGATTTTTCTTATTGAAGTCCGTTACCGTGACCAGGCACGAAGTATGTATATATAGATTGTATGGTCGAGTACTGATTATCATCGGAGACGTAGAGCAACAGGTGTGACCACGACAGACGATTCTCCGCGGGGAGAAATCCACGTCGGTGTACTCGGTACAATGACTCCACTCAAGAAATCATTTCCATAAATACCTTGACAGCAGCGTTTCACCGAGTCCGCTGAATTCCTCTGTTCCGCAATTTGGGATCCGTACGGAACAACTCGGTAAAAAAAAATCACAGCTCGCGCGACGTAAATGCGTACAAAAAACTGTTTCACACCGGTCTCTTACTTACCTATTTACAAAATGTTCACAATATGCACACACTAAAAGAGAAAAAAAGAAAGAGAAAAGAGAAGGAGGAGAAACTTTTGGCAGAGAGCTACGTGCCGATCATGCTCGACTGGAAATACCTGAACGACTACCTGATTGCTCTTTGCCTGTTTGCTTCTTACCTGTTTTGCCCAGGTGCATTCCTAATGCGTGCTCTCTCATTGGTCGAATCGTAGCTATACAATATGGCGGTTAGATCTAACGGAATCAGATATTATCAACACGATGGAGCAGGATATTGTAATCGAGATGTAATTGGTTGCTAGTAACGAGTAATTAATGCCCGTCGATGTTACGGTTCCCTGAATCATACAGAAGAGTAAAATAAAAATGAAAGTTATAAAGCAGGGCTGCCAAAATGATAAAAAAAGAAACTAAAAAGAAATGGAAAATGTACGATTTAGTAAAAATATAATAACTTTAATAACAAGTAACAAATTCTTTATAATACTTATGCATTACGATCTCTTGAAATATATGGATTTATATTATTATATATTGAAGTAAAATTGTATGCTTTAAAAACAAATTATTCAATAAAGGATATATGTACATACTGGTACCTTTTACATTTCAGGTGATACTATAGAAATTCCAAAGAAATTTAAACAAGTAATAAAATTACTCACTATGACGAAAGAATATAAAAATTTGTCTCTAAAAATAACACCGCATTACGTCATAAGACTAATATCAGATATAAAACAAAACATATAAATTAAAAGAAAACTATCAATAAATACAATATAAATATTTGCTAAATATTAAAATGATTTCAGGTAGTAAACTTATAATAGTAAAATTATTTTATTCGTGCCAATCATTTATTACATTAAATACAAATAAAATTTAGGAGAGAATATAAACAATTCGGTGTAATTCTACAGAATATACCATCGTCAAAAAAAAATTTCAAATGAATAAACTGAAATATACTTCCCTTTTCAAATATTTAATGAGTTTTATTTTAATGTTAACATTTCAATCAAATTACATATATTTTATACATTTCATATGAATGTTACATTTTACATTTAAGCTATCAATTGTAGCCATATCTACCTGTCAATGTTGAAAGATTATGTATCGTTTTCATAATCTTTGGGATTCTTACGTTGTAACATATGATATTCATGATTTGCCCATTCCATTAACAAGAAAGAACTAAGAAAGGCTGAAATGTAATTGTAGAATATCTTAATACTTAGGTATATAATGCTAGCTGTAATATAAGAATATGTTAAGTTATACAACTATATTAATACACTTCTACTGTTTTATACGGAGAAAGACAAATCGATATTATTATTTTATTATTAATTGATAAGAAACACTTACGAGGTACGATAAACAAAAATTCAGCTCTACAGCGTTTTATAAATCGTGCAGAAGCATCACGTATTCCAGCAAAAGGACTTTGTTCATATGGACTAAGGCGGAAAAATGTAACGCCAGTTACTTTTTCAAGTTCTCCAAACCTCTTTCCTCCCATTTTGACTAAATTCAAAAAACAATTATTTTAATACTTCAAAACATAAATGAATATGATAAATGAATATAACCAAGAAACAAAATAAGCAACATTAACAAATATTACAAGTTTCACAGATATAATATATAGAAATAAACTCTGCTTACTTTAATCACTTATTAAATACTAATAATCACTTATTAAGTGTGAAAAATGAAGGTAATTATTTCAGAACTATATAACTTACGTAATAATTATACACCTATCAACTTTGAACGTTCCAATTCACGCAGATATCTGATTCTGACACCTCTGAAGTATGTTCGCTAGATGGCATGTTTGTTATCTGCGTGTTAGAGCGCTAAATTTAAATTATGTGATATGACAAATTTGTATTAATATTAACACTTTCAAATATTACGAATGTTTATGTTAAAATTACATACTATGTAGTGGTAGTAGAAATTTATAAATGATTTTTTCACGAACAATTTATGCATATACATAAATTAATGTAACATAGTACGTATATTTTAATTTTTGTCAATTATCAATTTAATATTTAATACACTTAAATAAAATCATATCACATAGTCGATTCAAACACATAAAGTAGTTATGATATTTCATTTTTCAGAAATGATTAATTAATTCGATTATGTATTAAAAATGAATAGTAGTGTTTCATAGGGAATTTTTGTTTTTATTTGTAATTTATAGTACTTATAACTTTAGCTTGCGTTTTCTTACAATTCAAATACAATGTTTCATTAAAATTACTAATATTTAAAAATTCTTCCCATGAACAAATAATTTTGCTATATTTACATCTATGATCTGAATTTTATACATACAAAAATCGTAGGTGAAAAAGTTCCATATTCTGTTCTTCGATGCAAGATGGCGCCACTATTGCATTGTAATGAAGTAAGGGAAGAAGAGGTAGATTTACGAATCACGGAATGGGGCTATGGGACAGTTGCTCGTGTGCGAGGCTCCGTATGATATCGTGGTTAGTGTGTATTGTTTGTGTTTTGTGCTTATTGCATACATTGTCAACTGCTTCTCACGAGGTACACAAATGCAGTTAATAAAGATGGTTTATCGAAGCAGATTTCTAAATAAATCGCTACAACCGGTGACTGAGTAACGGTGCTAAACCTGACGCGAGGTCCTCACCCGCGTTAGGTGCCGTGTGGGCCACCTATCCGCGTCCAAGCTGTGTCGAGGCATTCAAGTCATGGTATCGAGGTTCGACACGAACTTCGGTTGTGAAGACTTTTTTGGGACTTATCGTTGCATCCAAGACATGGCTTGTGATCGTGGTGATTCGGATTTCGAGTTCGTCATACCTCCAGAGGCGCCGGTCTTCGAACCGAGTGTCGAAGAGTTTCACGACCCTCTTGGCTACATTGCAAAAATACGACCGATCGCAGAGAAGTCTGGCATTTGTAAGATCAAACCGCCGCCTGTGAGTATCATACTTACTATAAATCTTTTTCTTTTCCTTGCTTTCTCTTTCGTTTACCTTATCATAGAAAGGACACGTTATACAAGCATCATCCTTGTTCCATACTTAAAGACCTAAGACTTGAACGAATGGATAACATTGTATTTTCGTGTGATTGTCGTAAACGTGCAGATATGCACACACGACCTCGTTTACGCACTATGACGCTTCCGTACGAACATCACATAGCCGTGACATCATAAAATAAATGAGTTCCTACGTAACATGTACTTTAGAAAAATTCAATTAAATTAACGGAGGAAAATTCGTTTCTCCTCTTATAATGTGTTTCTTTTATGTATGTATCAATAAAGATAGAATTTTCCGTTCGTGTTAAAAAAGTACGGATCTGGCAAAAGCTGTGAATGTTTCGTATCGATACGAGTAGTAAGATAATACGATCGAAAGGGAAGAAAAGACTTCGATTTATTATCTCGGAGGGCTTTTTTTATTTTGTATCCGTACGTTGTTAGCATTTATATCGACATTCCAGGATGCAATACACGCATTAATATCTTCACGGGTTAGAATGGGAAGTAGAATCGGGAGTGACAGTATTCTGGGAAACTATTGAAAAATTCTGAAATGAAATATGTTGGGTATTCATTTTATTGCGACATTAATATCGTTATAGCTAGAAGGTACGCTATGTAAAATGGCCGAGACAATCGAAACAATGTCACCTTAGGAAAACGTCTTGAAATGTTTCGGAAATTCTATACGATATCCATGACATCGACAGAGGAAGCGCTGAAATAATTATCAGCGTTTGTAAGTAAAGATCTTTCTGAGACAATTCTGATATCGTGATATTGTCGATATGGGAATCAGTTTCGTATATACCCAGAAGTAAAACGATTTTACCTAGAAATATCCTAAAAATATCACAAGTTTTTGATGAATAAATATGCTTCGTTGTATCATATGGCAATTCTCTTCGAGAATCTCTGTATTTAGTTTGTTCTGAGAATTTGATATAATTTTTTTTGTTTTTTTATTTTAATTTCATGTTTTACAAAGTAGAAAGTATTGATGCGCAATACCATCAAATTTTGCCATTTTTCCGCTGCCCATATATACATATATGGAAATATCAGCTTTGTGTAAAATATTCAGATTTTTATTTCAAATTCCATAAATTGTTCGTTTGATTTGTATCACCGTTAGAATCGATTTGAGCCACCATTTTGTTCTCACATGTGTAAAGAAAGATTTTACAATATAAATTGTAAAATTTTGTTGATCGTGGAAAGGACAAATAAATAATGACAAATTAGAAGTATACCTTCGATATAAATTAAATGTCAAAAATCTTGGTCTTTTTATGCATAAATAAAATGTATTATACAAAACGTACAAACAATATAGCGCGCATAGGTAATAATTTAACATGAATTACATAAAATCTGTACTGAGAAAATTATGCAATCATTGTTTTTTTGAATTTGCATCATACACTTTTTTCCTCAAATGAAAGTATATTTTTATATATTTAAAGTACTAATTTTATTACGAATCACATTATTCGAAATTTTATAATTATCCAAGTAATTTAAAGGTATGGTGATTTTCACAAATTTATCATAACGTGTATAAATTTAAAACATAAAAATATTATTCTCACAGTTTTTCACGTAAACAAATCTAAACCTTAGTTTAGATTTATAGCATATACTTCTTTTAGTCTAGCAACGATAAATGTATCATTACGGATGCTAATTTCCTCTCCGTGCCAAACACTTTAACTTTTAAAAAATTGATTGTTTTTACAATTGTTATCTCTTATTGTAAAATCGATCTTTTTTATCTAACTGATAACTATGACCTAATCGTACTTTGTATATTAATCTAGTTATCTGTAATTCATTACTCTTTGAGAAAATTCATATTTTGTAACGGGATGACGCCATTACGGAAATAACTATGGTCACGGCATTAAACGGGCGTCGTATATGGAGAAAATCTTCATGATATTTATGTATTTTTAACTTGAGATGCAACAATATGCATCATGTTAAAAATGTGTCTAATTTTTTTACTGTGTTGATATAATTGTGTAATCGTTTGTAAACATATTAAATGTCATATCATCACAACAAAATCATTCACATCTCTATTTCCATGGCTGTTTTATGCTATTTATTACTTGTTGTTTCTAAAAGTCGAATGATCTTACAATGGTGTTGCGTCACGGTGATGAGATGAAGCTACGAAAGCATTTATCGATTATTTAGACATATATATTTATGTGTTACTATGTATTTCATCAATAAATTTCTGATATTTTAGAACAAATAAAATTAAGACAAAAGCAATTCCTCTGCAGCTATTTTCTTATGCTACATAAATATCAATAAAAAACCGTAAATATATTTTCATTACCATATATACTCTACATATACTAATCCGTATTTTATTAAATTAATTAAATCATTTGAAGACCTGTAAGTATTCCGACGTATATCGAATGCAAGTCCGAATCGTAATAAATGTATATAATTAACAAAATGTGCTATTTTATCCTTTTTTGTATTATACTTTATATAAATGGCATTATATAGATAGATATTATAAATGATTAAATAAATTTATATTGTTCTTTTAATAAACAGAAATATGTATAAATAAAATAATCCAGAATATTTGCATCACTAGGATGCTTATTTTATATAATTTTCACTATATTTAATTTTATTTTGTTACCGAATTATTTATAAATATTTATGAATACTTTATCTCTTTAAAGTCTTATATAATAGTTATTAACAATTCGTATTCTATATATAAAACTAATATAACACTAAGTTACTTTGTACATTGTATCATCTTATGTACATTGTATCATCTTATGTACATTGTATCATCTTATGTACATTGTATCATCTTATGTACATTGTATCATATGTACATTGTATCATATGTACATTGTATCATATGTACATTGTATCATCTTATGTACTTTATATTGTATTTTGTATGTACGTATAATGTATATATTTTATATTGTAATAGATAAGATATGTATAAATCAATTTTATGAATCTTTCTTTTCTTTTTTGTTTGTAGAATTGGCAGCCACCATTTGCTGTTGATGTAGATAAATTCAAATTTGTTCCGAGAATACAAAGGCTAAATGAATTGGAAGCAAAAACCAGGATAAAACTTAATTTCTTGGATCAGATTGCAAAATTTTGGGAACTTCAAGGTTCATCTTTAAAAATCCCTCTTGTTGAACGCAAGGCTCTTGATTTATATTCTTTACATAAAATAGTTACCGATGAAGGTTTGTTGTTTTATTATTTAATTGTTAATATCTTACTTCATGGTTTCTAAATATTAATACATTAATGTTATGTTTAGGAGGAATTGAAACAGTTACAAAGGAAAGAAGATGGGCAAAAATTGCAAATAAATTAGGTTATCCTTCTGGCCGTAGTGTTGGAAGTATTCTAAAAAATCACTATGAACGTATTTTGTATCCATTTGATGTGTTTAAACAAGGGAAAACATTGGCAGATATTGTAAGTTATTTCTTATTTAGATGCTGTACATATTTTTCTTTTAATAATTAATGCGTACATATCATATGTTGAATTGTACAGAAAATTGAACCAGATTCTAATGTGAACGAAAAAAAAGATAGAGATTATAAACCACATGGAATTATATCACGGCAACAAATTAAACCACCACCTGAGAAATTTTCCCGTCGTTCTAAAAGATTTAGTGGTCAAGAAGAAAAGCAGGAAGTATCTATTAAACCAGAGGATTGTAAAGAGGAATGTGATTCTGACAATGACTGTAAAGATGGAATTAGAAATAAACAATATGATGATAAAGATAATAGTAAAGAACTTAAAAAATTACAGTTTTATGGACCTGGTCCAAAAATGGCTGGATTTAATACCAAAGAAGGAAAAAAATCAAACAAAACTAGAGGTGTAAAACTTACTTATGAAGTTGACCCAGTGAGTGTATATTATATGTTATTTAGTTATGATCTGCATTTTTACTCTTTCTTAATTCATGTGTGTGTATTTTTCTAGTTGGCAAAGTATATTTGTCACAATTGTGGAAGAGGTGATAACGAAGAAAGCATGCTTTTATGTGATGGATGTGATGATAGTTATCATACTTTTTGTCTTATGCCACCATTGACAGAAATACCAAAAGGTGATTGGAGATGTCCAAAGTGTGTTGCTGAAGAAGTTTCCAAGCCAATGGAAGCGTTCGGATTTGAGCAAGCACAAAGGGAATATACACTTCAACAATTTGGAGAAATGGCTGACCAATTTAAGAGCGATTATTTCAACATGCCTGTACATGTATGTTATCTTATTATGCATTATAATGTTGTAATATACTTGCAAATATTTGACAATACTTTTTGTAGATGGTGCCAACATCATTAGTAGAAAAAGAATTTTGGCGAATAGTTTCTTCAATTGATGAAGATGTAACAGTTGAATATGGCGCAGATTTACATACAATGGATCATGGGTCGGGATTTCCAACAAAAACCAGTGTCAATTTGTTTACATGTGATCAAGAATATGCTGAATCTTCATGGAATTTGAACAATTTACCAGTTTTACGAGGAAGTGTATTAGGTCATATAAATGCTGATATTAGTGGCATGAAAGTACCATGGATGTATGTTGGAATGTGTTTTGCAACATTTTGTTGGCATAATGAGGATCACTGGAGCTATTCAATCAATTATCTACACTGGGGAGAACCGAAAACATGGTATGGTGTACCAGGCTATGAAGCAGAACGATTTGAACACTCAATGAAATCGGCTGCACCAGAATTGTTTCATAGTCAACCAGATTTACTTCATCAGTTAGTTACTATTATGAATCCAAACATTCTGACGAATGAAGGTAACACGACATTATTTTTAATTGCCATTTCGTTAAGTATATACTATTTAGTACGAACTATCTATAATATTTATATTTGATTTTTAGGCGTTCCAGTATTCAGAACTGATCAACACGCGGGAGAATTTGTAGTGACATTTCCGAGAGCGTATCACGCAGGTTTTAATCAGGGTTACAATTTTGCTGAAGCCGTGAATTTTGCTCCCGCTGATTGGGTATATTATCATTTTAAATTCTTATTATCAACATATTATATTATATCCATGTTTGTACTTAGTTTATACAGTTATTCTATGTTTAATAGCTCAAAATTGGACGAGATTGTATAACGCATTATTCAAATTTAAGACGATTTTGTGTATTTTCTCATGATGAATTGGTGTGTAAAATGTCATTGGACCCAGACTCATTAGATATAGGGATTGCAACTGCAACTTATCATGATATGCTTCAAATGGTAGATGATGAGAAGAAACTACGGAAGAATCTGTTGGAGTGGGTAAGTGATATATTTCTATTTTTCAAATAATATAATTTTTATTTTTTAAATTTGATGCAGATATCACAAATGTGTTTTAAAAACAAAATACTTATAGACAATACAACTAAACTATTAAATTTATCAAATTGCATATTTATGTAATTTACTAATTATTATAAATATATATTTCATTTTTTGTTTTATTAAATTTTATAAGATGCCTGGCGTCTAATTATTTTTTGAATTCATGAGCATTTTAAACGTTTAAATGTTGCCTCCAAAATCACTTTCTCACATAGAACAGATTATAATTCTAAATGCAAAGCCTAATATATTTAGGTCAAACGGTATAGTATATGCTGAGACATTCCCTCACAGGCTTACACATACAACATTACACGTACACGTCGGCAACACACATAACCGTAACCATGCGGGCACACGCGGTGAAAGACGTGTGTGCGGCTGATATTACCAACCATTGGGCATCGTAGTTTCACCGACGTTGTTATAATCGTCATTAATGCCTTTATATTTCGTTATTTTTGGTTAGCCTGCATTCATATCATTAAAATAGTTTTTGTGCGATCGTTCCTTAGTTATCAACCTTGACTTGTTGATACCTATTCGGTGTGTCTCTCATTTTGATTATATAACTTTTATTGGTGAATAGAGGTTATGTTTTTAAAGTCTTGCCATGATGCTAAACAGGCGTTATATTTTCTCTGTTGATTCAGAGATTTTTATAGTTTTTCTTGCAATTTTATTGAAAAGTATCATTGTTAATTTTAAACAAATAATATATTTGTAAAAAATTTTTCTATTTTAAAGTTTACTCATCTACAGATGGATACATGTGTTTCATTGATAATCTCATTCTGCATTGTAATATTTCTTTTAAAATGTAAGAATGGTGTACGGTCTCATAAATGATCTTTGTGGTAAAAATTATATCTTTCAGGGTGTAACAGAAGCAGAACGAGAAGCATTTGAACTTTTACCGGATGATGAGAGACAGTGTGAAGCTTGCAAGACAACTTGTTTTTTGAGTGCAGTTACATGTTCATGCCAAAGTTCTCAGTTAGTTTGTTTAAGGCATTTCACAGATCTTTGTGATTGTCCCCCAGATAAGCATACACTACGTTATCGCTATACTTTAGACGAATTACCAATTATGTTACAAAAATTAAAATTGAAAGCAGAGTCGTTTGACTCTTGGGTGACAAAAGTAAAAGAGGCAATGGATCCTGATAAAAAGAGTGATAAAATTGAATTAAGTGAATTAAAAGAACTGTTAAATGAAGCAGAAAGTAAAAAATTCCCAGAAAGTGAATTGCTTACAGCTTTAACAACTGCTGTACAAGATGCTGAAAAGTGTGCAAGCGTTGCACAACAACTTTTGAATAATAAACAACGTACCAGGTATTATGAAGTTTTTTGGTTTATGTTCATATTAGATATCACTATTTGTATTAAGGTAAGTTCACTTATTTGTAATTTTTCATACAGAACCAGACAATCTGTTGAAACTAAGTACAAGCTTACAGTAGAAGAATTAACACTTTTTTATAAAGAAATAACAAATTTGTGCTGTGAACTCAAGGAGTCTGATGGTGTAAAATTTATACTTGATCAAGTATTGCAATTTCAAACAGAAGCAGAAGAACTAGGATCTAAAGAGGATGATTGTGATATTGAACAGTTGGAAAAATGTATTGAATTTGGAGATTCTATTTGTAT
Source organism: Bombus superbus (assembly GCA_014737385.1). Lineage (NCBI taxonomy): Eukaryota > Metazoa > Arthropoda > Insecta > Hymenoptera > Apidae > Bombus > Bombus superbus. Next base: position 544,127 of record JACXIK010000058.1, read on the forward strand.
TGAACTACCTCAACTTACACATTTGAGACAAGTAAATATATAAATATAATGCATATACGTATTTGACAGGGATATATCCGTGTTCTTAGATACATAATTGCATGTTTATTTATTGCAGAAATTAACACAAATACAATGGCTTGAGGAAGTAAAGTCTGTTCAAGAAGATCCAAAGTCAGTACATCGTGATGATTTAGCAAAATTAATCGAGAAAGGTATGACAATGCCTCCTCATTTAAGTATAGAAAATACTCTCTCAGTGTTGCAAGCATTAATGCTTGCAATTGATAATTGGGAAGAAAAAGCAAAATTATATCTCCATACAAAAAATAGACAAACCATTACATCTCTTGAAGAATTTATTCGTGAAGCTGATAAAGTAGAAGCTTACCTACCAAGCTTAGATGTCCTTCAAGATACATTAAACAAAGCAAAAAATTGGACAAAAATAATGGAAGAGATACAAGCAAGAGATAACTTTCCATACTATAATACGCTAGATGATTTAATAAAAAAAGGTAGAAATATTCCACTGCACCTAGATGCCCTTCCAATCTTAGAATCTACTCTTTCACAAGCAAAAACCTGGAAAGAAAGGACAGCAAGAACATTCCTAAGGAAAAATTCACATTATACTTTAATGGAAGCTTTATCACCACGAATTGGCGTTGGTATACAAGCGTTAAAAGCTAAAAAGAGTAAGAATGAAGATTCCATAGGACCTGTCTTTGTCTGTGATACAAAATTGGATGATTCCAATGATTCAGCTACCGTTGTAGCTGCGTTTAAATTAGCTGAACAACGCGAAATGGATGCGATGCGAAACTTAAGGGAAAGAAATTTAATGAAAACCGAAATCGACGATTCAAGGTATTGTGTTTGTCGTCGACCAAGATTTGGGCTCATGCTTCAGTGTGAGCTTTGTAAGGATTGGTTCCACTGTAAGTAATATTTTCTCGTTATAATGAATATATAGGTGTTGAGCTCAATTATAATTAGTCAAAATATATTGTAATTTTAGCAAATTGTGTACCTTTACCAAAGACATCGTATAAAGGAAAATTTCCAATGTCAAGAGAAATTAAATTTTTATGTCCATGTTGCTTACGTTCACGACGGCCACGGTTAGAAACGATTCTTGCACTTTTAGTTAGTCTTCAAAAAATTCCTATTCGTTTACCAGAAGGTGAAGCATTACAATGCTTAACAGAACGTGCAATGAATTGGCAGGTGAGGTTTATGTAAAAATTGACATTAACAAATCGTGTTATAATATATAACGATATACATAATATACATAGTATACGTACATCGAATAGGATCGAGCTCGACAGGCACTAGCTATGGATGAAATTTCATCTGCACTGGCAAAATTGTCTGTGCTATCACAAAAATTAGTGGAAGCAGCTGCAAGGGAAAAGACAGAAAAAATTATTAGCAGCGAGCTGAAAAAGGCAGCAAATAATCCTGAATTACATCAGAGAGTACAAGCAATTGCTCCACTCAGTGGTGTACATTCTGATGATAGTGTAGTTAGTATTGCGGTATGTCTATTATATAAATAGTATTGTATATAGAATTTGTAATATAGCACAATATTTAAAATACGTCTATATTATACATTATTGAATATATTTATGATATATTTTAGGATGATGATGACGACGTTGTCACTATAGATGATGATGAGCCAAGTTGTAGTACATTCAATAGTAACGAACATGCATATTCCTATAGTAAGACCTTCTTTCACAAAAAATAATAAATGTTAAAGATATAAACGTAGTATTCATGATGTTCATATTTTCTTTTACAGTATCAAAAATTCAGCGTAAAACACAATCAAATGATGCAACGGAAGTTGCGGTTGTACTTTCACTTACAGCAAGGTTACGTCTAGAAGAACTGATGATGGAAGGCGATTTATTAGAAGTTGCACTCGATGAAACACAACACATCTGGCGTATACTATGTCATACAAATAGCCCTAGTACGATTCGAAAGTATGCATCGTACGAGGAAGTTCAAACTAACTTAAATCAGGATATAAAGGATGTAAAAAAGCGAGGAAGGAAAAGAAAGTCTGACGAATTCGAATTATTGAAAAAACTTGGAAGACAAAAAATGGAAGAAAAGAATTTAGTTAAGCGCAAAGGATTGCAGAAAGAAAAAAAATCAGCTAGTTCTCTAGTTCCAATAAAGCGTGGACCTCGAAAGGTATTTAAATTTAGAAATGCCTTGTATATATTAGCGAAGCTTGAATTTGGAACATTTCCTAGTTAAAAATACTTTATATAAATACGGTGTTTGTTACGAATCTGTTACTTTGGTTTCAATTAGACGTAAATTTTAGATGAAACGTAAAGAAGGAGAAGAAGGCCCAAAGAAAAGGGGTGGTAATAGGAAAAAAACCAAACAGGATACTTCAGACGAAGAAGATGATTGTGCGGCTGTTAATTGCTTACGACCTAGCGGTAGGAATACTTCATATATTCTAACAAAATATTTTAGTATAATTATATTTATTATTACATTATATATATATATATATATATATATATAATATGTGGGCGTTGTCTTATATATTTCTGTTTTGTTTTTGTTTATGTTAGGCAGGGAAGTTGACTGGGTACAGTGTGATGGTGGCTGTGAAGGTTGGTTCCACATGCATTGTGTTGGTTTAGATCGTACAGAAATTGCAGAGGAGGATGATTACATATGTAGTAATTGTAAAGAAGCAGAGCAAAACTCAACGGTAAGTTAAAATTAGTACGCTTAGGATATCATTGCTACTTTTGTATTTTTAGCTGCTTGGTGAAATTCTTTTTTTCTCTTCGTTATGTAACATTTTAGTTTTACACAGAATTTCAATTACTTCCCAATTCTTGATTTCAGTTGAATTCAGTTGAGCTTTAAGTCTTTTTCATTTGTTAGATAGCATTATATTATAGTTTTAGTGCAGTATTTTTTTGTGTTGTCTATACTGTAGTCAAGAGCGCCAGATCCTCTAGCTGAATCATTAGGCCTGGATGCACTTCTTTCCCTTTCTCAATCTCAGGGATACCAGGGCACAGATAGTGAAGCAGACATCCAAGAAACCACATCCTTCGTCAAGACTTACTAGCCTACTTTACCTTGTTAGCTCTGTACAAGGCTAGGATGCTTATCAATTTCAATTGACTGGGAACTTACAGTCCAACAATTAATATCATCTACAATCATCATTCAGTCAGTTGGTACTGCAGATTATCGGATGCTGTTTGATTACTGTTGCGAGCGGATATTGGAGATAAAGTATTATAATGCGGTCGATTTGCAATCTTGACGATTATAAATATTATTTTTTTATTTTGATTTGGTACTCTATACAGAGGTATCAATTTTTTGTATGTATTATATTGCATTGTATTTTATTTTTCTAAGATAAAACAGTTGTTTATTAAGAAGATTTGTTGTTCGAGTCCAATACATTTATTTATACTCGAGGAAAACTAATTTCATGCATTAATATTTAATGTTAATTTATAACATGAAAACCTGCTTGCTTTTAACCAAAATAAGATATTAATTTTGAATTAAGTACACGATTTTGATTAAAAAAACCTTTTAAATTGTAATACATATTGTACAGATCAAGTATCGCGGATGAACCGTGATATATTATTTTGTGATTTATACGGGATTTTAGAAAACAGATATCTATCTCATTGTAACTCTTATTTCTTATCTCTCGCTGCGACAGTCGATAGAAAATACAGGTTTTGCGAGACCAATGACTGTTGAATAATTAATATGCATTAGCATTATTCATAATGCAATCTATGGTGTGAATGTGACGCTCTTTTCCTATATAACACATGGAAAAGATAAAAAAGGTGTAAAAGATAACGAAGAAAGGAAAGGAGGGCATAGTTTGATCTAATGATTTAGACGATCTGTGACAAAAAAGAAATATCAGCGACGGCGATGACATATATAATAAAGTGAAGTCACCTCAGATTACTTCTATTCGAAGATAAATTCCGTCGGTTTTTGTATCGGGTTTTAATTGTAATGGTGCAAGAGAACTTTCCTTGCACTACAATAGTATGTACAGATAGACTGACGTATGTGTGTATTAAGGTAGATATTATACATATACATATATACATATATAAGAAATTAGATTGAAATATAGAAGTAAGTCACAGTTTGTATAAAACAAAGAATTGACACGCAGATACATGGCATATTTAAATCTGCCTTCCTGAAACAATTGATAGCAATTCATTGGATTTTGGACCAGAGTGTACAACTTGTATAATTTATACAAATCTGCGAATCATTTGATTTTTCGTTTCATTTCATCTTTCTTATCATAAACATCTAGAATATCATTTTATATTATGGTATTATTGATTTCATCGAATAATTTCCGAATGGCCTAAAAAAATACATTTTATAATGTAAATTCTATTTGTAGTATTATAAAATATTAATTTCTTACGATTTCAAACAACTAACAGATAAAAGTGTTTGTTTCAATCCTTATGGTCGTATTACGCTTTGTAATATTTAATAGATCAATAACTTTATGCCTTGGTGTGCTGATCCTTTCATTTTATACGCTCAACGTTAGTTCGCGTTCAACATTTAAAACTGTTAACTATCTTACATTGTTAACATTCACACGGTGTAATGCATCGTTGTAGTATAATTAAAGCTTACTTATTACTTTGTACATTAAAGTATTATAAAATCATTAAATGTTATAAAGACGATACTTATACTAACGATAAGATATATTCCGTAATAAACCATTTTATAAATGTTGTAAGTGTTGCAAATATGGATCTCATTCTCGATAAAAGAAAACGGAAAAAAGTAAGAAATACGTCGTTATCCATTGGTGTGAAATATAGGTTACGAAATGTAATTTGTGTATTTAATGTTGACTCTGGTACAAAACCGTGTTTCGTATATAAGTTAATAATTACATTTTCTAATTATTTTTTAATATGATTCTCGAACTGGCTTTCTTATCCTTTTTTTTTTCTTTTTATTTATACATAAAAATTTGATTTACTTAACTCTTGTGCAAAAGCGTTATGTGCGTGTCTCTATCTACTAATGTGTTTTTTTTGCATGATATGACAAGAAAAACTGCATTGTGTAAAGAAAAGAAATAGCTTTATTGTGGGTTTATCAAAGAAGCTGTGCTCACAGCATAAGAGATTTTGTATAATTACTTGTTAAAGAAAACGAATATCGATCATTGAGTTTCCACATGAACTAAAAACTATATGAATGCATGTTATGTGTGGGGTGACACGACGTACAGTGTGTTTTAAACATAAATCGAAGGAATTTCCTTAACGAATGTTCCACTGTTAGATGTTGTAGCTTAAGTAATTGTTCGATTAATGTTTGGCAGAATACATTTTAAAATAACTGTAGCTATAGGAAAATACCGACATATTATATTATACATCATCCACGATTAGTATGTTGCGCGTTTTGTTTAAAACAGACTGTAGGTCAAAGATTCAATGAGACATGTGTACACATATATATTTTTGTACAGATACAAAAAAGCTCGATAATCTCTTTGATTATTGTCCCTGGCTACGCGGGAATGCAGTGAATTTATAACGATAGTGTTGTTTTTGCGTTTCGATGTTTCAAAATATGAATTTTATTTGTTTCTTTCCGTGATAAAAATAATATATATATAATATACAATAATATATATATATATTATTTTTTATATTAAATATATATATATATATATATGTATACATATGTACGTACATTCGTTATTGTATTTTATACAAAGTACTTAGAATCATTTTCTATTAATCGAGATATCTCTTGAAAAAAAGAAAGAAAAAAGAAAAGGAAAAGAAGAAAGAAACAAATAAGAAAATTATGTGTTTTATGAAGTGGTACACTATCATTAAAAATACATTGTGAGACTAGTAATATAAGAGAAAAATTGAAATTGCGTGATTACTTAGAGCTGTTACAAAGTGGACATATTTAAACGTTGTACTTTATCATTAAATATTAGCGTACGCTACGTTGAATACCGACCAGTCGTTCGACGTAATATAAAGCAAGTCCCTACGCGTTTACAAGAAATTATACTAATCATCATAACGAAAGAAATTCATTTTTGTCAATCCTTCTTGATAATGAGCGCAAGGTGTTTAGTTTCGATTTTGATTCTCTTTTGTAACGAAATATTTGACGGAACGTGCATCCGATAGTAGATTAAAGATTTATCGAACCTACTTGAGAGGGATATTATCAAACGAAGTATTACGCGTCGTTTTCGTAAATCAAAGTTATAATTATATGTCGTTAGCTATACACGTAACACAATTTAACTTTCATGTGCAACTAATATTTATTTTAACGTGTAATTAGCTCTTTCACGTGATTGATGAATTCACATTTTTTAAGCCGAGCCGGGTTACTAAAAATTTTATGATATAACGATATGCCTGCAATTTTAATTGAAATTTATGTCTTGCGATATCGTTGTAAATTGCTTGCCAACGATGATAATTATTTTTGTTCTAATTAATATTTGTCTTTCACGGTTTTAAAACGTTAGCTTAATTTTTGTTCGACTTACGTACGATGATTACTTAGTATTTACTCGATCGTTCACGTTCATTCAAACGATATAGTCAAAAAACGTTACTTAATTTCCATTGCACCATTGCTGATAACCATCTTTATATTAAACTCGATTGTTTCTTTGTTCCTTCCTATTCTGTGTATTACGCAGAAAGATCAGTATAAACGCGTTCACGTTACAACGTGTTTTGGTTATTCCGAACATCACACCTCGCAAAAAAGAAAGAAAACCTTTCACCAAAAATTTAGTCCGTAGAAAATCATTATCATGTATCTATGTATTTATTCTATTTTTATCTATTTGTGTTTTCTCGATTGTCCTTAAAAAGAGAAAAAAAAAGAAGAAAAGGGAGAAAAACTAATTCCACCACGAGGAAAGCTTCCAACGAATATACGATCATTTATCATCGTCATTTGCGCAAATAACTATTTTACCGTATAATATAATACATACATCGTTTATTTCCTTTATACACGAATCATTTTAGACAGAAATATTTATGAGACAGTAAATGTAACCTAGGGCTAAGTAGTGTTAAAGTAGCCTTTATTTGTAAGATTATATCTCTTTGATTTCCGATAAAATATATCAAATGTAAATGTGTAAGTACATGTACGTTCAATATCATAAACTGTTTTTTCTGTTCTTTTTTTTTTTCCAAAGAGTTTAAACAAAGCAAAAAGCAAGTATATCAGATAAAAGGTACAAATTTTCAACGTTATGGTAAATGCATCGGATGTTTAAAAGGTTTTTTTTTTGTTAAAAATAGTATGCCGATCTTCTATGATGATGTAAAACGTCATTTGAAAGAGGTCGATGTCTGTGGAAGCGTATTCCGTGTAACCGGCGGGAGAGATAGAATGTCAATAAAGAGCGGCGGAACATGAAAGTTCGGGGAGACATGAATTTCTCGTCTATATCACGCACAACGGCAACTCGAGCAAGCCTGGTCCGACGAAGAAGATTCGTATTTGTGTAGGATAGAGCTTTCGGCAAAACTAATATTTCAGGCGTTAGGAGAAGGATTAGAGTGCCAATATGATTTTTCAAACGAATATTACAATTTTGGCCAGATCAGCGATCTACGTACGACATAGATAAAGTCTATTTTTTTAGTATTTTTTTTGTATAAATTGATTTTGTATGAAAAGAAAAAAGACTTTTATTTTATTTTTCAAAGGTTATTTTGTTCCCCTTTTGTGTTGTGTTTTCCGTCGATAACAATCATGTCCGTTCTTTATTCGAATAACGATGAATAATACGAGTAATTAATCAGCAGTAACATTACTAATTGAAATATCATTCGTAAATGCGCGCTGGGATTATGTATATTGCTTTGTCCATTCGTTCAACAACGCTTTTCAATATCAAATCGAGCATGGAAACAGACTCCACGTCGCATCACGCAATTTAAGCGAGCGTTTTATTGTCTCTTACTGTGTATGGAAAGAAAAATGATTCACTACCGCGGCATTTCGTTGTTCGCTTCTTTGGACTTAAAAATCCACGACTCATCGTCGTTACGTTATACTTTACAGATATATTCTTTATTTGATTCATTCACAAAAATACGGAGTTCCAGCATCGGTTTAACTTTAACGAAGTTGTTCCATGGTCAATCGAGTCACGGTTTTCCAAATAGACATTCCATTTTAATATTTCACCTCGCGTTGAAACGGTAGCGAGTATATCATTGATATTATCCACAGGCGATAATGTTAGCAGCAAAACTAGTAAACAAGAAACGGTTTGAAAACGAGGTATGGAATAAAGATAATGGCTATTGAATATCATGTCTCCTTTTCTTTTATTTGTTCTTAATAGAGCGGTTGCTATATCGAAGCAGAATAACAATGTACAGTGACTCACGAAGGATCAAACAATTATCATAGAAAAGTTTTATGGATGTTCTTATGCACGTCGTATAACATTTTCTGAAATTTCTTTAACCTTTTAGCGAGCTACTACTGTCGTAATATGTTGGCAAAGTTTGAAATGCATATAGAAGTTACAAGATATGTATCGATAAATACGTAGAGGTCGTAAAAGTATTTGATAGACTATGAATAATTGTCACAAACGTATAGTTAGCGTTAAAGGCGTTCGCATTAATCGTATTAAAGGTTTATTAAGATAATGAATAATTGATTGCTCGAATATCTTTGCAATGTGTACGTTTGCAACAAAGATTTTGTAACTTGGGATTCTAAATTTCGATATTCACGATAGTTGTGTCTTATTACTATACATTTACGGAAAATTTGGAGTTATATAATATATCCAAAGTAGATTACGGCAGAAGAAACAAAACTCTGCTTGGGTTACATTTCTTTGATCGAAAATTTCATAATCGAATTTGCATAAATGTCCGTAACGTAGACGCTACGGTATTAATGAAATTTCAAATTATTTTATATAACGTAAATTACATTCAAATACATCCTTGTATCGTTAAGTTTCCGCTCAAGATATTTAGTTTTATTCGACAGACGATTATACATACGTGGAATTTCCTCTGTATGAAAGTAACATTTCATTATTTTTATGGTACGAGATGCTAGCAATTCCGTGACATGTTGAAAAAATTTGATCATAAACGCAATTCAAGATAAAAGAAAAGAACTTAATCGTTCGCAGAACTAGCATTATTTCGTTTAATAAGAATTTTGATGCAATATAATTCGTCGATGTAGAGTGACGAATCGAAAAGTATTTTATGGCTCTTATTTGGAGGAAGAAGGAAACTATGACGAATGAAGTGATTCATAGAGAGAATGTCTTCTGTCAGATTGAAGAGACGCTCTTTGGACAACTTCCGCCCTCAGGTTTTTAAAAGTAAAACGCTTTGATGGCGGAAGGGAGTAGATCCAAATAAGAGATGCTTTTGTTCTCTAGAATATTCCACGTTTCATCCATAAAACTTAAGTTGAAACGTAAAATGTCAGAATTGAGTATATTTTACGTTACAGGATATTTAGACGAGTATATTTATCGAACAATATCGAGCAGAATATATCGTAGAAATACAACAGAAACACTGTTAACTACTTGCCTTATATTCTCAAGTCACATTTTCAAACTGATCTTTCGTTCATATTTTAATTTCATTACGTAAGTAAACGATTGATGTTCAGTTAAAAAAAAAAAAGAAAGAAAAAACAAATGACTTACGCACTTCCATTAGTTTAAATTTATCGCAAGAAAGTAACGTAAGTAACAGTAAATTTTTAAGATAAATTTAAAAAACAGCTTTCATTACATTATCACTTTCCCATACTTTCCGATATATGTAATCGATCAATACGACTTCCGAACAATTTGTATATTATAGTTCTATTCGACTTGAACAGAGGCAGTTTACATTTATAAGGAAGTTTAAATCAAAATCCACTTCCAATGCCTCCGACTGCGAATTGTTAAATACAAATTACACATAATATTACAAAAGTAATTTATATGTCATATATCGTTACAACGGTAAACGATTAAACGTTCATTCAAATAGCTTCCAATGAAATCGTAAGGCAAGGAGCTGATGCTTATACCTATATGTACATATAATAAGTAGACTGCGTATATTTAATAAGTTCATGTTTCCATAAATATAATTAAAAAAATGTAATCTGGATAAAAAATTGTTTTACCTACTAAATATTATAAAGAGTATTATACTTTGGGTATTTTATATGAATGTCGCTTCATAAATGCATAAAAATCCACAGTCTGATAATAACGATTCGATATTTCTGGTTTGAAATCGTAAAAAATTTGTTCCGTTAAAAAATATAACGCCTGAAAGCAAAGAAAAGAAGAGAAGAGTCAATAAAGGATTGTTTGTGTGTCAAGCAGATAAACTAAGCATGATAATGTTTACAACTTACAACATTTGAAGTTTTTCGATGAATCTGGCACGGACCTATCCTATGGTGTCAAGACAGCAATGTCCCTTCTTTCTGGTTCGGTCGTTTTCGGGTGCGTTCGGCTGGCTGGCGCGCGCTTCGTTTGGTGTACAGTGTACGGCGCCTCAGTATTTGCTGCGACTCCGTAATAGTGAGACGCGTTCTCGCGGTGTTTGACTGGCAACCGCGTCGTAACCAAAAACGCGTACGCGAGGTGCGAGAACGCCCCAGGTAACCGTTTTTGTAACTACCCGCGTGTACCCCGGGTGAAAATTACCGACTCGTGTTACACATTTTCTCTGTCTGATTGGTGTGTACTGCTGTACACTGGACATCAATTAAGAGAGAGGAGAGAGAGAGGGAGTGAAAAGGGCTACACGCAGGGACCGCAGAGAAAGGAAAGACGGAAGGATTATATATTCGAACAACATGGCCACTGCGATCGACGACCGGCAGGAGTTGCTGGAGCAATTTCAAGCGGTGAGTCCTTTTGCCTTTGTCCTTTTTACTGATCATCGAATTTCGAACAATCGACTCGTAAGGCATTCGTTACTATGGTTTTTGCGTTGATATTGCACGTATTACTACGTGCACCTTGGCTCCTTATCGATCGCCGGTTTTATCAGCATGCTTTCGTGGAAACCCACCCTCGTAGGGAGTACGCCGGGTGTCGCCGCCCTGTACTCGATTTATCCGTTTTTTACGCCAAGACTTTGCTAAATTTCAAACGTACCCATCGCGTTGACAATCTTTTCTATTTACAAATACGTGTATGGTAACAGAGAATGATTAGTTTGGTGGAAATTTGTTAATACGTTGACTGCCGGGCAAATTTTGTATTTCTTACACACAGCGCCGGTGTGGTGTCGCTTGTTTCTATTATGTATATAGCATATCTTAGTAAAGAAATTAGAAATTGTTTAATCTTTACGTAGGTACGATTAAAATTTTTGTAAAACAGCAAAAATTTCACTATAAGACACGTTATATAGAAGTGGAATATATTATGTTTATTTTAATGAAATCGATATATTCCTTTTGTGCAACATTTCTTAGAAATAGGGTTGTTGTGGGTAGCATGATTCCCATTCCTGTATAAAATATATTTTGTTAAGTTAATATTTAATAATATTCAATCTTTTCTTTTTTACGATTGTTTATGTATGCTAGCTGCAGGAATGAAATTATATTTTCACATTGTACATACGCGTGACTTTAATTGGTGAGAAAAATAATTCCGACCATAAAAGAATTAAGTACTTTATTTACATTAAGATTATTAAAAACTCTATGAATATGTATTACGTATTATAATTGTCGTAAATACTATATTACAATATGTTACATACAGAATGATAATCTATCAGGCAGTCAACGTACTATAGCATCTTACCAACTGTTTTTCTAATAAACTCTACAAGCACCTATGAATCAGTGCAACATTATGCGGTTGTATTGTAACGAGGATATGAATCATGTGTAATTCGTTTAGAAAAATGACGCATGTACGCTCTGCGGGCACATTGTGTCAGTTTGAGCTGCTTCGAACGTCAACAATTTTTCAAATCGATCGAGCGCGTAATTACGTTCGATATCGAGTATCGTAACCCGGTCACTTTTCACTTGTACTCTTCCGTACACAAGTCCACGCACGTGTAACGTGTAACCACTCTCTCCATTTATTGCTATACGTATACGTAACATATTTTGCGCTGCATGCTGTCGTGCTTGTTAAATAGTCCGGATGAAGAAGTCCATTAACTGTAACATTCGTTATAAGTCAAGCATCGTCTGTTGTTTTCACGGTTCGCCTTACCGACATTTAGTTTATTTACATTCTGTCTCGTGCCGATACGACATCCACCGTACATTAACTGTACGAAATGTATTATTTCCCCGTGTTGTTTACATGCTATATAGATGGAGGGTTCATGCAAAATCGACCCTTGTACATATTTTTATACTTTTTCAGGGGGAAAAATTTTTCGAATAATTTAAGCATTTTTTATGTTTATTGAATACTTCTTAATGTTTTTAAACAAAATATTCAGTGTATTATATAACACCATAAGTAGATCATGAAATTGTAATTTTCTGGATTAAGGTGTTTTTGGAGCAAAAGATTAAAAAATAAATTAGGTTAACGTAGGGATCAGTTCATCCTCACGTGGATTGATTATTCTTCATAGTATATCAGAAACAAACACTGGCATATTGAAAAGTATCAATTATCTTTCTTTTTCTTAACTAAGGTTATGTTGTCATGTAAGAATGCAATGAGTTTGATACCTTGCAAAACGAACAGTTTTACTATTAGGAATATAAAAATAGTTGTATTTATTTAATAAGAATTATTTTGGTAAAAATCAATTTTAACGGAGTTTATTTTTATCGGACAATAAGTCGATTTTAATATCGATTCCACCGTGTCGCAAATCTCGCTTGTAGCAACCATTAGAAAGCTGTCGCATCTTATTCTGGTTATTTTATCCATGTTCTATGAAGTTATCGTATCGTCATAACCCTAGACTCCGTTTTTAGAAAGCGATATTTATCTCATAAATTTAAGATTTAATAATCGGTATGTATCTGAATTCAGTTAGTAACAATAATAATTTGATTATTAAATCTTGTTAATTTACCGATAGAAAAACAAATTATTATATCGAGTAGAAAACAGCTTGATAGGAAGAATACCAGGAACCTGAAGCACCAAAGAATGTGACAAAAATCGTTTTTCATGTAAACCCTATAGTTGCTTCATCGTTTTAAGAGGATTTGCTTTCGATGTAACTTTCCTAACGGAACCGATCGTTCGACCTTTAATTTCCCCTGATAAATGTCTCTAAAATTTCTCGATACCGTTATGCCCATACTCGGAGAAGAGTTTCAGCTTTCGAACACTCGTGTCGCTGCACTCTCATGTACAAAAGGAAGACATGTGACCGTGATCGCACGTGCTCGTCCTTCAAATACCTACGCTTGTTCCAATTATATATCGCTATTACCGTTGGATCGTTTCTTCGCGGAAATACATGGTGCATCAAGGTGTATGCACACCATTCACAGTTTTTTCGATCGGTTTCGGTGGGCTACGGTGTCTCGTAACCAAGTCGTTGTTCCTTGTTCCTACGAGTTCACTTTTCACGGTTGATTAACTGAGCGGTGTAGGTCTCGTTTCGTGAAGCTTTTTACTCTTGCTCGCGCGTCTGCGGCTGAGGATTAATTGAATTTGTTCTTCTATAGGATGTTTTGCTATTTACAATGTTTTAACGTAGAACTCTTTAACCCTCTATAACTAGAATTTTGCTTACAGGGATAGTAATTGTAATTTTGAGTTGAAAATTGAGAACCAATGAATATAACGTTATGTTGTAACGAACATACTAGCGAGATACAATAATATAACGTTATATAAATTATTATTTTAATTACGAAATTTGCTAGTATTTGTTAGTTAGTGCGCAAATTAAAACTTCAAAATATGCATCCGTTATATAAGCTAACCTATATTGCAGCACTAATATCGGAATACATAGTTGCTAATACGCAAGATGTCATTAAACCATTATCGTATTATTGGTTAACTTTCATCTACGCGTAACAGAGGATTCGTTGTAGTCTACTTTTTTCTCTGTCGTGCTGAAACCTAAACTTACGAAACCTAAAAGAGAACAGAGAAGCAGAAGACGAGCTTGCCATATTTTGTTCTATCTGTCACTAATCCGAATATACGTACTCGTCGTGTTTTTTATTTCACGCGTAGCCTATCGTCACTGTTTTATCGATCGAATTTGCAATTCATGAGTCACGCTTCTGGCCACCGTTTGGGTCGGATTTCTCGTGCATTTATTCGTTTCTGAGCATGGGAGGCAGGCAGCTAGCGTGGCGTTTAAACCAGCAGGATACAATTATAACCGTTCATGCGGATGGTGCTTAGAAACGAGATGAGAATCCCCTCGGAAACAATGACCTTGCTCAAGTACAAGGGAGATGGCGAAATTGCTCCCTTCCGCCGGCATTGTCGAGAAAGTCTTCAATTATCTTATTGATCGTGTTACCGGTGCGAGAACACAACCCCTTCCGCGACATCCTGCCCGTTGCAACGTTGCGAAAACGCACGTACGAATGTATGTATGCGACGAGGAGCACCGAGGGGGACCACCCTTGACGCCACGCTCAGCGTGGGCCTAGCCGCGCCATATTTGAATTTTCAATCGCCGTATCTTGCGATTTTATATATAGCTGGGTAGATTTTTGAAGTCGTAAAGTGATAAAATAGGAAAAATTGAAACATCGGCGTAATATGGATATACGAGAATCTGAAAATAAACGGTTGGAACGATAATCGAGATATTTCTTGATGAAATTATTCGCCAAGTTGACTATATATAGAAATATCGCGTCGTAAGGATAAAAGTCTGTAAGAAGCCATAAATTTGACGAACCCGTGTGTCGAAGTGATATCGAATAACGTTTCTGTGTAGGTAATCGATAATTGAAGCATCTATCGCAACGATCGTGCAATTTGAATATAGTCGAGACACGATTAAATGATAGAGATTACGTTCTGAAAGGAAAGCGCAGTCGATCGTTGACTGTTATCCTTCGATTGATATCGTTGGATCGTTGATATTAATTATATATCGATGTTAATCGCGTTAATTAAGATTACACATGTACGTACTTGAAGACGAAGTAACGTAACTGATATTTACCTCCGACTACTATAATCATTTATGACTCAAACGATAATACCGTTTGATCGAGATTGACCTCTTGGAGTTCTTTGAACTCATAAAACCGACTTTTCACGACGGAGGTACTCGAACTAAAAAAAGAAGCTTCATCTTATCAATCAGATTGACCCGAGGCAATTTGATATTCGCCGGGGTAATAGGGTTGTTTAAGTTATTCAAGCAGATCGAATTCTTGGCGCAATTTCCGACGGTCAAGGTGCTCGAGATATTAGAGCGCTTAACTCGGTTTCAGCTGGGCTTTAACTCGGTTCGTCTGCCCGGAGGACGCGGGACAGATCTAATAGACCTTCCCTCCGCTTCCTGCGCTGTCTCGGATTTACGTTCCGGTAGCGAAAGTCGTTAGTGGAAGTAATCGAGGTGGGATTCGTATTTGCGCTTGGCCAAGAGTGCTCGAAAGGGAGTCGTAGGAGTCCTCGTCACTCTAGACTCTAGAGAGTCCCAAAGCGATTATGGAACACGGTGAAACATCTTCTCGTACTTACTCGCCTCTTTCCTCTTTTCTCTTTTTTTTTTTTTTTTTTTTTTTGTAATTGAATATCTCGCGGAGGAATCACGTAGGATACGTGGAATAATTTGGAATGTTAATCGAAATAGGTTGTGTCTTACTGCGTTTAATTAGTAGAGGATAACAAGTCGAGTAACGTGTATGTTAATTATTTCTCGCCCATGTATGCAGACACGTCATCACTTCATTAATTCTTCATCCTTGCTTCTGACAGCAGAGTCACAGTTTTTATTCGATTATTGTTACGCTGATACTACGAACGGTGCGATTCAATGGAAGTCCAAAGTGCAGTATTCGTTGCATACGAACGAATCTCTGTTTCAATTCTGTTTCCCTATTTTAAAAGCGTGAGTATGCACGATCGTATACAGTTTAGTTACGAATACATAGGATCGATAATTCCGCAGATGCTCGATCGTCGTTATGCAACTTCATCCTTTTAATCCGCATTATCGAAGACACGTTCGGTCCTCTTCTTCGCTAAAGAAAAGTGGAAATTCTCGCGCATTTCCCATTTGACGGCGCAGAAAAGCCCGAGAACTTTAGCGGCTAAAAGAATAATGGATATTTAGAGAGACAAAGGGCGGACTGTAACGAAAGAAAATTTGTCGTGGCAAGGAAAAAATTCGCATCGGTCGGTGCGTGATAGGCGGAATTCCAGACACAGATCGGATAACGACATCCGCAGGGACGATTTCGAATTCTCGAAAGCGTCGATTCGAACGTGCGGAGTCCGCTTCGAAAACTCTGGTTGGTTACTCTGGTTACTCTGCTTCATGCTGCATCGGCTTTAATGCCTGCCATAGCCGGCTTTTTTAGCGCATCTAAATCGCCCCTCGAGTATGTAAATATGCAGCACGCGATGGTGGCCGTGTGTCGGTGTGGATTACGGTCGCTTCGTTGCACAAGGGGTTGAGAGTCACCCCGTCAGAAACAATGTCGCGAAGAGCGTTTCTGTGAAAAGGGTGGCGATGTAGCCAGCCCCGGATATATCTTTTTCCGCTTTTTCTTCTCGCCTCTGGCGAGTTTCCAATTAAAAAATCCCGGAAATCTTCCGGTCCTATTAAGAATCGCGTCTTTCACCAATAGAGCTAGAGGTTGGTTGCATGCTATTTTTGGAAGATAATTTGCCGGGCTTTGTACCGTTGTTTAAGGATCTTTTTTCTTTTTAGAAAGAATCTACTCCACGGTTTTTACTTATCGAGAGAACGCGAATAGATTCGAATTCATCGCGGCACCGTTTCGCATTATCGAACGAAGGTTCGAGTCGATCGACGAGATACTTATAATTGGAAGTCGATACGTCAAAATTAATGCGTTTGATCATTGTCGAGTTTGATAGAATGGACGTAAGCGGCCGTTATATCTTTAGAAACGTATATTTCTCGCTCTCTTTCTCTTCCTGTGAATTTCACTTTATTATGTTTTCAAGGCACCTATACCTTCGGATATCGGTAAATCGAAGCTAGATTTACTGATTTACTGAATTTAGAAAGCAACTTACGATTCAAACTAGCTTGTAGTGATATAAGAGAGTCAAGAATTTAATAGTTTAATCTTGGGCAGTAGCGAATACAACGATACATAATACTCTTGTCAATGATTTTTTAATTGATGTATCTCCCAAAAATCCTCGAATTAACCATCGAATATTCTTCGTATCTCCTCTGTACATTCTTTAGAGAAGGGAACGCTTAGAGGAAACGATCAAAGCTTAAAGCAATTGGAGTCATGTGGTAAAATAGAGAGTACTAGAAACGTATTCACGGGGTACGGTTGAACCAATTCTTTCGGTTGCGTTGGTAAAACGGCGTGCTGTAAATAAAGAAGCACGTGCTCGCAACCCCCTGAAGCGTCCTTACAGCGCGCAGGCACGTGCCGTTCTTTTCTTATCCAGACCATCGTGCTGTTGGTCCTTTCCAGCAAAGCGAAAATAGATCATCGACGTTGGACTCCTGAGAATTAAATGTCTACGTTTACGCGGACCCAGTTTACCATTCTCAGTTCGCAGCAGGGAACGAAAACACGCCTCCCCGAAACAATTAGAGAATTCATTTATGGCTGGTTTAGGGTTAATTTCATGGAAGTAACGGAACGTTATATATTTAGTTTAAATATTTGATATGCCTTTGTAATAAAATGTTCCTTGTATCCTTACCTGCTAACGAATGAGTTTAGTTCACACAGAGATTAATTTTATAGTATGAAACTATACACGAGTGTTTTCTGCGAATTATTATGCAGACTGTTTTCAAAATTTCGTGGCTTTTTCATTTCTATTTAAACGTTCTTTTACTTTATTCTTTTATTCGTTATTTATCTAATTAATTTCCGTGAAATTTACGCCGCGCTTTCAAGTCGATATAACGTAAAATATAAAATAAGTTCTATTAGGTTGTCCCAAAAGTGTCTTTCGCTATCTGCACGCAGCTACTTTATCTGGCAATGTTTATACAAACCTGAAACCTGAAACCTAATCTGTCAAGCGTAATTAGAACACCGTAATAGAACAAAATGCGTCATACATAATTCAAGGAAATAATATAGGATAAACAACGTCGCGTATTTATCATTTCCTCGTAAAACGAAAGAAACTTTCTGGACAACCTAATATACGGCAAAACTGTACAGAAATTATTATGCGAGTATTTTTAAGGATACTTGCCAAACTATTTGTCGTACTTATCAAGTGCTTTAGAAGATCAAAACGATAATCATATCGAAGCGAACGTACGTCCGACTATACTCAATTTATTATTCATATTCATATTCGTATTAATCTATTTCAAATATAATTTATGGTAGAGGCATAAACCCTGAATTTCAGACACGTCCAACGAATGTTTTAAATAATTGAATAGCATTCGAATGGGTAATAGCAAACAGCAGTAAAATTAGTCGAGTTCAGCGATGTTTGTAATAGGCTCGTTGAAATAAAACTGAACGCGTTCGAATAAAACTGAACTCTCGTTCGGAGCAATTTCACAGAAGGTGCTCGGGATTTGTTATTATATTTCATGCATCGGGTGTTTCTCAGGTAACCGTGAGATCGTGGCTTCGGACCAAAACTATTTCACACCTGTGCGAGCATGAAATTAATGCAGCAATGCGTTATAATGTTCACGAGGGAGGTGTTGCAAGTTGTATCAGGTATACGTTATCAAGCTTCTTGTGCCCGTGGATCGACCGAAACCATTCGTTTTTCGAGTCAAAATAACCAATAAATAACTTACATTATCTGCTTGTTATTTACGGAATACGCCGTTTCAACGATACTCGGCTCTCTGTTTCTTGTTGCGTTTCAAAAACGTTAATCAAACTAAGCCAATGTCGTATCTTGCTGATTCTATTTAATATTTCGCTTATCGCCATACGAGATGCTACTGTTACGTTCTCAACGATTCTCGATCTCTTCTTCTTTGAAAATTTTTAATTAAATCGAATAACTTTTGTATCTTATCCGTTTAATTAAATCGAACGACTTTGCATCTTATTCGTCGAATTTGCTATCTCGTTTATCGTCGTATCGGACGTTTTATTGGCTTTAAGCTTCAACGATGCCTGGTCGTTTTCCCTTCGAGAAAATTCAATAAATCGACCGATCTTTCCCGTTTAGTTGAACGTGCAATTTATCTTAACGCGAGATGTGACAATTACATTGGTTCTGAGTCAAGGATATCGTTCCAATGTCACGGAGATTAGAAGTTTGTTTAAAATGTGTCTGGCGAATATTGCTCGAGATAAAATAGTTCGTTGAGCCTCGACGATGTCGTAATATCGCGGCCAACAATTAATTAATCGTCAGCTCGTTGTACGCCGAATTTCTTTTTCTTCGTTCGTTTTCTCTCTGCTGTGGCGCGATGGTGTAAGCGTATGGGACGTGGTTCGAGTAAAAGCTCGTTCATAGGCCAACAATGCGTTCTGTTCGAATTGTTGCCCAACGAGTCTCTGTTGTAATGGCGTGCCGCGATTATTATGCAACTGCACGTCGTTGGAATAGTAAATGGACTGCGATCGGTCGCTCAAATATAAAGTCGCGTTCCTGGTTGGAGCCGTGCGTTTTATACTATTTTCCAGACGTTATTCTCGATTCATGGATTTTCCCTATATCAAATTCCTTATCAACGAAACAATAGCATCGGAGCCGAAAATTCTCCGTCTATGGATTTCTCTCGTACAAACACGAAAGAAAGCGTAACGATATTGAATTCGACGATGCTTTACGTATGGATTGTCCCTACGCAAAGAGCGAAAGATAATATGGAAAAATGGAAAAATCGATCGAGCAAGAACGACGAACCAAATAAAAGCGTAACGATATTGAATTCGACGATGCTTCATCTATGGATTTTCCCTACGCAAAAAGCGAAAGATAATATGGAAAAATGGAAAAATCGATCGAGCAAGAACGACGAACCAAATAAAAGCGTAACGATATTGAATTCGACGATGCTTCATCTATGGATTTTACCTACGCAAAGAGCGAAAGACAATATGGAAAAATGGAAAAATCGATCGAGCAAGAACAATTGTTTTTTTATTTTATTCTGCCTTTTACAATTTGTCCAAAGGGGCATTTGGAAAATTTTTATATCCTTGTTGCAAAATAACGTGTGGATCGTTACCCCCAGCGGGATACCATCTTCCAGATTGCCTATTTTATTTCTTCAGCGAGGTCAGTGGGATGCTTTTTTCCCTTAGTCTTCTTTCTATATGAGTTTTGCTCGTTTCAGCAGCCAGCTGATTTGCGTGTGTTGCCATTCCTTCCTTGTATTTTCCTACGCACCTGTCGATTTCTCTGTGACCATTGGTAAGAGGAAGAACAATGAACCAAATAAAAGCGTANACGATATTGAATTTCGTCGATTCTTCATCTATGGATTTTTCCTACGCAAAAAGCAAAAGATAATATGGGAAAACGGAAAAACCAATCAAACCAAAAACCAAATAAAAGATCTCTATCGATCGTCACCGTGAGTCACCGGTTGCTCACGTGTTCCAAATTTCGTCCGACAATCGCACTTCCTCCACGATACACTATCAGAACGAAAACATGCATTTTGGTCGAAACTCTTGAGGAATATCGCGTTCCTGGTTGTTGCGTCATAAAATTTTCGAACGTAACGTGGTCACGCAGGATTTTATTAGAACACATTAAATTTGACAGCAGCTGTGACGAGTTTGATCGATCGTCTGTCGTTTGTTATATTTTACTTTTGCCTGCCGTATTTCGATCTACGCTAATTAGTCCATGCGTTAAAATAGATAACGTTACGCAATAACGTGTTTAAACGTTGGCTCGCAATTTAATTACTGTTTCATTCGTTTTGCGTTAATTGTAAATTGCAATATCGAAACGTAATGTACGACGTATGTTCTATTATTGCGATTTTGTATTATCATCCGCGATCGAAATTGCTTGACGATCGAAATTCTACCCTATGCGAATATAGCATAGTTTCAGTATCATTGTCCGGTAATAATCGCAATGCTGTTTCTACGAACAATAATTATTTCGCTTTTAATCCCATATCGGGTAATAACGAAACATGGAATTCCATCTTCGTTTGAGTTTATCCATTTCTAAAATAAAAATTTGCGAAGTGCAACTGAGATGAAAAAATTTCATCCTACGATGATTTTAATGTTATTTCCTCTCGCGATAATTTTGTAGTGGTCAAATTCATTAACGCTCTCTCGACGCGTTGGGATTAAAAATTCTCATAATTCATAAACTTTGGTTACCTTCCCATTCGCGTTTATCTTTCTTTTTTGTCTTTTTTTTTTTTAATTTACTTTTATCGAAAGTAATTGAAAAATATTAAAGTACCAAGAAAGTAATAAGAATATTCTCTTCTCTCTGTTTCAACGTGATTTTCCTCGTGCCTATATTTTTCAACGCTCCGCGAATTGAGAACCACCGTATTTTTACTTTCTTGCGCAGAAGAGAAGAACCGGAAGTCGAACGAGTGTTGAACCTCGGGTGAAAAGTTCGACAGTGAATCACTCATAGCGTTCACATGCTAAATGGCATGATAATTGCCAGCCTTGAAATCTCCATATAAACGGAGCGTGTCAAAGAAAACACGCTGAACCATTCGCTCGATAATCGACATCACTATGTATATATAATTATTTGATCGTGTTTAGTGTGTCGTGCCAAGACCGTTAAGCGTCCGATGACCGTCTGTAACTTTTTGATCAGAAGCCACTTCCGTTTCTGTAATTACCAATTCGTGTGAATATCATTTCGTGCTTTATCGTCGAGGTGAGTAACGAACGTCTCCTGCAAGTATGTAATCAGAAGCAGATGATAACGAGGACATATCGACAAACGGTAATGTCTTCATATGCATAGAAGCAAAAGGCAAACAAAGCTAATTTTATGCACAGAGTATTGGTTTTCGTCAAATATTCATCACGCGACGAGCAACCACGCGATTTGAACGTTTTCAAGATTATCCAACACGTATTCGTTGTTAGTAGACAATTTTAATAGAAAATCTTTTCTGTATCTGTTGTAGAGTTGCAATTTTTTTCCCCCCAAATTAAATCGTTATTCCTGGTGAATAGACAAAGGACAGAAACACGAGGGAAGCCAAAACGATTAATTCGTAATTTTCCATAGAAATTGCCGAAATTCGAAGCAGTAATATTTTTTGCACGATACACGCATAGAAATTATTTCTTCCCTCGCGTTATACGCTTCTCGGCGCATTTTTCATTTTTATTTGCTCGACGCGAGTCTTATATGTCAGTAGCCGGTAGTTGTAGCGTTAATAATAACAACAACAACAACCGCTTTTCGAAGCTTATCGTTCCCTGTGCTTTAACCATCCAATAACACGTACCTTAAGATCCAACGAGATTTCCACTTTACTCGTTCGTACTTTGATCATTTAGCAACATGTGAAGCTCGTTTGTTCGAGCTTGTTTCTTGCTTAATGCACGTTGTACCTTGTAAAACTTAATGCCCTGCTATTCGTGCTCGTCCCGCTGGAGGAGAGAAAAGAGCCGAGATTTCTCTTCAGTTTTGCCTCCAGTGTAATTTCGTGGTGCACAATGTTTCTGCTGTTTCTGCGTGCAGCGGTGGAAAAATGCGCTCATAACTTGCATCAGGAATTTCTCGTCTATGAATGTGCTCTTTATAAAGATAAAATATGTCTGTTTGCGAAGCTTCGCCAGGGCTAAATCGGCCTGCTGATTTTTCACCGCGTCGTATTCTCCTCGAATATTTAAATTCGATCGATTCCTCCTCTTCTTCGTTGAACGACTCGGCTGATCGTATTTCTACGTTAAAATTCTGTCTACACAGGGGAATGTATTTTTTATCGATTCGTCCTTTTGCCTCGGATAAGTCAGCTGGTCGTATTTTTTCCCGATAGAATTTTGTTTATACGTAGGATCGTCCAAATATGGTTTCCATTGTTGGGACGCGATCGATGGTAGTCGGAGGTTTGAAGCTCGATGATCGTTGCTGCTGCAGTTCTATAGATAAGCTAAAACGATTGCGAACGTTCCATGTATCCATTCGCGATGAATATCGAGGATGGAGGATAATAAAAAGCGCATACTGTCGATATTAGCTGCTGTTGTTTTAATTTACTCGAGATATCGTTTAGCCGAGCGACGATGAGTCGTGGTAGGACAACAATGACGCGTCTGCGAATAATAAGCAAAGATGAATAATAAGCAGTGGAGATAATCGTAGGAAGAACAGTTTATTTCCTCACTCAAACGCTGTTGGATTATTTGAGAAGAATTAAGGTAACCGACTAACGATTGCTCTTCGTTTATTTTCTCATCGCTTATCCATTTGTTATCCTAGTCGAACATCCCAATCGAACGAAGCGCTGCGAAATTTCTGGTAGACTCTGTCCTACGAACCTTACATTAGATGGAAAGTAAGCAAGAAACGAGGAGGAATTTTTAATCGTTTTGTTCAACGTAACATTTTGTAGGACAAAATCTCGCGAATTTGCTCTGGTTTAAAGTTTCTTCGCTTCGCATCCTCGCGCAAACATCGCGATAAATCACTTTTGACGTTTAATTTACTCAAAATTTAAGAGCACCTGCTACGATCCAGATATTAGGTAAATATCGTTCCATCTACTTGTCCGAATATTTCGACGATCTCGGTCCACCAACTGTATAGCTGTTTCACAGCCAGTACATGAAAAAACATGGTCGAGTGTTATTAATTCCACTTATAGTAGAGAGTATCAAAGTGCTCTTTGCCGGTTCGTTTTTTTTCTCACGTAAATACACGCGCGTACTTTTGTAGGACGTCGTGTGCATGTACACGCGTCCTGCGCCACTTCGGTTCCCACGCTTAGCTCCTTATTACGCCTGTATTTCTAATTAATTCCTCTTCTAACGAGATTCCAGACATCCAAGTGTCGAGATAAGAAGGCGTCGTCGATGAAACGAACTTCCTTCAACGAATCGAACGCGCGATTAACCGAACAGTACTTTATATATCTACTCGATTTTTATAAATAAATTGGATCTTCGTTAAAGACGACATGAAAAGCAATCGCATCAACGTTGTAACGAAGATTAACGACAGCTTATAAAAGTATGTAAATCGTCGTAGACGGAAATATCTGGTCAGTTCGATGAAGTATATCGATTCTTGTAAGAAGATAGATTCCCGCACGAGAGATAGATTTAAATATATATATATATATGTATATATTGTAGGCGTGTAGCGTTCGAGTACTGAGAATACATGTAGTTTTGCACGGTGGCTCGGGAGAATACCAAATGCTGCTGTTCACAGGAAATGAGCGACGGGTGATTCATGTGAAGCGGTCGATGAGAACGTTTTTGGCGTTTGGGGACGCCAGGAAGAAGTCGTAGGTGTACACGACGAACATTTGGCGGTGTATTTACGGTAGAAAAAATTTGACAATTTCGATATTATGTAGTATAGTATATTCGAAAATTTGAACGTCGACGATTGAAACGATTGAATATTTGGAAATCTCGGATTTTGACAATGGGAATATTTAAAATATCGAAGAATTTGGAATCTTAGCCATTGGAATATTCGACGATGGAAAAATTTAATTCTTGGAATATTTGATCGTCGATGGAACGAATTTCAAAATTCGCCCTCTCCTCGCACGACCATGTGTAATTCGTTTTTTCTATAAAATGCAAAACCTTCGGCGCGAATATTCTTTACGTACGCCATTTCTCTAGCACGAAAGTGCACCTGGTACACGTTCGATCGGCTGAGCGGATATTCCCATCCTGCAGCGTTTACAAGGACCTTCAAGATCAACAAGGATTTCCTGCCACGCAAGCTTCGAGTTTTCGCAGACTTTCCCCTATACGTAAACGAAGTTCCGGTAAAGAGAAACAGAGTTTGTCGACATTTTTGGAACACAATTTCATCGCTCCGCTTGTTCAAGCTTCCTAAACGATCCACGTTTCAAACAATCTTCTGAAAAATATGAACCGAATCATCGACCAACCATACACTTTCTCCACAACAACGTACTTGTCCATACGCGATAACAAAATTCTTTAAACCTCTAATAGCAGAATCGTTACTTTTTGACGCATTCGTATCTATCGACTGTTGAATACGTTGAAAAACACAACGTAACAATGAAAAACATAAATCACATTTTCCGTATCCTATAGGTGGACACTTTTAATTTTTCGTTTAATTTTCAGATTAAATTATTAATTCAAATAAAAAATATTAATCGCGTTAGTTATAGGGAATAATATTATTTAAGTTAAATTAACAAAAGTACTGGACTACCGTTATTCGTATACGTTATTCATAGACGGAAACTTGTGGATTTACTATCTGTTTATTACTTATTTATTACCTATTTATAATAATTCCCTTCTTCGAATATTTATTCGGTATTAAAACGCTTCTTTTTAGTCATCACGGAGAAAACGTACAGAAATTGATGCCATCTATTTTGTCTGCGTCTATCTCCAACATTAACTCTCCGGTACGTCTCCGATGAAAAACATACGCAACTTCTGAGGAAGCCGTATTTCGATAGCGGCGAACGTCTTAAATCTCGGCTAGCTGTATTTTCATAGCAAGTGGTTTTTTGCGTCTTAAAATATTCCAAGAATCTCTGGAATTCCAAGGAACTCTGGTCACTATCTCTTTAAGCAAAGTAAAATTTGACCAAAGATACGAGAAACGAAAAAAAGAAAAAAAATGGAAAATTGCTTGAAATTACCGATCGAAAACAACGTGGTATACAGTCGAAGGATTAAATCCCTAACGATCTTATTTTCCGTGAAACTTTTCAACCTTCCAACGTCCCCGGAACCTATCCAGAATTCCTCGGCATTTCGAATCCTCTTCAGCCGAGCGATAACCGTGTACCGTTAAACCAACCATTCGCAAGAGAAAGAGGGTCGTTCGGCTCGATAAGCTTCCGAGCACTCACCCTTAATGCGCCTTCTGGATAAACAAGGTATCTGAAAATCGACGAGTCACGGGGCGGACGTATCTTCTTACAGGGTAGCTGTTGGTTCCTCGGATTAATAAGTTTGGTCGAGTTACCGATCCGCGAGAATGGCATTCATATCCTATGCGTGCGCGTACGTGTGTGCGAGACCACTGCACCGGTGCATGGGTTTCA
Source organism: Bombus superbus (assembly GCA_014737385.1). NCBI lineage: Eukaryota > Metazoa > Arthropoda > Insecta > Hymenoptera > Apidae > Bombus > Bombus superbus. Next base: position 570,544 of record JACXIK010000058.1, read on the forward strand.
ATCTGTCAACCGGTGCGATGGTTTTGCGTTTCGCCCCGTAGCTTTGCTAATCGAAACACGACTCCCGAAGGTCGATCGTAATAGAAACGTTAGCACGACGATCGGCGAGGACGATCGGTAACCGGACTCGTCGTGATTAAGCCGTGCTAATGAGTGCGCGTAAAACGAAGTCGTGCCCACCTCTAGCCTTTTAATTGCTCGCTAAAGACGTTTCCGTTTGCTTCTATAACGATTCTTGGTGTCGAGGCGAATGCCTCGTTAGTTCTTCTTTCGCATACTTTTCACCGATCGAGAATCGTACGATTTTTATACTTCGAGTTCGTTATCCGAATACTTTAGTCTCGATATATTTAACGTTAAAGCTATCGACATTTCGCGTATACCTAATGCTACCATGAGCGGTCAAATGACCGCTTCAAAAAAAGAAAAGAAAATGTATCTTAATATAGAAAGAGATTGTAGTCAATTTTTTTTAGGAAAGTAAACAATAAAGAAAGTTGTGAATATTGAAAAATGGGTAGTATGTATTAAGTTGTCCCGAAAGTTTCTTTCCCTTTCGAAGGAAATAATAGATGCACAACCTCTTTTCGTTTTATATTATTTTATGGAATCACGTACGATCCATTTTCTTCTATTTCTATTATTATTATCATACACGATTCGACAAAAATAATATAAAACTGAGAATATGGTGCTCCGTTATTTCCTTACTTTTGGGACAACTTTAATATATTATAGAAAAAGTCGATAAGTCACACGGCGATACAGTAACGTTGTATACGAGAAATCGTAAACGAAATTTCAAAAACGGTCATTTGACAGCCCGTGGTAGGTTTAGCGTTAACGTAAACCGTACGACGATGGTTAATCGAATATCAGAGACGACGAGATCAATAAGATTACGTTCGTAGATATTTCGAATTTTCTTTTCCCATTCTAAAAGTGGAATTGTATATTCCGTTTGGAAAATGAATCGTTTATCGATCACCTTGTTTTACGTCTGATAACGTTTCCAAGGTTTACTCAGGAGTAAAGAAGGAACGTACACACGCAAACACTTTCCTAGCTATCATCGATCTCACGGTACTCGAGACGCCGGTCGTTCGAGTTTGTCCTTAACTGGCCAGACTTTTTCAAATTCCAAAGCGAAGGAGGCCGCGTGTTTTCACGAAACAGTCAGGTTCTCGCGTTCTCGTGGGACGAAAATATCCTCCGTTGAAAATATCCGGAATGCCCGTGAAACCGTTAATCCTCTCACACTGGTCTCGTACGGTTCTCGATGTAAATTCCGCCGAGTGTCGGAGCACATTTGCCTCTAATTAATACGAGACTCGTCGAACAATGGGGCAAGAAAATCAGACTTTCTGCATTCCCTTCGCGGGTCACGTTCAGAAGAAACCGGCGAATGGATAGATAACCGAGAGACGGTCTATATCCTGGGAACTTCGCCGGTGTTGCGCGGTCCGCTCGTCATCCGGTGGTTTTACCATTTCCTCGTGATAATTATCGACGTTGCCAATGTCGAAAGAGGAAATATGGCTTCTGCGCGATTTCGAATTCCTTCGATGCAAACTTTTCGTTCTTCCCCTCATCACCGCGTCTCGTCTCGTCTCCTTCGTTCGCTTCGCTGCTCCGCTATTTTATTTATTTATCCGGTTTATCGACGCGAGATTTCTCGCTGGATTTACCAAACAGTCCGTCCGTGCGATATAAGGATAGGTCGTTAAAAATTATGCTAGAAAGTTAATAACAAAAATACAAGGCAGAAAGACGATGATACTTTGGTCGAAGAAGAAAGATATACCGGAGAAGCGTTAGGATTCGTTCATCGAGGTGACGTAAAATCAAGACGAGCTTCGTAGAATATATCTTGGAAGCTTTATACTCGTTGTTGTACTCTGCTGAGTCAGCCTCTATAAATATAATATTATTCTTTTTTAAGTCTCAATATTGTCCTTAACTTTCGTAAATAGCGATACTATGTTTACACCATATTATGCAGATAAAACGTGGATCGTGTGTCATCGTATTAAGAAAGCTCGAGAGACCTTGTCAGCTGTGTCAACAGTGTACAGAGCCGCGCAGATGCGATGTTCTAGCTTTTACGCAAAACAGTCTCGCGACTGTACTCGGAAGGGGATTAAAGCGCAGTTGGGAATCGAAATTGTATAACTGTAACGGCCGCGCCGTATAGTGTGTCAACGTGTCGCGTGTAAAGACGTAGAACAGGGAGCAGCGGATGACCACAGGAAACAAGATCCATCGACGGAGCCGTTTCAGTGTCTGCATCTCGTTGACTACTTTCAGATCACCATATCTGCGTAACTCTGTACCCCTTTCTTCGCAGCTCCAGACTATTGTGGTGATTGTTGATAAATTCTTTCGCTGCGCATCCGCTACTGCCAACGCGCGTTCAGTTGTACTACTTTTATCGCTATACAATTTCTACGAATTTCCTTTGATAAGTTTTGACAAACCGACTGTTGTTTTATCGGTATATGTAACAAGTATGACGATGCGTATATCGTCGTTCGATGCAAAGCCATAAAAGGCAAAAGCGTGTTTCGTTCGTGTTATGTCGTATCGATGGAAAAATCGATGGGAACCGGATTAGTCCTTGATCGTGTTAAGATAAATAATTTCAAACAGGTTACGCGTCATCGTTCGAAACGCTATTTTATATTTCACGAGTCACTATGTACGGTCAATCGTGTCTTCTTCTTCCTCTGTGCAACCAATTTTTATATGTTGAATAAATATGATAGAAATTATTTTATCGTTGGAACGAGACACGTGACTGGCCGGAAACCGAAGATAGCATTAAAAATAGAGTCGAATTATACGGAACGAGGAACGTTATCTGAGATCTTCTTCTCTGCCGTAGGCAATATGAATGACACGGAGATGATCGCGCTTCTCTCGACTTGTTGACGATGCACCGACTCGCTTGTTTTAATTCGCGCGATCGATCCGACGCGCAATGTTCGCAATCCAGGGTTGCGCTTTCATCTTCGTCGTCTCCGACTTCTTGTCCACCCTGTGGAAGAAAGTGGGCCACCGTCGTTTCGTTAAGCTCGCGTTTCTGACGATTTGCAGTATACTCGTGCTCCGGACGAATCTTACAAAGCAGTTTTTTGGGTAAAACATTAGACAAGAAAACGAAGAAACGTATTCTTCGAATATCAAATACCGTAGATTCATTTATGTAAGACGTTAGTTTACACTACGTTTCAATTAGGTTTCTACGACAAATTTCCTCCTCGTTAAGAGGAGAAAGTTACTCGATCGTAGAACATTGAATTTTAATTCGCGTCCCTATCTCTTGTACGATAGATATCATTTATTAACTGTTAAATGTAATCTTCAATTAACTACGGTAAAATGGAAATACGTTGATTCTGTTTCATAACTGGTTTCCTAACAAGCTATAGTTCTAAACTTGTACGTAAATTGTAATTATAGTGCTCAAGGTAATCGAAGATTACCGAGGCAGAAATTCGAAAAACTTTCAGTATTTTATAACATTTTTTCGTCTCCAATTTATACGTACATTCTGTATCAATTATTGTAATAATTTTCCGTACATCAGAAGGATAAGTTTTTACGAATTACGTTTTTACATTTTACTTACGTATTACTTTCCCATATTGATTCACCGTTTGATCCTTAATGGGTTAATAAACGTGTTGTCGAGTGACACAGATAACGGGGTAGTTTGTAGGAATGTTTATAGAAAGACTAACGGGGTGAAGGTTATGGTCGTGAGGTATACTGTCGGTGAGTAAGTCAGAGTTGTTAGAAACTGGAAGGAGGAAACTCTAAGTGTGTCGATGAGTAACACTTTTGGAAAGCGGATAGTCGGAAGATATTATTTTTCGACGATCATTGTTCCATGCAATTAGCATTTATGATTTCCACCGTTCTTGGAACGAGAACTGCCGATTAATTATACTCATGCTGCGAACGATCTCTCGCGTGCAAGTTCAGAAATAATTAGACGTTGCGTTATAAATTAATACGAAGCGTAAAAGGTACTGCAATGAAAGCTATGTGTAAAGTACAACGAAAATATAACATTCACACGTACGTAATTAAACGAACTGTAACCTCGATCGTTAACAATTGTTAGCTTTCACGTATCTTCAACTGTATTCGTCGTATCGTAAAAATGATAAATTTTCGCAAGTGTCGACGATCTAGAAAACCACGAATCGAACGTTGCATCAACGAAATTTATAAACGTCCCCGATCAATGATTTCGCCCGATTAAACCAGCAAGTTCGATTTTTAACGTTCAGCGTTTACTTTTCAAACTGCATTTTCAACGTCCTACTCTCGTTCGCCTCAGACTCGTTAGAACTCGGATCGAGTATCGGTGCTTCCACCGACATCTTTCATCGTTTATGGACGTTTCCTTGGCAGTCGAGGTTTTTAGTTAGAGGGAAACTTTGCGGCCTCGCCGGCACGACCGCGATGTCGCAAGCGGAAAGCGCTTCTGAATCGAGCAGCGTTAAATTACCCACCTGCAACGCGACAGGTTCACAAAACCTCGACGAAACTATTATCCGATGTCACCGGAGTCGTTTGCGCAAAATGTCGCGATGCCGCGTTAATTGGCCCCGTGCAATTAACTCTGTGACTGGAAGAGGCGTAGATGCACGTTTTACTACATTCGGATCAGCGTGACGCGTTTCTTGTTAGACCGACACGAGCTTGGATATATCGTTGCACGAAATGAGAAAATTAACTCGTTGTAATACGTTACGTAATTTCGAAGTACAGAAGACCAATGTGTCGTAGTAGCAAGAGTACAAGCGTAGCGACTAACGTAGATATATATTGTACAGTACTTGGATAATAAGCGCGAGCGAATGATATTTATGTTCTACTAACGAACGTTTATAGCAAACGATAATCGTTATTTCTCTCTTCTAAGAAGAAAAAAGAAAAAATTAGAACGAGCTTCTTCTCACAAGCAAAGAAGAACTCGATTGTAGCAAGATAATCCTAATCTCTACCGCGATGATTAATTTACGAATTTTGTACCGCGTACAATGGGCGGCTTTCGAATAGGTTGCTTCTAGTTGAGATTTCGTAAACTATAAGTTGGGCGAAGGATTGGAAGAATTTTTAGAAATAATGCGACTCCCACGCCTTGCTACAATTTCTGTAATCTAAAATCTGACATCTATGATAATTTCAACCTTCGTAAAAGTTGCGCGCGTGAAATTAGACGCGCGAAATTAAAATGCAAAATAAAATCTCTCTCTATGGAGGCATCGAACAATGGAGGTTTAAAAAGTGGTTGAAACAACGTGGCCCAGATTCGCGTAAACAGGCAGAAACACAATGTATACCGAAATTAAATCGATGGAGCGCGATTGTCACGCGCGTGCACGAAGTAGTGAATGGAAGGCTCTCTCGTGGGACAGAGAAACACGACTTGGGTTTATGTTTAGAGGCGTATGCACGTATAAGGAGGTCCTGCGAGCGCATCGAGCAATGAAATAAAATCAGAGGTGATCGTACTTGGAAGAATGCGAGCTTGACTCACCGTCACCGATCTCGCTCGGTCGACTCGTAAGTTGAGAATTTGTTGGATCACATGTGGTCACGTATATACCATCGGATTCCATTTTACAAACTGTACGTTATAATATAGGCAAACGGAATATTTTGTCGAATAATTCGTTTGTTGCTCGTAGGAAGTTGATTCGTTGGATTGAACACAATCGTTATATGATTGAAAGAATGATAGTTTGCGATTATTGAAGTTATCGTTTGGTCAATCTTCACAGTGTAGCAGAACGTGATTCGTAGCCATTAGTCATGGATGGAATGTCTTATTGATTGGTTAGTCTCAATTTGTTTCGTAAGATTCCTAATCAAATTATTCGTATTTTTCTGACTCATTTCGTGTTTCATTATGTAGATAGAATATTATCGCAATATATGTTTGCCAAGATGTTTCAACGTGTCTTTTGTCGTTCGAATACATATGCTTTTGGACGTGTTCAAACACGTCTCTTGTTGTTTAAATACGTCTTCCGATATGTTTCTCTTTGTCGTTGGAACGTGTGTTTGATTCCTACGTTTCGAGTAAACGCGGCCGTGAAATTGTTTCACGTAGAGTATCATATACGTTCGCGTTCAAAAATATCCGGACACCTGGTTACTTTTCGTAAGTTGTATTTTAGTTTTAATCGTAAACGCTTCCTCGCGAATCTGCAGTGACCACCCTATTCTTTGTAGTCACCGTATGCAACAATAAAAATAATAAAACTGGCATTCGTAATTGTCAAATTCTGGCAGAATTATTTCGTTACTCGACAGACTCTTTATCGTGGGAGTTTTTCATTTTCGAACTAAACGTCAGATTAAGAAGAATCGTCTAAACCGATAGAAAAACGTTTGATGGTAGTAGCATATAGCAAACAGTAAAATATATTACTGCTGTGCTTTTTTTTTTAGTAGGTAATTTAGATTTATCGACTGGCAATTCCACGAGAATTTCCCATTCGAACGAGTAGTTCGTCATTAATTTGTACACTTTGATAAAACTCACGTACCGCTACCATAAATCGATCAGTGTCCGTATACTTAGAAGCGGAAGTGCACGAGTCTTATTAACAACAATAAATAACTCGAAGCTTATCCAACGTCTTCTAGAGCTGCACCTTTCACAAACCTCGACTTTCAAGTCAACTCGTGCCACGATATACACTCTCGTTCCGTAGTACAACCCCGAAGCACTGGAATTAGCTAATAGCCCAATTCCCAGCGACTTACTGGATAGTGTTTGCACTTTAGAGAGCAAGACCAACGAGCCAGCGTAAATTGAACGTTACAACGTTTTGTCCCATTTTCCGTGCAAGCAGAAACTAGTTCCAACGACTCGCTAGTAGTCGTAACTATAGGGTTCAAGGCGTTCTACTTTCGAATTGTATTTATTACATCTCGAGCGTGCAACCAAAATTGGAGTACGAGCCGCGTGCGTATGATATATCTCTTACAAGGGAAACAGCCAATTTTACGTTTATTTTACGTTTGTACATGTACTTACTTACGAGCTTTGATGTGCTTTGGCGAGATTATCTATTAGAGGTGTATTAGAGTTTCAAATTCAAGTTCTTTCAAAATACAACTTATAGATATTTGTCAAAGTTATATTTTCATAATTCGCAAAGCTGAAAGTTACATCGATATCGTCCAAGAAGATATTTCTTCATTTTGTCATTTATCTGTGCAAGCAATCTTTAGAAGCCTCTGGCAGGCTGGTGTGGAAAAATCCTGCAATTAAGTGGACAGTCGCTTAGGGCGCAACTCTGCACCGAAGATAGGAACTTAGCATGAAAGGAAATGAGTTTACGGGCACTTGTCGAGATCTGGCAGAGATGATTTGTTGAAGATAACGGAGCAACAAAGTGGCTATCGTCCACTTTGAGAGATTTTAATCGAAATAGGACAGAGGATATTTTGGCGATGGTGAACATACGCCGTAAGGAGCAAGTATTATCTTATTGGTCTAAAACGTCCAAATGCATCGTAAATCGGAAAGTTATGGCTTTCGTTTAGGAAGACCTTTCGTCCGGTAGGCAGGAGTACTGCGGGTTTACAGAGAGACACGGAAATTGGCGGCAGGGGTGGGGATGCTAGTGGTCACTTAACAAGACAAAAAGTTCGCAAGTAACCGGTTCAAAATGTGTACAAAAATTTAGAAGAATTTGAAGTGTTACGCACGTGGCTTGTAGAAAGTAATTAGTTTTCCGTACGTATGAGCGCGCGCGCAAAAAAAAAGCTGTGAATGAGAGTTCTTTCTTTTTAGGAGTATTAAATGCTTGGCATTCCTGGCGTACATCCGCCACGCGATTCGCTTCACGGTGATTAATTATACCCGGTAATTGATCGGTATTGTTAACCTCGATCGCGTTGGATCTCGCTTTCTCGAACGTTGTAAAGCGAATCACGCACGAATGGAGCGGCGTGTGACAGAACCAATGGTGGCAAAAGTCTGGACGTGGAGAACAGCGACGAGGCCAACGGAGGAACGATTAATCGATGGCTACCGTCCGGAGACGCTGCAACGACTGTTAATAACCACTGAATAACCAACGTACTGACATTGACACCATACTTTTCTGTTTACTTGTACAACTACGCCTAAGGCTACGAATGTACGTATCTCGACTTGTTGCGTTTCGCGATAAAGGTAGCTCGAGAGGATTGTGCTTGCCATTGAATATGCAACGTCCAGGGATGATAAACGTAGCTATAAAGTAAAGAAAGGTTAAATCATTACGTAAGGGAGAACGTTCGTTCCTCGTATGTCCTTTGCGTCTCTTGGCCTTGTTCCATTGCGACGAAAGCGGCTACATCTTAGTTTTGTGTTCTAAAACAGGACGATGTATATTTGTATCTTTGATTGTACAATTCATGGGCCCTCGCGCACAACGATTTGCTAATTAATAATATTAGCGAATCGACGAGCGAGACGAGCTGTATAATTTTTTAATTTCACAAATACTGTGTTTTAAATTTACTATTATTCGTGTAATTCCTTGAGACGAGTTATTGGTTTGTCAAGAATTGAATATCAGTCGTGTACTTGCATACGTAGCAAAATTTCAAAAATTCATGCGCGTCTGTTTTAGTAATAATTTTGTCAACCAAGAGTAGCTTATCATTTACGTACGATATTATACGTACACACGTCGTCGTGTTAAAGAAACGAAATATCTGCACGTGACCTTAATAATAAAATAAAATACTACTATAAAAATTCTTATAGAATCGCGGAAGTATTAACGCCATCCACGTTCTCTCTGAATTTGTCGGTAATTCACTTGTATTGGAAAATACAATAAAATAAAACACGCAGGAAGAGGAAATTGTGACTCGAAGCTTTACTTTGCCGTATGTATGGTGATGTCTATGTATATCGGGTGGTTTGCTGTAAAATATCAATGGAATTAGATTAAACGTGTAGCGAGAGAAACTAAGGAGCGGCAGCGAAACGTATCCTTCAATCAAGAACGATTCGCTCGAAGCTGTTCAATTATCGCCACTTGAACTAACTCCGAAGCGACTAGCGAACTTTTTACTCTGTCGTGACGCCCATTAAGGGATCATTGCTGAGCTTTCAGCAGCGCGTGTAAAACGCGGCCGTAATTTATTCCGCGTGACAACGCATCGTGCAGTCCGCCGCATATAAATTAAACCTGCTGACAAAAACTTACCAACCGTACCATCCAGTATCACGATTCGTTACGAAAACTATTATTTCTGGATGGATGGTGCGCGATTTCCACACCAAAATTAGTTGATCATCGGGATATCTCTGTGCGATACGGTTCCGTTTAAACGACTTTCGATGTCCGGCGACGGATCGTTTAATTCGCGTCTATCGTAGTTTTGATATTCTGCCGTTTATATTTTTTCGATATTTTCTGTCGAGAAACTGTAGAAAGTAGAAATCGAAGGGCTGTTACGATAACGAAGCTAAATAATAGCGTTTTCCAACGGTTCGAGCAAACGTGCAAAGAGCAACTTAACATCAACCAGAATCAAATTACTTTTGGAAACACGCTATACATTTCCGAATTTATATCGATTGACTGCAACGATATCCGTAGTAGTGAAATTTCACACTTTTGAATACGAAGCTTACGGCTGGCTATCTCTCTCAACAAGTACCTTTTTATTGCTATGTATTACTGTACAAAAACGCCAATTGCTGTTGGTAAATTAGAGACACATAGGCTCAATGGAGGACGCCTGGAAACCGTTCAACCTAGATATATGTAATCTTGAACTCATTGAGTATAATGTGCAAGTTCTCAAGCTTGTTTAGAATTAATATGCATAATACCGAAGTCATTAAATTCTATCAAGCAAATGTATATGCGAGCATCAGGAAGCACGAACATTGATCACGATGTTGGTCTATACATCGTTGAGCGAGGCACTTTGTATCCGGGTTACGCGAATTTCTACGAGACTCGATACCGTGGAATTCAAAGATCTGTCAGAGTGTCAAAAGTTGAAGGATTTTCGAAATCCTGTAGAGTCACAGAGGTGCAAAAATTATATTATAGTCTCAAGGTCTCGCAGCTCCAAAAATGTCACAGTCTCGAGGTCTCGGAGATGCGTTAGAGGTGTGGGATGATCTCTAAAACCTTGGATGTTTGAAAGTCCTTCGGAGTTAGAGTTCAGAGGGTCGATCGACGTTGAGAATTCTAACAGCAAATCCGGAGTTTCAATTATGCTACGGTGGAGTCAATTATCCGAATGACCGCTACGATGGAAGATCTCACTGACCTCAGAAATCCTAATGACCACGAAGGTCTCGGTAGCCTAGAGAATCCTAACGACTTTAAGAATCTCTATTTCTCGTTCTACCTTCATACTGTCGAGCGCTATCTTCGTTTGTTTAATATCTTGATCTTTTTAATACTTTGGCTCGTCTAGGTTCCCTGGTTATCTCTATTGGTTGGAGATCGGGTCTCGTGATTTCTACAGTTCTTTCTATAGAGCTCTATGAGCTTATAGTTGACCGCACCGTGTCAATTACTAAACGTCCTAATGTTTCAGTGTAATAAATTTTACCATCTATAACGATTATAGTTCCCGAAGGAACGTAAAGTCGCGCAGGTACGTAGAAACCATTTTATTTTCTGCCACCCTATCTACCGTTAACTTAGAACGATCAATAATTTTTTATAATTAGTACCTTCAATCCGCGCGACTTCCGTCTTCTGCGGAAGATAAAGTAAGTTTAAGTCGCAACGGCATCGTTCCAAGGAATTTTAACGTCTGATACGTACAGTTATTTTTTCCGCGTTAGACTGTTAACCACTAGCCTTTGTCTGCATTCTAATTACGTCTAATTGCGTTTTATCTCCGTTCCGCAGGCGATAAGCCAGCGTGGACGTAGTTACGATTACGCGTCGTCGACGTTTCGAAAATTCTAGCGAACGTTAGAAATCGAACCGATGATAGTCATCGGTGACTAATCAGCCTTCGCCATCATCGACTGTCATCTTATTCGTGATCGTATTCAACAATTAGTAGGTGTGTCTTGCGAATGATCATCGCTCTTACTCGGCTTTCTTAACATTTCACGGTTCTACGTTCGCGAAACGGTATATATGGACACGGACACGTACACACAGTCTAGCGCAAAAGCCTTACTTTAATTTTATCGGTTGGCCTTTAGCCCATTATCGATGCCTATAGAGCGCTTGTACCGTACTTTTTACGACTCGGTGCAAGCACAACAGGTGTACGTACACTTTTGTAACTTACTACTTTTCATTCCTTTACTCCTCCTACGTAACCGCAGTACATTGCGCTATCTTTTGAAATATTTGTACTTAATATACGATTAATACGCAATTCGACCGTAGGGATATTGGAAAATACTGGCGAAGGTACCGTAACATATTGCGCTATTTTTTAGGATATATTTCGATTTAACGAATGTAAAATTTGACGTCGACGAAATTACTGGAGTTAAAGTTTCTGTAATATCGTATATATATACACACACATAACGCGTAACACGTAAATATATACACGTACATGATACGTAAATGTACATCGGTGTTCTTTAAAACGTATCTAAGGTCGGTTAATACAAAATTTACGTAACTGATACGAAAGTCGGTGGAATATATCGTCAGCGTTTAACATTAGCGTTAAACGTTGAATATCACACATTAAATTTCGTCAATGTTATAATGTTTCAAGGAGTATATGCAAACTTTTGTGGCTGACTGTATATGTCCATATACGCTTCCACGATTGCATACGATTACGTAATTACCAGTAGAATCCACTACGCGTACGTATCCGCAAGTTCGACTCCAGCCCATCGAGCATTCGCCGTGAAAGAACAAACTCGTCGCACGTGTTTCATGTAGGTGGAATCTCATCGTGATGTAGCTAAGTCGCCTCTGTCGTTACCTTGAAATCAAGGAAACCCGTTGACTCAACGATCGAAATCTGGAACGCGTCGTATACACACTGTACTTGAATCCTTCCATATCCCCCAAAACTTACACTGTCGCTTTACCAGGAATTCCTCTTCGCCAGTCTCGTGTAAGCGTCTCTTTACGAAACTTCTTATCGCTGTTGTCGTGTTTGCACCGTCGGATTTACAATTTTAACTCCTATCTCGATTTTACGACAATTTTGCAATATCGTTGATTATTCCTCGCGACACGCCGAGACGATTTCGTCATCGTAACGGTTACTTACATATGTGGCGAAAGAGATTCATCGGTATCGAAAATGAAAACGTCGATGCATCGACGTACCTGTGTTTAGTTGTACGCATTTTATGCAAATATTTTGCATTTCTGATAAAAAGAAAAACTTCGCAAGGACATTTTTGTCGATCTTAACGTCACTTGGAGGATCTGATAGGTGCACAGCCAAAGGTATAATCGCTGTACGAACGATGTTCCAATATTACGACAAGCAATGTCTTAAATTGTGAAAGAGGGTGGAAAAATGTACGTTTCAGCTCGAAATCAAATAAAGAGACAATCTTGATAACGCGAGATTAATTGACGCGATCGATTTTATCCTGTCCTTTCTATAATGGATCGCGTATTGTATAGAACATTTTTAAATATGCTACGAAGGAACAAACAATTCTAGATTAACGCTGCACGGTCTTGCACGAATTTTCTTATCTCCACTTATGCACACTACCAGGCAAAACTTTGGCATTGCGCGCGTTTCGTAAAACCCAAGCCTCTAGAAAATCCTAGAAAAGAAGTTTCAGAATACTTCCGGTCTCAGAATTCTAGGTTATCGATCCTCAAAAATTTATTGACGCGAAAGAAATTATTCCTCGTATCCCGCGATAAATGTAACTTATTATATATAACCTTGTAATTTCCACATACATTTGCCGATTCGCTCCGACGTAATCGCGATATAATAATAAATATCGATCAAGCGATCAAGCACCGATTAAATTAAACAAGCGATAACTCTAAAAATGTTCTCACGACACGCGCAAATATACCAATAAAAGGTATCTATGTAAGTGTCCAAATATTTTCGCCAGCTACCGCGCATCTCGAACTCTGTTTCTGTTCTTCCAACGCATCAACTTCGATACCTGAACCGCATTATGACTTCTCCATATATCACTCGCACCAACGACGCTCGTGCTTGACGTCGACGAGAAGACGATCATCCGTTGGATTAAGAAAGCGAGGCAGAAGTTGTTATGCCGCATTAAGGGCAATACGGTTCGCTCGCGGGTTCACGGTGGCTTCTTCTGGCCTAGTCCAGATTGTCTATTAACGCAACCGCGTACAGTACAAATAACAGCGGAGCCGGCTACTTTTTCCTCGCGGGTAATTCAATCGTGATTTCTAAAGAGGGACGAAGAGGAGGAGGGAACACGCGAACACAGAAGGGCGGGGACAGAGAGCGCAATGCGATGCGACGCCAGCGAAACCAGTTCTCAGGATAAAAGCAAACCGAGAGAGAAGTCTGACCCCGGCTGAGCAGCGTGAGCACCCGCGTCTACAGGGTGTCCGAGCAACCCATCGCGGCGCTCTCTATTCGTCGTCGTGCAAAGGGAACGCGCTGAAGCCTCGTGGCGAGATCGGATATCCCCTCGTGCGCCCTTCGCGACCTATTCTACGATATCTCATCGCGAAATCATCGGCCGCTCCCTTTCGCACCGTTGGAAATGATAGAAACGCGGCTGTGTGGAAGAAATCGATATTTTCGAGGAGATTGGACCCTCCTAGAGACAGTTTTTTGAGTATGTTTAAAGCAACTGTAGCGTTGACGTAAAATTACGTTATTTAAAGAGGAATTAAGAAAATGCGGAGAAACAGCGTGCAATTCTGTTCACGGATTCCTATTGTAAAGGATGATGCTGTTTTAACGTCTTCAGGAATATACGTAGACGCGTGTACATTTAGTTATCACACTGAAAGATTAAGATAAAATATAAGTATCTCTTCCTGTAGCCTTGAAGAGGCTCGTATCGTTGCACAGTGCGGCATTTGCACGAGGATTCGGGATGAAAATCAAACTTCGTTGGTCACGTTCGCAGAACGGGTCCGTGCGTTCGCAGGTAATGTTCGCGAGCTTCGTTCTCGCGTACCACAGTGCGACGTTTGAGCGAAGATTCGGGACACAGATAAAAAACGTATATAATGTGCAGCTTTCCTGAAACTTTATATCGGGGGATCCGACGCGAGTAAAAGTTTGCTTATCAAACTTTTATTAGCGTTTCCCTTACTGCCTGGCGCCGTTGAAGTATCTCGAATATTTATTTATTTGTCCAACCACGCACGGTGACAAAGTGAAAAAGTCTTTCCAATTTTTTCTTAAATACTTTTCTTAAGTGTCACGCAGGAATCGTTTATCCCACCACCACCCTTCTATTCTGTCACATATTGTGCCGACAATGCACAGAGGGCAAAGAAACAGAGCTTTTGCGTAACTTTAACAATTTTCTTGGAATTTCATTAAAGAGATAACATTCGGGCTTGCTGCTGTTGGAGGCGGGAAAAAATTATATAGCAACGTAATGCAACAACTTGTTGATACAGGACAATCAAAATTACAGAACGGTTCGAGTCCTATTTTAAAATTGTTCCTTAAGGAAAGAAAGAAATTTTTTAATGGGAAATTAAAATTATATATATATATATCTGTGCCCAAATTCTAACACTAACATACACTATTTGACAAGAATTGTCAAGCAAGAACGTATAACGAGCGAGCTAATTTTCAAGTGATCAGATTTTGACGTACAAACGATTTTTACTAATACACTATCGATATTTGCGATACTTTGTTTGAATTTATATTGCGTACAGACTGATTTTATCGTCGAATAGTAAGATCAAAGTCGAACAATGATTATTTCGATTTTTGTCCACTGTGCGTTGGGTCATAGGTGATTCTAATGATTTAGGTCAGGTTACTTCGTTTTAGAATACGCGTTATAATTTTTCATTCGTATTCATCCGTCATATTGTACGATATTTGTAAAATAAAATTAAATACGTACAAATCGAGTCAGCTACCTCGAGCCTCTGTAATCGATATTACACGCGAGTCAAGTTGAAGTACCTCTGGATCAATGATCACGAGCAGGACGTTATGAAACATATTTTTATATTTATACCTTTCCTAACTACGACGTATTGAAGACAATACTCTACGGCAATCAGTTTCTCATTTATTCCGCTCCAAACGACTTTCAATTGCGAAAGTATTAAAACCGTAGAAGTCTAAATTATAAGAATCGCATACGTGATACATAAATTACAAGAAAAATTGGGGCTGCTGTCTGGATACAATTGTCCTTTGAGACATCACTGACACATATAAAATATCAGACAGCGTGCGTTCTTGTAAGTAAAATCTCTAACACCGTAGCGTCTTTCAAGCGCTCGACCAGCTCCATTATAAACTGAGATTCGAATCTCGGAGAGGTTGCATTTGCTCGTACCAGAGGCTGGCTACAATAATATCGTGCCTTTGTAATTCCAAGCGTATGAGATCACAGTCGGCCAACGAAAAACTCGAGAAAGTCATTACACAGCACGGTGTTTCAGCTTTTTGTGCTCATTATTCCGAAACGCCGTGACCACGGGGGGAAACGCAATCACGCTTATGTTAGGAGTACGAATATAGTACGTAATTTACCTATTTGCGAAACGGGTCCTGAACAACGTGCTTTGAAAAAGGCACGAAGCCTTGAATGAAAATTGCATTTGTAAATGAAAACAGTTTGGTTCCAGAGTAAAGCTAAATTAATAGAAAATAAAACGAACTATCGTTGTAACGTAAACGTGAAATGAGATAGCTTTACGTACCGTGAAAGGGAGGGCAGCTTTTAATAATAATAAGCTTCGAACAATTCCTGGTCGTTGTTATCATTATACCGTGGAATTAATAATGGAAATTTGACGTAAACGATTGGAACAAGCGACTGAATTTCGAGTGTCGCGGATGCAAGGACAAGTATGTATAATAGTTATTAGTTGAGATTAGAATATTATAGTTTGTTACAATATCGATACTCGATGTTTGATCAGACACCGAAGTTCAAGTTTAGTTCGAATTACTAACGCAATTACGTAGGATCGAGCTAGATTTTTGGTTGACCTAACTTCTCTAGATTTTACTAAATGAACTCTTCATGGTCATCGTATTTCGTTGGTATTCAATTACGAGACAACTGAATTTGATAAAAATTTTTATTTCCGTACAATAAAATAAAATTGCTCTATCTGACCAATGTAAAGTTTTACATTTGCATCGTTGTATTTCGGTAGATTGCAATCAATCGTCAGATACGTAACCGAGTTAGATCACAATTTTCATTTTTATACGATAAAATAAAATTTCCTACGTAACGTAAAACGTTCCATTTACATGGACGCATTTTATTAGAATCCAATCGCGAGATAGTCGAATTAGATAAATAAAATAAAATAAAATTATCCAGCCAAGTAACGTCGAATTGCGTATGTATATCGTCCATGCAGGCGATACAATCTCTGTTCGTAGTTTCATAAAAAATCACGTATGGAATTGTGTAAATAAAAACCCTTTGATGAAACGAAAGGCAGCGTACCGACTAAAATTCCAGAACCGTTGCTCGCGTTCGAACACAGTGGAACGAAAAGAGAGAGAACAGAGTCTTCGATGCGAAACATTCTCGGGCATACTCGCGCAATCGATGCTGCTCCTTACGTTACGATCCACCTTCCGGATGCCAGAGAACGCTGATGCGTTTCGTATGCAAAAATGCGTTTCCAACGATACGCCTGTAATCCCTCTTCACGTCCCGCGGATCGCGGCCGATCGTCGCAGCCCATAGAATTCGAGAAAGCGAACAATCTAGCCGAGTAAGCAACCGGTAGGCGTTTCAAGCTTGAGTAAATGTATAACTCTTGCCAGTTGCACAATTGGCTTGCCAACTCTGTAATGTACTATATTGTTCTTCGTTTGTTTTCCTGGTTGGTCACTGTCTTTGCGTGGTAACGTTGTGCTTTCTCACGTCTTTACGTGTTATTCAATTCACAGTTGACTCGTGTCCGAGATTGCACGGAGATGCAGGTAGTTACATACTTTAAGGGGCAAGATCGATCGTCGCTAAGGCTCGAGAGGCAATCGCAGCGTACGCGAAATGCAGAGAAATGTCGATGCGCTGATGAAATATTGATTTTTTATTGTTGCTTTAGTATTTTATTATTTTAGTATCTTTTGGTATTTTTTAAAGATATAGATATCAGTGTTGTGTATACAAAGCGTGGTATAGCGAGATGTAAGAAGAATTGAAAGGTGTATTTTGACGGAATTTTTTTAAATAATAACATTTACGATGTTGATAAATTCTTGCGATGGGAAGGATTCTTGTGGCAGTTTTTTTGCTTATTTTTTTTAAATAGGTTCAAGATTGCGCTTCTAAAGAAACTTGACCTTTACAGTGGCAAATTTTTTGTAGTCCATTTTGTAGATTCCTAGGATATTGGGAATTCTTTATGATAGAAAATAGGAAACGATGGTAGGACAATGGCTATGCAAATGGGACACACGGGGTCGAACGTTCGGACAGAAGTTCAACATTATTTACTTGCTCTTCATCGATCTAACCTCGGACTTAACATCGATTTGATTCGTTTAGAACTGTTCTTCTTTTCTATTAATCGATCTCGATCTCTTCTATCAATCAATCCCAAAGAGGATATTTCTTTTTAATCCCTGCGTTGAATATCGAGTTAGGAGTAACATTTGTCCATGTTAATTCAGTTTATTAGCGGACAAAAATTCAATCTCGTTAATCATACACGACACAATATTTTCATTAATATAAAATTTATAATAAATATAAAAGAATCGAAAGTTACAGGAAACGTTACGTAATATCACGAACAACTCGGTCTAGGCTTATTAACATCAATAATGCGATGCGATTACACAGAATTAGCGCGAATGCAGGTAGATAGAAATATAATGAGAAACATTATGAATTGATTGATAAAGTGGATCGGATCGTGTGCCGAGTGAAAAACGAGACAGTTATCGATACTCGGCTTCATGGAGAGAATGGTAGGTGGAAAGGTACGTTTACGTTGACCTGGTTACAAATTACCCACGATCGAATTGCTGCATTTTGCCGGGTCAACGCGCTCCGCTTGACTTCTCGGTATTTCGTGCGCAATACCACGATATTAAGTCATCGTGACGTTACTTTCATATCGTTTAATCAAGAACGCTCGCTTGTCCTGTTTGGCGTTACGTTTTTCTTTCGAACTCGTAGAAAATTATGCGAATTTTTGCTTCGTTCACGGGACTTGGATTTATCTCTGACAATAGCGAAAATTCGACGAGAAACACGTCCATTACTCGACTTTCTATTTCGTTTCTTTCTGTTTCCTTCGCTTTTTGCATACAAAACACTCGCGGTTATCCAGAAAGCAGCCTATCGATCGAATAAAAATCAAAGTAGTTAAAAATCTAAATAGCTCGATCTCTCAAATATTATAACGAATATGTATTTTACGCATCTTTACATATCGCGTGTAATCTACGTTCAAATTCCCAATAAACGTATAAGTAGTGCAGTTTAGTTATTAGTTATACGAAAATACATTTGTGGCTTGCCGCAACGAGTACCAATGTCAGCTTTACAAATAACATTAACTTTACAAAGTTGAGGTATTGGTATTTGAAGATGGTTACGAAAAGCAGTTAGAAAATCCATGTGCAAATAATTTCTCACACGGAAGTTCCTGCCGCCTCAAACTTTTTTTTTTACAATACGGAAAGAGAGAATCGAAACGTTTGATGTTTGTGTTTTCTACGTTGGCTTTGGTAGTTTTTGGAGAAAGTTTGTTTTACGTAAAATTACGTAAAATTGGCGTGTACAAATGCTATTACGGTCATTTCTGGATAGAACTCGAAATTGTCGCCTGTTACGCGAAATACGCAATTGTTTACAATTTCAATACCGGGTTTAACTTTCGCAATTTACAAAAATATGACACCAACTTGCATACATAGATATACACATTTCGCGAATTTAAATTTCCAATAAATGTCAGCCGGGAAATTATTACGAGAGTGTAGCAGGAGACCAGCAAGTTTTTAAAAGTGATTTTCTCGAAATAACTAATAATGGTGAAATGTTGTAACTACAAGAGCTTTCCGTACGATTCCCGTCCCGATTATCGCGAGCTTGTTACGAAATTTTTTAAAAACGATTCGTTATCGTTTCCGATCGCTAATCGTTATGCGATTGCTTCGAAATTTTTCAGATAGACGATTATTATCGTTCTATTAGGGATTGTTACACGGAACAATTAACCGGCCGTTTAATCACGGTACTATAATACGATAATTCCGGGAAACCGTTTTAATCAGTTTGTTGCGCTTTCGGTCTGTCAATAATGACGTGGGTTTATAATTGGGTTTTACAAGGTTTCGCGGTGATTTCACGTAAATGGATCGTTTCTACCTTCTGTTTACCCGTTTCGTTGCAGACGGAATATTTTTGTGGCGCGAAGCTTCGACCATAAAAATAAAGAAACGATCGAAGGGCTGACTGATAATCGATGAAAAAAAATCGTTCGAGTACATTATTTTGCTGTAAACGAGATAAGTATACAAAAGACAGTACAATAGTATATATACCTATCTAAAGTTATCTAATACCTAAACTTATTTCCGCGATAATGTCGATATCTAATTCTTTCAACGTTTGAAAACACTCGAAGATACCAATTTTATTCGCGTCGAATATTCGAGTCAAATATTTGGACGCTTACACGATCCTTTAATCCTTTTCGATTCTTCGACATTCGTAAAACACATGCAAATTTTTCTGTTAAACGTTAACTCGATCCGTAATTTTCCCAAAGATTTTGCCACTCGTATCGCTTATCCTCCGAGCCTCTCAACGAGTCGCACAAGATAAGCGATGGCTTGCAGATAAACAATCTGTTGCGCCACTTTGTTCCTCGATTCGGTATACAAATTAAGTTGCGAATAATTGGTAAATCGCTCGACTTATATCACTTACGTTATTATGTCACTGTATCGATAAGGTGTTAAGTTATCGTATGAATTACTTTTCTTTGCCGTTCCTTTTTATCGAACATCCGATAACGGTGATAACAACCGAGTCTAAATGCAACATTCAGTCCCTCGCAGCATCGTAACCCGGTTTGATCATTTTTGTCGGAGCGTGTTACCTTCGACGTTCTGCTTCTTCTACTCTTGCCATGGAGCTGCGCAAGATAAAAAAATGGGACATTCTCGAGGAGTTCTCGAAGGATTTCTCTTATTTTTTCAGCCTAGTAAGTAGCTACGACTTGAATCGGTTTTTCGTCTAGTTACGCCTTTACGTAAGCTACTCGAGTGCTCGCGAAGCGAATCGATCAGTCGTTGGGCGTGAAATGTACGCCACGATCGTCCGCCGGCCCATTTCTAACCGCCAAATCGGATTTCTCGGCGAGTGCTCGTGAAAAAAGTGTGAACCGTAACGTGGATCGAAAGTGTCGTAAAGCAGCCTGGGCGAATTGTAATTGCGCGTTGAATAATTCGTTGATTTATCTTTCGCGTAGAGGTTTATCAGTGAATTCCAAGAAATGGAGGAGTTTACACCGAACGAGTTTAGAAACATTCGAATCGAGATGTTCGAAGGTTTGAAGAATCTCACGCGTTCTGCACATCTGGAAACTCTAACGTCCGAGTCTTGGAAAAGGAGATTTATTTTTTTTTCTTTTTTTGTCGACGTTGAAATCCACCAGGTAATTTTCTGCGCGCAAAATCTCGAAGCATCCTATGGTAAATTTGAATACTCGGGCACCCGTGTTCTCAAGAATCGAAACTGCTTTTCCTTTTCTCGCTGTTTTCTCTATCTATCTCGCGATTGACGGAACTAGCACCGCTGCGTAGTACCGTACAGCCCATAAAGCTAGTCTAAACACAGATATCTCCATCGATAGAAATACCAAAGCTGCTTCACCTTTATTCATAATTAATATTTCATAACTGGACGGATAAAACGGAATAGCCAAGATTCAGTTGCTCTTTTCTATCAGTAGGTGACGTTAAAGTAAGCGTAATGTTCTTTAATCCGAGTGCTCGACAGAGTTAAGAGGCGATGAAAACTGTCTCGCGATGATAGAAGAGAAACGACCAACTCGCTGAACGAAGAACGGTTCGGTGGCAAGAATAAAATGGTAATTAGTCGATTGTAACACGGTTTCCCGCGAACCAGCATAAAGAACTGTCGATTAACCCCGATGCAGCTTTCCAAGAAGGCGCATGCACGACCATTCCGAACGTCGTCATTGACTATTGTTCTCCGTGGAAATTGCACCGCCTATAATCACGACTGCACTCTTGAAAACTAACGACGAGACTTTTATTGCGGACAACCTAGATATCGTTGGTTGAAAGGCGGCGATGAAACATTATTCCCTGCATTCGCACGTGCCATACGTTCGTGATTAAGTGACCGGCGATTGGCCGAGCATATGTCGAAGGGTTTCCTTTTTTCTGCGGAACGAATTTTCACCGCATCTGTCTCTGGTATTTCCGATCCGATTAAATAATCGATCGAGTCGCGCAAAACTCGAACTAGCAAGGTTTTACCGCGCTTTGGAATTGATGGTAAAACAGGCGTGTGCCTAAATGTGTTCGTACACGAATGATTACTAGACGATGAATTTTTATGGGTACAATTAAGCTATAGGAGCTTTCCACTTTGGACGTTTTCTGTATTTTTGTGCGTCGCACACATTCTGTACGATCTTACACGTTGAGCGTAAGCTATAACCCGAAAATTTCAAGATGCGTATTATATTAAGAAGCGGAACTATTCTCCCGAATACTGCAACTCTCCGATTCAATTTCGAAGTTGCAAGTTTTCGAGAATCCTAATTTGCATACCTGAAATCGCGATCCTCAAGAACCAGAGAGATTTTTCCTCAACGCTGCAGTTCACCAATTCATCTCTGACATCCAAAGATTCCAAGAATCCTGCGACACACCCGTAGATTACAAGACCCGAGCCCTCAAGAATCGAAAATGTCCTTCCTCGACAGCGCAACTCTCTCTAACCCAGCTTGAACGTTCAAAGATTCCGCGAATCCTGTTCTACGTGCAAATCCGAGTCCCGAGGTCCTTGAAGAAAACCAAAGCTATCTTTTCTGAACATCACGACTCTTCGGTCTAACGCCGACGTTCAAAGATTCCGAGAATCCTACGATAGATCTGAAAATTAGAAGCTTCGAATCCTCAAGAATCGAAGCTGTTTTCCTTGCAACATCAACGCTCTGCGATTTCTAATCGTCCTAAATCCGAGAACCGGAGTACCTGAATCCTCAACAGCCGGAACTATTTTCCCGAATTCCGTGGCTCTCCATCCCGGTCCAGTCCATGCACCCGACCTCTTCGCGTAGAAAAGCACGTGCTTGGCCTGTTTTAACACCGTGACCGGAAAGAGGCTGCAAATCTAAAGGAATTTCGTTTCTGTTAGATCGACGAAAATGGGGACGGGTTCATCAACCTTACGGAGCTGCGAAGCGCTTTGGACATTTGTGGCTTCAAGATGCCTGGTTACAAGGTGCGTCAGATGATCGAGGAATACGACGACAAGCAGAGGTCGGAGCACAAGGGACGACTATCCTTCGAAGAGTTTGAGAAACTCTGTAAAGAACTGAAGGCGAACGAACTAGGATCCACGTTTAAACAAGTCGTCTCGAAGAAGGAGAATTTAGAAACATTGGGCGGAATTTCCGAGGCATCCAGCGAAGGGACCACGCATTCTGTTAGATTGGAGGAACAGCTTGCCTTCAGCGACTGGATCAACACAAATTTGTCACACGATCCTGACTTGAAACACCTGCTGCTCATCGACCCGGAGGGCAAGACCTTGTACGACAAGGTTAAGGATGGAATTCTCCTTTGGTATGTAATCTATATTTTCTATTATCTATGTATATGTAACTTGTATGAAATGGATTATTTGACCGATTCTTTGATCTGTGTGATTATTCATAACGTATGATTAGATACGATATATATGTTTACGACGTGCGATTATATATAATAAATCACTTTGACTGATAGATTCTATTCTTGATAGATTGGATGGAAAATCGTGTTGGGAAATTTTGTTTTTGAATTTACGGTATTGCTCGAGGATTTCTATCAATTGCAAGTAATTATTGTAGATCAAAACGTGTAATTACAGTATATAATTGCAGTTGTATATTTGAATGTGTAAAGAGGCAGCGCGATATTAGCATTTAAATTAATCGCTGTTCAAGATTTCGTCGATAAATTGTGCTGTAACGAGGAACATTTGAAAACTTCATAAGTACTTTGTACAAGTATCGTAAGTTGTATAGGAATAGTCTCTTTCAAATATATCGATATCTGGTTTTAGTCTTTGGGAATCTCGTCGACGAGACGAACGTTCGAAAATCAGAAGACCAGCTACAAGTTGAAATATTAATAATTCGATAACAAAAGTGAAAAATTCGATAGCGACGAAATAAACGAATTATCGCATAGATAGAAGATGTTCTAGCAACTTACTTATCTCTTATTTTTTCTGATAAGTAATAACTTATTAATACTGCATGAAAGACCAATATTATTAATAGAAATTTTATCTAACACAATTAATTTCTTTCTTTTCGAAGAACATTCTGATCGACCTAATAAATCGCTCAGCCTATAAACTCACGAATCCTTCTATCCTTATACCGAGGAAGACCGATCCAACTGTTATTTACCTATCCGATCAGAAAAATTACTATGTACGACTAAACAAAATGTCCTCTATTTCAGCAAAATAATCAATCACTCGTGCCCCGACACGATCGACGAGCGAACCATCAACAAGAAGAACCTGACCCTCTACAAGAAACACGAGAACTTAACGCTGGCCCTATCGTCAGCCCAAGCTATCGGTTGCAATATCGTGAATATCGACGCGCACGATCTGACGAAAGGTTCGCCTCACCTGGTCCTGGGTCTTCTATGGCAAATTATACGTATCGGTTTGTTCAACCAGATCACCCTGGAAAATTGTCCAGGCTTGGCCACTCTCTTACAAGACGGAGAACGCATCGAAGATCTCCTAAAATTATCACCGGAATCTATTCTGCTCAGATGGGTGAACCATCATCTGGAAAACGCCGGTATAGCCAGGCGATGCCACAATTTCCATACGGATATCACCGACTCGGAGGTCTACACGTATCTCATCAAGCAAATCGCACCGAACACGGCTGGAGTTACTCTGGAGGCTCTAATGGAGCCGAACCACACCTCTCGAGCGGAAATTATGTTGCAACAGGCGGCTAAGCTTGGCTGCCGTAGCTTCGTAACACCTAGCGACGTGGTGAACGGCATATACAAGCTGAATCTCGCCTTCGTCGCCAATATGTTCAATAACTATCCTGGCCTGGACAAACCAGAGAGCAGCATCGAAGGCCTAGAGTCGCTGGAGGAGACGAGAGAAGAGAAAACCTATCGAAACTGGATGAACTCGATGGGCGTGATGCCTCATGTGAATTGGCTGTACTCGGATCTGGCCGATGGTCTGGTCATCTTCCAGCTTTACGACATCATCAAACCAGGCACAGTGAACTGGAACAGGGTGCACAGAAAGTTCACGAAACTGCGCAAGTTCATGGAGAAATTGGAGAACTGCAATTACGCGGTGGAACTTGGGAAAACGATGAACTTCTCGTTGGTCGGAATCGCTGGACAGGATATCAACGATGGAAACGCTACGTTGACTTTGGCTTTGATCTGGCAGCTGATGAGATCGTACACGTTGTCGATTCTCACGTCGCTGGCGGGCACCCAGGGCAGCACATTGGTCGAGAAGGAGATCGTTCAGTGGGTGAACTCGAAGCTTCAAACGGCAGGGAAGACGAGTGGTATCAAGGGTTTCCAGGATTCGTCGATAGCCGATGGAAAGGTGGTGATCGACCTTATCGACGCCATTAAACCAGGCTCTGTGAATTACGACCTCGTGAAGGAAGGTGGAACCGAAGAGGTGAGCTGTAGGGATTGTTTCCTTAGGGGAATAGAATTTGGTTGATTTGTTGGTTTTAAAGTTGTCGGAGCCGAGTCGGTTTACTCCTTCGACGGTTCGACTGTACACGTTCCTGAGTTACGAGATCGTAAATGTCCCGAGCTGCGGTCGTTAACGAAGTCGTTTCTTATTGCCAAGTTTTCACTCGCCGATGAACTCTGATGGTTGATGGAAAATTACGAAGCGGTCTTTGTTCGTATCAGAACATTTTTTGTATATTTTCGAAATAATCATCAAGCGACTTGTCGATTCGTATGAAACAATTTGTCGTTACCTTGGAAAAGATCGCAAGCCGTGGTACGGACCGCGATATTTATGGTATCGAGTGATTTTTAAATACCTGCAAAATGCACCACGATTTGCCTGATATACGAACGCTATTCTGTTACTTACGTAATATAATGTAACCTGTCCGAAGGTGAAGTTAAAAAAGATAATAATAAAATCTACGTGACTTTCGACATTTCAAACGTACAATTCAAACGACAAAATCGCGTTTAATCTTGCCGCGATCTTTGAATATTCATATCCGAGTATCTGTATCGTCCCCCCCCCTCCTCCAAAAAAAAAGAAAAGAAAAAAGAAATAGAAAGACGTAACGTTTAAAAAGACGAGTTATCACGAACCAGAAGCGAAAAATCACATTTTCCACAAACCGAAGAAATTCTCTGTAAAAGCCGAAAGATTCGAACGTTCCGTAAGCCGAGCAAGGGAAGACAAACAAACCATCCAAACGATCGTTTCGCCTACAACGAAATTAACTCACGCGACTAATTCGTTTCGTTCTTTTTTAACGCAGAACAACCTGGACAACGCAAAGTACGCGATATCCTTGGCACGAAAATGCGGCGCGCGCGTGTACGCGCTACCAGAGGACATAACCGAGGTGAAACCGAAGATGGTGATGACTGTGTTTGCCTGTCTGATGGCGATGGACTACATCCCCAATATGGATTCCGTGAAGCAGCAGAACAACATTGCGAACAACGGTCAATAATGTCGCGCCGCTTGCGATTCGTCCGCGTACGGTGTTTTCGCTGTGCACGGCAGGAACTGTGTCGACTGAGCCACGGTTTGCGCGCCGTGTCTCTTCTACGAGCGTAATAATTGTATATACACCTAGGTTAGAGTAGTTTGTTTTCCAAGATCGAAGCGACAAAAAGAAAAGAAAGAAAGAAAGAAAAAAAAAAAAAGAGAAAAGAATGGAGACGAAAGAAGAGAAATGTCGAGAAATACCGAAGCGAGAGAAGGGGAAGAAAAAATCGCTTAATATAGAGAGACGACGATTTAACGAACACGTTCTTTTCACGTCGTTCGCTTGTTAGGCCGATACTCCGTAAGATTTGGTTTGGTTCAGAGCATGCGACGAAAGTGATTTTCCAAATGGTGATTTTTGAAATTTTTTTAATAGATAGAGTGGAAGAAAAAGTAGAGGACAAATAGACACGTAGACTTTTGCTAGCGAGCTTTCAGTAAGAATCGTACGAGGATATAAGTGGAAAGTGTTTGTCACAATCGGACGGTTCGGACGACGCTTTAGATAACAATTTTTTTTTCCCCCCGTTTTTTGCGGAAAGGAAACGTGTTTCGACGAGATATAATGTTGCTTATCGATCGCTGATTGTTCGCCGAGTATGTACTGTGCACCGTGGTGTGTGATATGGGATTTCTGCTTCTCCGAATGTTTCCGCAATCGTATCCCTTGTCTCACTCTCTCAATATTCGTAATCGTGATCGTTTTTTAGATTTGTATAAATCGATTTTGTAACGACGTCTGTCCGTCGATGGTATGGACGATGAGAGGAAGAGCCGATGCGACGATCACGATCTCACGCGAAATATCCGAACGTTAAGAGACTTCCGGAACTCGAGGGAACGAAATAATTCGCGTATACCGGATATACGTGGTTTTCGAATTGTCGATTATATATACATATATACATATATTTACATTCTTAAATCATATATACATATACATTTGAGATGTGTACACGTATTTGATACTGCGAGTGTGAGAATTGTCATAACTTTACAATGGCAATGTCTTCGATCAATGAGTCAATGAATCGAGAGCAATTCGAACGAAACTTCTAGGAAAACGTTGTATCAATGCATCTAGCGAAGGAGAGAAACGACAAACCGCTTTGTACGAAACTTATGTCGCGAGATACCATTTCCCAATGTTCGTCTCTAAATAGATCTTCGTAAAAAATTGTTCGTATCGTTTCCAAGCAAATATTTCATTCTCATCGAACGATACGTCCAAAGACGAATTACGCACGATATTTGAATTCTTGAATTCGTTTGATAGAGAGAACAAACAAAAAAAAAAAAAAAAAATAAAGAAAGAAAATAAAAGAAAGAACGATACCAATCGAAGGCAACGTACAAAGGGAAACGCGTAAGAACTGGAACTATCGTCGTAAATTTGTGACGTGTCAAGCTTTTTTCATTTTCGTGTCGTACCCAGTCGTTCGCCGCGATTTAACACGGCGTATAGAGTGGACGATACGCGCGAGCCGATTCCATATATCGTCGACGAACGAAACGAACGCACAAGGATCATTGTAATCGTGCCATTATAAATATCGAAATCGTAATCGTGATTGGATGTTTGTTGTAATATTTAACGATCGATTCCAACGAAACGTACTTACGTATTTAAAAAAAAAGAAAGAAGAGGACGCTTTAACCCACGTTCTACAGCGAGCGACGAAACAACGCTGCTTCCTCTTGGTCGTACGCATTTTTTTTTTTTTTATATATATATATTTGGCGCGTGTGTAGCTGATAGAGCGTGCAAGTTGGGCTCGTTGCAGACGAACTACGCGATATCGTTGCGATCTTGCATCGTGCGAATTTCTTATCGCCGCGGTTTCGCATCGTATCACTTTGTCCAACGATATCGTACGATCCGACAGATTGGTATTTCCAAAGTCATAACGTGCACATTTCGTCGTTACAAGGAAATTAAGGAACCGATGGCTGGTGTAATCAATCGAGCGACGCGAAGTCGTTGCAACTTGACGTAGCGCTGCGAATTTGAACTTGTTACGGAAAATCCCAATCAAACGGTTAAACCGTCGATTCGTGTACATCATGGACGCAAAATCGCAACGATGTCCGGTTCGTCTCAACGACGAGTCATCCTTTCGTAGTTGGAAAACGTCATTTGGCAATAGAAACGAAAAGTCGATCGACCGAATCTACTTTGTATTTGTTGTTATACGGTTTTCTTTTCCTCTTTTCCATTAGGGAAGAAATTTTGCGCATTATATGCGACGAATAAGCGCGACGCGATCCCCAGAAACGACAAGTTTCAAGAGAACTTTGTCGAGAGCTTCGTACGCAAAGTTAGACGTTGCAGGGACCGCGCTATGTATTCGAGGAAGAATCCAAATGCATTTTCTATCGCGACTGTACGATTATATTATGTTCGTTAGGTCTCGACTAAATTAAGATTAAAAATCGGTTGGTTAATCGATGAGAATCGTACGGGAGAAAAGATCGTACCGAGAAGATCGATCGTAACTTGAAAATTAAATATCGGACGTGCTATCCATCGATGCTCGGGGCATCTCCTGTGTGGAAACGAAAGGAAAGAAAGACGAGTTTCTGAAAGTGACAGGACACGAGCCAAGCGTTTCTTAAGTAAGGATAAAAATTATCTTCTCGATCGTTAGGCGAAAACGCGCGTTACGTTATCCATTCCATAGATAACACTCGTACCAGGCTGCATTTGTTTCTCAAGTATCAGGATACGAAATTACATTCCGTGTGTCCTGAGTCGAGATGATCGAATTCGAGGGATGACAATGAAACTTAGGAACGCTGAAAACGCCGAAGAACCCGTTTCGATATTCTCTTCTGTAATTTTCACGAGTATCGGGACGCAAATCTTTCGAAAGAGGGCCGTTTGCAATCTGCGCACCTAGATTTAAGATTTAGTAAGGAGAGAGAAATTTTGCTCTGTTCCCTAAGGCGAAAGTTAGATTAGGAAAAGAAACAAATAAACAAAAGAAAAAAAAAAAGAAGAAAGAAAGACACGCGTGGACGCGGGAGGAAGATCACGAATCACGTTACGCTAAGAGTTCTTTTTCCCTGTATTTTTGTTTTAATCGAATCGTCAATCAATTTCAACTTACAATGATCGCTGAACTAGAAAAAAAAGAAAAGAAGAAGAAAAACAAATGCGTATACGTTCACATACACACGACATTCTGTGCGTACATGGACGTGTGTGGGTCACCGTAGATATATAATTTAATGTATCCGTAATTTAAATAAAAAGAAATTTATCTAATAAGATTTCCGAATTGGGAATTCTTTTCATATTC